>CM031237.1:568055133-568655133 GCA_018340775.1 Taxus wallichiana var. yunnanensis | reverse complement strand
TAAAATAGTAGAAAAGGCCATAAAACTTAGTGAAGGTGTTTTTACCTGTGAGGAGGCTAGAGGGGTAGATGAGGAAGTAGCGGTACTACTTAGGGGAGGTGTGGAACCTATAGAAGGACTTAGTGAAGATGTAGACTCTTAAGAAGATGTGTTTTATGATGAAATCATATGGAGGTCATAATGGGGTCTGAAGAGACATTAGATGATTTGGGTTGATTGGTGGAATATTGTTCATTTGATGTTTCAAAGGGGTTAGTATGGTGGAAGGTATCTCAGGTTGACTATTGTTCGATGTTTCAGGTTGATTTGAAGTGTATGGGTACAATTCTAGATGACGGGGTCTTGATTTTGATCAATGAGTTGTGCAATAGTAGATGAAATATTGTAAGTGTGTTGGGGTGTAAATGGTTGCATCTGATCATTTATGGCTTCTAGATAGGCATTGAGGGAAATATGGTTTGAATTTAGTATTTCTTCAAAGATAGGGTCTCCCCTATTGTAGAAAAGAGGTTCAGATGCTTCAGTTGAGGACTATAAGAAAAGAGGTGTTATACTTCTTGTGGTCCAAATCTATGAAGGATTTGACTGTGATATTTATGTAGGGAATGAAAGATTTGTCTCATTTCGTTGTTATAGTAAACCCCTGATTCACTCCAAGTTTGGTGGGTGTCAAAAAGGGATTAGATGTAAGCTGTTTGATAATATGGGATTTGTTGTTGTGTTGGTGTCGAAAGTGTTGTAGTGTAAAATGGGACATGTTGTTGAAATGTAGGTAGTGGAGTAGATATGTTTTTAGAAATTTGGTTTACTTGATTTATTGTTTAGTAGGTACCATGGTAAACAAACACACAAACACCTAGAAAATGAAAAATAACTAATTGGGTTGATTTACAAATAGCAAGAAAATGCATGAAAAATATGTTGTTTAGTATTTATTGTGATTAATTATGAAAAAGTGAAATGTGTAAGATAGTTAATGAGGGTCCTAGGAAATGGTAAACTATAGATGGTTTCAAGTGTATTTAAGGGTGGAGTCTTCTATATCCCGAAGGTATGTGAGGCCTAACTCTATACTACTTCTAGTACGGCCGTGTATATTAGGGCCTACCCCCTCACTCCACGGTCTCGCTGCAATAAGGGAGTTGGGTGCTGAGCTAATATATACCGACAGACAAGAGATTATACTCAACCAAAACACCGAGTCAGCTTCCCTGTTGTGTGATAAAATCCCAATCAGTTTCACTTAGGTGGGAGTTGTTTGATTGCATTTTGATTTATAAGTGATTTGGTTGTGTGTGGGAAAGGATAAGTGAATGCAACAATTTTTTTGTCCTAATTAAAGCTAGATGATCAAAAAGTATGAAATGGTTCATTTTAAGACCCAAAATGAAATGTTTTATTTCTATGGGGATAATCAAACAAAAATGGAAAATCTAAATCAAAAGAAAGGTTTTAGGACTTACCGTGAGAGCGCTCCCATTTTTTAGAGTTTTAGCAATTTTTCCGAAGCGAACAAGCAACAAATCCAACAAATGAAGCTTTTAGAATTAGGAACCTACAACTGATTAGAAGAAACAAAAATTAAAATTCAAGAAGTAGAAGGAAGATTATGAGATGATAAGAAAAACATATAGAGAAAATGCAGCAATTGGCCCAAACACATGTGATTAGGCTAATCACGGGTAATTACTACACGTGAAAACAATTAGTATCCTATCGATTGAAATGAAACAAGAAGAACAAGGGATAAGGGTCCTGTAGTCTTTTTCCCACCTACTTAAATCCCAAGTGCGTCGTCTATCACCCAACATGAGTTGGGCACTCACCGAGGCACGCGGGCATCGAGACCCTACTGTTATGTGAGCTTTATAAGAATGATTCTCCATTAAAGGAGGAATGTTTAAAGAAATATAAATACAAGCATTTACTATACTAGATCCAATTATAAATGCATCATGATATAAATGTAAACATTGCAACAACATAAGAGAACTAGATCTATACCATGAGTGATATGAAATACACTAGGTTTTGATCCCATAAACACATATATTCAAAACAACCCTTCATATATTAATTAATAAGTGTTTGCAGTAGCCATATTACATCAAAAAGGGTGATAGAAGATTGGATAGATCAAGATAATAACATCATATATCCAGAAAACTCATATTACCCTCCTAGAACCATTGCATATTCCCTTCCTATAGAAATGCACCACAACTATGTGAACATAGTCAACCTCTAGCAGCCAACACCATTACCATCTTCAATCCTCAATCACACATACACCCCATCTCTCTCCTTGTTTCAATGGAAATCAATACATAAGAAGGGACTCTAAGGAATATCCTCTAACCACTCCATCATTATCCTAGAACATGCCAAATGTCATCATGTCTTTCCATACTCAAGTATCCTTGGTATGTAGGTGCCAACAAACCGTAACTAACTCCACTTTTATAGCTCCTAATCCTTTCATGATAACCATAATGATACCCAGGAATATTATTTCCTTGAGATACAAGTCTTCATATTTATCTTTATCCATAACCACCTCAGTCGCCTTTCATCGTGTTCCTCTATCGTGACTTTATCCATGGTCTAAAAAGTGAATAAGTCCTAAACCTATTCTTCTGGGCATGAAACTTTGTGCCTTCCACAAAGTCACTTCGCGTGACCTTCATACCATACTTTTTTGCACCATAACTCTTTGTGCCTCAAGTACTTGGTCATTTTAAGGGATCAACATCACCCCACACTAGCTCAATTGCTACCCACAAAAATCCCTTGTTCTCCTCGAACAAAACTTCTTCAACCAAAAATCTAGCTAAGGAAAAAAGAGACTTATATCTTTGCTAGTACCTAGACAACCAACTGGAGTAACTCGAGGAATTATGTATCTATTTGGTGTCACTCATTTCACCGAAATCTGTGACTACCCAATTTGAAAAAAATTCGTACTTTTAAAATAGTGGGTCATTTGTTGTTTTTATTGCCCTGAAAGTTCTGTATTGCGTCAAGATAATCCTAAAGAGCCATATTAGCCCTTTTCGCCAAATACCCAGATGCCCAAAATTGTTTTATTCTCATTGTCAGGATTTCATGTGGAAATTTGTATTTAATTATTTTGAGCCCCGTATGAGGCTATTTGCGCTCCGTTTTAACTCCGTTATAAGCGAATATGTTATTATTCCTATATACCAGAAGGATTTTAACTTATTTTAAGTTTTGGGCTTTATTTGTAACTTTTGGCAATTTTTCGTGTTTTTGTGGTGTCCCGTTCTGTTTTCTGTGAAATTTCTCTGGAACAACTCCTTCGCCGGGTAAGCCCGATTTTTGGCCTGGAGCAGCTGGAAAACATACACGCACATTTTGCCCGGAGGAAGTCATCATCGGAGGTCTGGATCACTGGGAAAAAGCGAAGTCGTGCACAGGAAAGCCCCTGCGGGGATGGGCGCATTTTTGGAAAACAAAGGATTTGAGCTGCGATGGGAAAAATATAAGCCGCAGGTAGGATGGGAATTGTATACCTACCTTGCAGGGTACTTTTTCCCGTGTTATAAAAGTCACTTAAGCTGCAGTGGGAAAAATAGAGGCTGTAGGCAGGTGGGAATTTATTGCCTACCTTGCAGGGTGAAAATTCCCATGATATAATAAAAGGAAAGTGACTTAAGTGAAATCATGGGATTTTAGTGCCTACCTTGCAGGGTAAAGAATCCCATTGCAAAAGTCAAATCACTTAAGTGGATCATGGGATTGTGGTGCCTACCTTCACAGGTAAAGAATCCCATTATGGTGAAAATTCTTAAAAATAGAATTACATGTGCAAAAAAGTGCGCCCCCTTTGGTGATGGATAAAAATAATTAAATTGATTATTTTTAATAAATTCTATCCTTGGAAAAAGTGCGCCCAAGCTTGAGGAGGTTGAAAAGTCAAAGGAGGATTAAAATAGAGCAATTAAATTAATTAAATTTAATTTATTTAGTGGCTGCCCCTCTCCTTGGAAAAAGTGCGCCCCATTTGGGCATTATTTAATGATTTTTAAGGCATTAAATCATTGAATTAATTTCTATTTTCAGTGGCTATGGTCAAAGCACACTGTGAGGCTAAAGTTAAGTGCTGTGTGAAGGATTAAATTGGATTAATTTAATTTATTGGATGGCTGTCCTTAAACATGCAATTTTTAAAAGAGAAAAGCATGATTTTTAATTAATTAATTGCCTTTAATTGTTAGGGCAATTATTAATTATAGAATTGTGAAGGTTATATAAGCATGGGCAGCCATATGGATTTATTATTCAACACACAGGTAAAGAATTGCAGCAAGGAGAAAAAGTGCGCCCCCTTTAGAGGAAGGATTTTGCACAGACAAATTGCTAACAAAGGCTAAAAGCTTCCAGATTTGGCGCATGCTTTGGAAAAGGTTCATCTTCGTCTGCACAATTGTTTTCACAGGTGTTAAAGGAGCTCAGGTGTTGATTGAAAGGATTCATGCTCTCTTTATGTGCAAATTAAACACCAATTTTTGGGGCAGCAGGCTTGAAAAGTGCAGATTTTTATAATTTAAATTCACTATTCATGCTCCGGTGGCCATTTTTGTCTGAATAAATTGCAGGAACTCATTACAGGTGCTTTATAAAAGAAAAGGAGTATTTATCAATGTCCAATACATTGCAAATATCCTCCGAATCTGAAGAATTGTCCAGATCTGCACCAGTATTGAAGAAAGCAGCCAAATTAGAAGAAAAGAATTATTGAGACAAAGATTGATAAAGCTATGGCGAAAGGAGATGAAAAAGAGAGCACGATGGATTCATGCATTGCTTCTAAACTCACAGAGACATAGGAGACACGGATCTAGGCCAGAATCTCTTTTCGATTTGATTGATAGATCCAGAGTGGAAAGACTTCACTCATGCGTGCGGTCAAAAGTAGCGGAATTATTCGAGCCGCGGCTTTCCCATGTACATGACCCAATTGCGAGTTTGTGATGGAGTGTGCTAGATCTTACCATCCTTCATCCAGATCGACGTGATGTTCGGGAAAAACAATAATTCGTTTGGATGCAGAATTCTTCGATTATTGTCTGAAGATTCCAGTGCGAAAGGTGGTGACTTCTATTAGCATTCAGGATGCTGACAGTAGGTGGGAGAAACATAAAGCTGACTGTGTGAGCATCATGAATAGCCGGTTCATGAAGAAGCCTAGATCCCCTTCCAGGTTCCCGAGAACTCTTCCACGATCCAATTTGGTGCAGGAGGCGGATGATATTGTCAAATTGCTATGCAGGTTGAATGGTGAAGCGAATGCCTACACTTTCCGGACATGGATGTATGCTTTCATCAGGACCATTGAAATCAACAAGGTTGATTCTATAATCAGTTGGTCAGAAATTATTAGCAGCAACATCGGTGAGCAACTGCGGAACGTAAAGCGTACCTTCAGCTTCAAGATGACTTCATACTTGGTATATGCTGCAGCTTCACAGGGTGTCTTTTCCAAGCTGGATAGATGTGGTATTCTTTCCAAGGATCCCATTTTCGAGTGCTACCCACAGCTTACTGCACCTGCGTGCGAGAAGGACTTCAAAGTGATCAACGATGGTTTCTTCTACGATTTCATCTGCAGGTTAGACAAAGACTTGAAGACTCACGAGTAAGCGAGGAAGCATGGGAAAAGTGTCAAGATTGGCAGTGTATTCATCCAGTTTGCAGATTTCACATACCTCAGGGTTACGAGCTTTTCAGGTGAACCAACAAAGATGCCAAGGTACCCGAGTGACAGATTGATTGCCATGGAGCTAAGCAGGCAACTTGTGGAGTTACACGACCTTCAGTCGAAGCGGCACAAGTCTACGGGCTACTTCCCACTCACTGTGGGATATTACAGTTGCATCAGCATTCACAGAGCTCGAGGAATGGAAGCACAAATGTTGTCCGAGTATGAGCAAGAGTTCTTCCCTGCACGGCTTAATTTTGATCCATTTGGAATAGCCAGGAAGACAATCTCCCAGGAGTACGCACATGTACCTTCGCTAGAAGATTTCTGGATGAAGTGCAGAAGTGAGTACGAGGTCAGAAAGAAAGATTTCAGCAGGCTGTCGGCAAAGCAAGTATTTGACTTTGGACTAGCGCGGATACCTGCGGATCTTAAAGATGATGGGAACGTGGTACTTGGACACTTACCATCAAATGGGAGGAGATAAAGCTCTACTACAGGATAGCAATGGCGGCTGCAGCACAATAGAAGAAAGATCCGGAGCTGTGTTGGTGAGTACTTCGAGCTGGCTGCTAACGAAGGGATACTGCCTTGATGAAGTATTGATGAATCAAATCACGGGCAACTTCGGCGCAGAAGATTCCCTCAAGCGAAAGCATGAAGGAGAGAGCAGCAGAAGGTCCGAGAAGTTGAAAGTACGCAGAAGATCTCAAGAGAAAGAGAAGACCACTTCTACGACCATAGCTTTGACTCCGACTTCTCCAGTACCTAGTGGATCACCAACTATTGCACCACAGCAGCAGGATGTTTCCATGCCTTCATTAAAACCAGCAACGTTCATCTTCTCTCCGCAGCCACTTCGTTCAGCACCCGTTCCAGAGGAGATGTTGAAGCTGCAGATGACGGAGTTCGAAAGAGCTTTGTCCTTGGATGTTTCAGAGGATGGCAGCCATGATACTGTGGCACTTTCTGATGGAGAGGATGCAGAGCGGGAAATAGTAGCGCACTCAGCAACTTCTCATTCTCCGAGAAGTAATTTCTCGGAATGGTTAGCTTTGCAGTTGGTTCCGGAAGCAAGAATAGAGATGAACTTAGAGGAACATGACTTGCAGCTACTTCGAGATCGGCGAGTAAGAGACAGGAGGCCTAAAGTTGCTAAAGCAACTTCTAGGTTGATCATCGAGGATTCGGGAGAGAAGTTTGCTGAGATATCAATCCCGGTGGAAGGAAAGGTAGAAGAGGAACTCACGGCAGAAGATGTGACAGTGACCAAAATACCACTCGGTCAAGCTACCACTGAAGGATTGAAGCAGGACACGCAGAGACATTCTTTGGAGACTTTGTTCCTTAGGCTTGACGGTGAAAAGGCGGAGAAAGAAGAGTTACGAAGCAAATATCTCAATTATGTGAGATCATAGCCAAGGTTGCTAAATCTTCCGTTCAGCCCATTTCATTTCAACGCAGTGAGTGATCATCTTATGCAGGAAATGGAAGATGCAAGCAATCAAGTAAAGGCTATTGACGAATGGAAGGATCAGATTATTCGTCAAGCTTCTGTGCAACTTGGGGAAGTGCCAGCCCGCCTAAAGGTTATGAACGATGCAGAAAATCAACTAAAGCAACTGATAGAAAGCATAAAAGGAATAAATACAGTTGCAGAGAGTAACCTGAGTGTTTTGGCCGAGATCAACAAGCTGCCAGGAGATGTATTGGTTGCAGAGCAAATTGTGCCGGATGGATCAGTCGAGAAGGGGAAGCAGCTAGAGTTTGCAGTATCTTTCCGTTTGGAGATCTGCAGAGTTTTGCTGAAGAGGATGCAGGCACTTGAGAGCAGAACATCAGATTTGCCGGATAGTGTTATTTCTTTCACTGAGGAAAGAGTGGATGGAGGTATTACTTCATACGTGCGGATTGTTTCTAACGAGGTGCATGATTCTCTGGAGGGTTCTCTTCTGATGGTGCAAAAGAGGATTGATAAAGCCACCAAGCCTTTCACGATGAACTCTATCAGTAGGCTGGTGACACTGCAGGCAGACATTGCGAGATTTGGGCCAAGTTTGGAAGAAGTGGAAGCATGCAGCAAAGTGTTGAATGAAGGATTGCTGCAATTCAGGACAGAAAAGGAAGCAGTAGCTAAAACAGATGGAAAGATGCTGAACTATATGTTCGACAAGTATATCAGATATCAGAACAAGAAGAAGATGTAGATGTTACAGCTGGCATGACTTCTTCTATTTCTTTCTTCTTCTACTTTCTATGTTCCCGGATGAAATTGTAAACTTCTAAGTTATTGGTTTTGCAACCATTACTCGAAGTCATGTGGAACCTTTCTATTAGTTAAGTGATACATGTGTCACTTAAGAAGAAGTTAGTTGAGGATGATTGCCAAATGTCATCTTTACTTGTTGTTCATACTTTAGTTCAGTTTGAGTCTTCTATTTGTACTTTCCTCCTACATTCTATAAGTAGGAGAAGAACCTCTGGGTTAATCATCGATCGAGAATTTGTAAGAAGCAATCTTGTGTTCTAGACTTTGTCTTGAACCCCGAGAGCCACTTGTTGCGAGAGGAATACAAAGAAGCGAGGTTTAGGAGAACTTTGTGTCACGGTGTATTTTGTTTCTTGCTTCTAAATCTTAGATCTCTTAATAGACTTTGTGTTATTTTAGATCTAGATCTAGAGCTGCCTTTGCTTTATAATTCTGTGTGTTCAAATCTATTTGAGTTTCTTCTATGTGCATGCAATTAGCTCTGCAATCTACTAATTGGGATGCACATCTTCCTCATTTCTTCTCTGTAATTCCTTTACTTCCTTCTTCTGTAATTTTCCTTTCTTAAACAAATTTGCTTGCTACTTGTAAAACTTCTTAGTTATGGTTCATGAACTAAGTTGTTAAAGTAAAACCCCTGATAGATAGAAACACATTTTTATTGACAAATCTGACACGGGAGCCTCACCGGTTAAATGAGGGAGATTTATCTCATGACTGCCTAGGTTTGATGCTATGCAGAAAATCTAGCCAACACTATTTCCCCTTTTATCTTTTTCCATTCCTCCGGCTCTGTCAAATCTTTCCTTGGCACCTACCCTACAATTTTGGGTACTTTTTCTAATGTGATCTTTTCCATATTCCCCTTCAGCTCTTGAATAACCACCATCAACTCCACACAAATACCCTCGAACTCATGCATACATTCGGTGATGGAGTCCCAGAGTTCTCCAATCCAAAATTCTAATTTTTCGTGCTTTGTCTTTATCTTATCTTTCTACATAGTAGTGTCAATAATCAATTGTCCATGCTCATAATTGTTTGTTAGGACCTTCTCCTATAAGGCTTTGAGGGATACCTCCTCATCCATCACCCATGCATCAACGATAGGCTCGCACTAATGAGAATCTATTGAAGTCCCTGTCTTCTAGTATATTTTTTCCTCGAGTTGGGTGAGAAAATCTTCCAACTCAATGATATAGGATTCTACAATGATCTTGTTGTTTTCTCTTTCCTTGGCATGCTCCTTAGTAGTAGGCCCCATGTCATCCCTAATGTTGGCTAGCAACATCCCCATCAGGTCTTCTAGATACCCTCTTTCATCACCATAGTCCGTCTTGCCTTGTCTCACTAGTTCCAAAATTTTTCCCAAGGTGCTTTTACTTATGGCACCAACTCGATCATAGGCCTCTTTGGTTTGCGCATTCTCACCCTTTAATCCTTGGTGCAATATCTCTATCTCCTTCTCCTTCCCTTTCTTTTCACAACCAAGGTTCAAACGGTTTCCCCTGCGTCCAAGCTACATTGTACCGCTTCTGAATAAATATTTTGTATCATGTTGTAAGCCTACTTTTCAGTGAGGTGGCTTGGATCAAAGGCCTTATACATCGCCCCTTACTTTTTTCTCAAGTGAATGGTCACAATCATGTAATTATTGACCTCAAATTCAGGATCCTCTGAATGACGGGACATGTTCCAACTTATCATCTTCTTTTTTTGAGTTACAGCCCCATCTTGGTCCAATAGATGCCAACTATGTATCTTCTCTAGAGAAAGTGTGGTTTGGAACCTTACATGTAGTACCTTTGTGGTGTCATCTCAAAGTCCATGTGAGGGAACATGGGTGTCCACTTCTTCTTTTTAACCTTACACTTTGAGCGTTGCTTCTTTGATCTTGGAGTGAACCCCTTATCCTCCTTTATGACAAAGGATTCCCCTTGATTCTCTTCCTCCTTTAGTTTTGTAAGATAGGTAGGAGAAATATCTCGTGCTAGACTCTTCTTAGGTTCCTCAAAAGAATGCTCTTTCTCTTTGGCATATGCATCAACCACCACCTTGGTGTCTTCCTCACCATTCTTTACTTCGCCTTTAGTTCTAACTTGAATTCCTCTCTAAAGGTTGTGTTATCTCCTTCGATCCCATCTTTGTTGCCAAATTGGAAACCTCATGTACCTTCTATTTCTTTTATTCGGGGTCTTCCTCTTTTGATAGTTCAACCTCGTCACACCCTATTTTTGAATCTTCGGTGATGCCTTGTTGTGAAGTTCCTGCACCCCCACTACTACTTCGGTGCATATAGTACTTCCTCTTTCGGAAGTGTCCAAATTTCCTTTAATATTTTCTTATTATACTAATTCTTCTCCCTCTTCATGGACTACTTTCATCGGTGGGATCGGTGCTTCACATGGCCTTGGAAAGGTGGAGTCTCTAACATTCACCGCAACCCCTCCTTGCCTATTAGGGAACAACAATACAAATATCCTATAGATGTAGCCCTTGATGGTAACATTGATCGTAGATGCATATCTAGAAAGTCGGGCTCCTAAGTATCCACATACTGCGGCCTTGAGCCATACCCGTAGGTCACACATAGGGTGTGAAGCGTTAGTGTCCACTTTATCAAAGTCAAAGGTCAATTGTTGTGCATCCTTCAAGCAGGTGATGGAACACTTCATGTATTTAGTGTTAAATGCAAAAATAATTTTACACCATGGCCCCATTTCTCCTTTGTCCATCAAGAATCTGTGCTAAATTGAAGTGTTGTGTAACAACAAGCTTCACCTTGTCCCCACAATCTATGACATCTCGCGTAGGATGTGCCATTCATTTTCAAAATCTTCACATAGTCTCTCATACCGCTTGTTCATTCATGCCATGTAAGTATTTGTAATGGTGCCATCGCAGGTGAACTATGAAAACATGACTACACGAGATGAGTGTGTTGGTGGATAAACCCATATATTCCCTTCTGGTCCATCTGAAACACCAATTTCCTAGAATACAATTAATAATAGTATAGACCCCAAGTTATTTTCACTCCTACTTCATTTTGCACTCACGCCTCCTCAATAATAGTACTCACAATAAATTGTGCAAAGTAGTAGTGTGCCCACTTGCAAACTCGTGGGAAATGTACATGAATCTTCTGTTGATGTCCATCCATCTCTTTGATGTGCCCAACTTGCATTTGGTGAGTCGAGTTACAACCCTTAACATTGGGTGCGGTAGATCTACAATAACTTGAGCCCTTCCCCCTTTCTCATAGTTTACCTATTTAGCCAAATCCTCCACTTTTGTAATGACACCAAAATCAAGGACCATATCCTCACCGGTGTTTTGTAGGCCCATTACACTCGCTAATCAAATGGTCTATAATCCTCATTCTCCTCCTGCAAAGTAGAAAAAGCCCTCGTGTACTGTGACATTAACCACCTAAAGAAAGGGGTGGCTTTGTAGAAAAATGGCAGCCCATAGCTATAAAACCCTAGTCTTACGTAATTCCTTTTGAATTGAGTCATCCACCCTAGGGTTTCTAAGCTCGTCCACCCCTAGAATGTCCTTCACTAAATCTACCTATATTGAATTATCGTGCTCATCTACTTTTTGGTTAAATTCACTAATCTTACATTTATAAATCTTGTAGCTCCACTTCTCTACCCTAAGTACACTTGGAGAAGTACTTGAATTTTTGAGTATTCGTTGATGGGTTCCTCCTTCTCTACCATAGGTTTCTTAATTCTTCCTTCTTTTGTTGTATCTCCTTTCTCATCTTTCCATGCCCTAGGTGTTTTTGATTTTCCCCTAATTTCACAAAATCGCGAATTTAAATGCTTCTCTTTCATACAACCCCTTGTTGCTCTACTATCTTCTCATCCCCTTGTTAAACTACAAGATCTTACCCACGATTCACAAAATTCCACATGTTCATGAAAATTACCTCACTTCCTTATCAAATCCTTGTCGTACTTCAAGCTTGGGAACACAAAATATTTCTAAGGAAAGGTAGTTAAAGTGAATACCTTCACCCCTTATTTATACCTTTTTATAACCTTGATTCCATTGCCCCACACATTTTAAAGTTGATTTTTATTAAAGTGACTTTTCCTCTTAAGTAAAACACGTGACCTTTCTTCGCACACTACATCATAACCCGCACGCCAACACTACTTCACTTCCATAGACCTTCTTCATGCGCCTTCTTATCGTGCCGAAGTACATAACCTCTGTGTTGTCCACCAAGTAGTCTCCATGGTGCCACCGACCTCATGTTACACTGCGTGACTATTTCTCCTCCACGCGGTCTTCAATTATCTTCATTTTCCTTAGAACACCTCTCATACAACACAAACCAATTTTTCTATTTTCGCGCCAATCTTCCAAAATGAGTTTTCAGTCAAACTAATCTCCCTGAGAAAGGTGCTAACCATTTCTCCAATCCACCCCACACTAAAAGTATGCATGGTCCTCTCGCAAATGAAACCACTTATTACGTAATTAGCTATTGACACACCAACGCGCGTACACAACATAGAACGAAAAGGAAAAGCAAAGAGATGAAGAAAGGAAACACATATAAAGGAAAATGCATTAAGGTAAATCCTAAGCTACATGGAAATATTACCTTATTTACAAACACACATAAGACTTATTTATAGTAGGGATTCAACCTACTCCCATTAAAATAACTAGGAAGTCATGTTCCATCCAACGCTTATAACTAGAAAGTTCCTAAATCAAGTATATAAGATATAACATATGGTCCCAACCAATGCACTTTGAGTTTCCTAGGATGGCGCAGAAACTTAGAATCATATAGTAGAACCATCTGCCCAACCTCAAACTTCTTGTTCTTAATATGAAAATTATGTCATGCCTTCTGTCATGCTTTCTCTATCTTATGAATCCTCCGACAATTGCTTTCCTTTCATCCAACATCATAAGTTTGTCAATGATCTCTTCCAATTATTTTTCATTAGCCAATCTTGCTGCGCATGTGCAATACGCAAGGATGGTAACATGAATTCCACAAAGTTGAAATTTTTTGTGCAAAAACCAATTGAAAAGGTGTGGCCTTGTTCAAATGTTTATAAGTCATGCGATATGCCCATAACACTATAGATGCTTTTTCATCCTAGTCCCTCCTTCCTACATCACAAATCTTAGTTAAGGCATTGCTCAAGTATATTGTAAAGGTCTCGGCGAGTCCTATTAGCTTGAGGGTGATAGGGAGTATTTTTGTGATGGGCCACCATAAACTCATCCAATAAGATTCCGAGCGGTTTCATTCAAAAAGTGAGTACCCTTATCACTTGTTAAACTCAATGGGCATCCATACTTGCTGATTATATTCTCCCATAAAAACCTAGCTACTTTTTCCGCAATGTAATCTTTTGTAGTGCCGCCTCTACCCACCGAGTAAGATAATATGTGCAAGTGATAATATATTGTGAACATGTCCTTTATGTGGATGGGGAAATAGGGCCCACAAAGTCAATTTCCCATTTTTCAAATGGCTCTGCACTAGCAATAGGTCTTAATGGAATTTCATCTCTCCACCCTATCTTACCAAGGCATTGGCAATGGTCACAAGCCTTGTAATATTCTATACAATACATGTAAACCATATCCCACCAAAGGCCTTCCAAAAGAACCTTTCTCGTGATAACATTCCCTAAATAGTGACCACCTGCAATGCCACCGTGAGCTTCCTCCATGATTGCAGTATGTTCATGTTCTAACAAAGATCAGCGCAAGACCTCATCGTGACCTAGCTTGCACAGGTCTCTTCAAATCAACATATAGGGTGCAACGTGTATAGCTAACTACTTATTCTACAAAGCCTTCATTACTTCTAGCACCATACCCATTCACAAGAAAAAAATAATATCCTCCAAATTAGAGGGAGTGCACTAAAATCTAAACTCACGTGCATCTGACATTCTATCCTCAATGCTCTGCACATCCTCTCCTAAGTTAATCTATGATAGATGGTCAGGTCCCAAATTACTCTTTCCTAGTTTCATGACAACCAAAAAGTCAAACTATTGAAACAATAAGATCCACCAACATATGCACCCTTGTAGAACAATATTTTTCACCAAGTACTTGAGTGCCATATGATCCATGTAAAAGATAAAAGGCATTGCTAGCAAATGCTACCTAAATTTGTGTAACATGTACATCATCGACAATGCCTCATGCTCTATGGTAGTATAATTTTGTTCTACTAGAGTTAATTTCCTACTCACAAAACACAAGGGATGGTCAACAATCCCTCTCCAAGATATAGTAAAACTAATCCTATGGCCATACCCAATGCATCAACATGTACGTGAAATGGATTATCCCAAGAGGGAAAGTGCAAAATGGGTGCAAAGTAGTAAGTTTTTCCTTGAAGGTGTTAAAAGCCACACTGATGTGCTTCACCCGAATGGAATTTACCTTAAATTTTAACAAATCCTCCAATGGCACAAAAATCTTGGCATAGCCTTTGATAAATTTCCTATAATATCCCATGTGCCTTAAGAATTTGCACACAGGATTTGATTGGTAGGCTCCTCCAATCTTAAGATAACAACAAATTTGGTAAGGTCTACCAATAATACTTCCTTGCATTAAATGTAACCGAGTAATGTGGCAAATGGAGTAGCAAAGACACATTTCTTAATGTTTGGGGAGATATTCAACTACCTGCATCTCTCAAACATCAACCTCAAATTGTCACATTGATCCCTTACTAACCCATACACCATCTAGTCATCTAGGTAGACTTGCAAAAATTTATGGATGAAGTATTGAAATGCCTAAACCAGATGCGTGAAAACATAAAGGGAAAAATTCCCCAATCCATCATGAAATTGGTCTTCTCCTGGTCTTCCTTCGTGATTCTTTACGATGATATCCAAAGAATCCATCTATGAAAGAATAGATTTCTCACCTTGTGACACCTTCCAAAATCTCCTCAGTAAACGAGGTTGGAAAAGGATCTATCACACATGAAGCATTTAAATCCTTGTAATCAACAAAAATCCTTATCCTCCCATCCTTCTTAATACTAATTACCATCGGGTTTTCCCACTTAGATTCTTCAATCACCTCAATGATACTAGACTCTATAATCTTATCAATTTCCTCCTTAACCTTTACGTGCATATTTGGGTTCATCCTGTAAAGTCTTTTCCGAAGCTCGGGAGTGTACCTTATTTTAACTTAATCTATGTCCCCCCTAAAGAGTGGTGAAATCCTCTAAGCTCATGGTACCCACGTGGGAACAAATATTTAAAGTCACGTAGTAGATCAAATATTATTAAAACCTCTTGGTCCAATCAGTAATTTCCAATGATAGTTTCCTTCAGTTTTTCTTATGTACCAATGTTAACCTTCTTTGTTTTTAAGGGCTCATGGTATGCGCATTCTTTCTCATCCACTTTTTCCTATACTTTGCATGTACCTTATGTATGGTTGATATCCAAGTTTTTCACCTCCTCACCATCTATCAAGTAGATCAACTTACCCTTTTATTTCTCTAGGCAAGCACACTTAAGCTGTATCTCCTATGTCTCTCCTTCTTCTAGCTCTTCTTCTACACAGTGCACCCCCAATTAAGGTTCTCCTAAAAATTCCAGGATTACGTCCTTAGCCATGGCACTATCTTCTAAGTTAAGGCACTTGACTACCTATAACACCTTATTCACCAATGGTTTATGAGATTGATACTCAAAATTATTGATAATATCCACCATCAAATCTCACCAATTACCCGTCTAATGGCATAATTCTCGAATGGATATACCATGTATGTCACAACCCCGCAAGGTGGAGTAGAACTTATGCACCCATAGTGAAGGGGGTAAGGTTTACGGGCCTACCATCCAGGCTCTCTCACATTCCTGCACTTAGAATGAGGTGGAATCCTTCCCATGATAGTCATGTATTATAGTAGGTGCATTACTCTAGAGAAACCTCATAGAGAATGAGATTCTTACATCACATCACTCTAGAATATTATTTTGATAGGTCTCCCACAAATGCGTAACTATTCCATGTAAGGCATAACTAAGTGTATTCCTCCTTTCCATCTATCAGGTCCATTGCACCTCCATCACATGTAGAAAGAAGTCCAGGTTTCCCTCTCCAATGTAACTGGGTAACTACTTTCCTCCCAGGCACCTAACCGAGTGTTCCCTAGCATTACTAGTCACAATAACCTTTAATTACCTTCTAAACAACTTATAGGTCCCATGCACCTAATTGTCACATGCAATGCTAGTTTTATCACTCATGGACTAAGCATCTTCCCATTGAATGACTCCTTCTCCTAATGGATGAACAACCTTGGGGTCTCTAATGGTGTGCACATAGATCCTATCCAGGTCCTCTTCTCCCAAAGGCTGTATATAGGGTGTAGAATTCCCATCTATTAGTGGAATAACGAAGCGCTCCTCTTTGTTCTCAAAACTTATGTACCCTTTGTTAAAGTACAAGTCAACATTATTCTTATAGCACTAGGGGTGTCTAAGTAGGGATGGAAAGTTATCTTCCTCAACAAGCGCTAAGACTTCAAAATATCTAGTAAAATTTTCCCCTTGGATGGTTATGGATGCATCCTTTAATACCCCGATGGGCATAGCCTTTGTCCTATTTTCCATGTACAACACATTTGAATATGGTTATAATAGGAGCCTTCCCATTTGATTCCATGCATCTAAAGTGAGAACATTGACCTCAACGCCTATGTCAATCATAATGTTTCTCAAGATCCATCCATCCACAACTACATTCAATTTGATTTCTTTATCATAGTCAATACTGTGAGGGGTAGATTAGCATGTAAGACCTACCTCTAACACTTTCCTCATATGTGGTACTTTTTCTATAAGCCATTCTCCTAACAGAGGGATAATATTCTCCTAACGCAGCATCTTACACACTTCTTTGACCTCATCTATATCCTTTTGAGGGACCTCAACATTCTCCTTTAAACATTGAATCTCTCCTTACAGGTTTCTAATCACCTCCATGGTCTCTTGGTAAGCCTCCTTCTAATGAGGTTGATTAGGATACTTCCCATGTAACACCTATTCTCTTATAATTAAAGGCCTTTACTTGAAGTATTTCCCTAGTGTGTGTGGCTTCCGCCAACGTAGTCACCTAGACAAGCTCCAACTCATAGTCATGTACCACCCTAGGAATTTATTACAGAACAAATTGCTTCACACTCACCATCCCCATGCCTTTGTCTTTCCTCTGGTCTAACTCATGTGATCATATAACTCAAGGAACTCCTTATACTTATGTTTCTTCCTGCACCATGAGCGTTGCAGCAAATCCGGACACTCGTGTTTGTAGTGTTCAGTAGATCCATAATTGTAACATGTTCCATGGGGAAATTCACTCCTACCTCCTTGACCACCACGGCCTCTGAATCCTCCATGAAAACCTCTTCCTCGACTACCTCCATCTCCATGCCCTTCAAACTGATGACCTTCATTCTTAGAATTATTTCTAATGCTGGTCTTGGTGCACACTAATATCATCAAGCGTCATCGATTTGGTATATCAATTGGAATTCATTTGTATCATGTATCGTAGATGAGAAAATATTACAATAAGAAGACACATTATTATGGAGCACACGTTGCAACAACGAGCATCTACTTGGATCATGATCTTCATGACAAATTTCACAATCTAATGACATGATGTGCATCATCTTTCATGGGAAACTATCCTTTATGTGTCCTTCTATCTCACAATTCATGCACCATAGTCCACTACGAGTCTCATGAGCCAAGTTCATAGAAAATTTCTTTAGCTTCTTCACCATGGAAATGATCTATGCTTCTAAAAATGGGCTTACTCCAGTGTTAATGCTTTCGACAACCTCATCGTGTAAAGAAGCCTCTAAGGCCTCATGCATATCTGTGAAAGTATTATTGGAGAACACTTGTATGAAAGGCATGATAAACCTTCCAATGAACCATTGAGCATGATGTGAGGGATGAATATCATAAGACAAATTTGATATAAGAGTCTTAAAGTGCATATCATACTCCCGCACACTCTCTATCATACCTTGTTGAATATCCTTTAACATGCTGATGCTCTTCTACTCAAACTCATGAATGTGTAATTCCACCAAGAAGTCATCACACGGTGCATTATAATCCACCAATTTCTTGTGGAGGCCACACTTTTGATAACAACTATGTGCACACCTTTTTAATGTAGTTGCAAACTAGATTGTTTTCCACTCTAGGCAAAGTGATTCCCTTAACATGCCATAGAAATTTACACTTGTGTACATCCTCCGTGACATTTTCAACACCCTTGTAATCAGGTAAGTGAAGAGACATCTCATAAAACACTGTTGATGGTGTTTTGGTCCTTGTCCACTAGATTCAGGACCTTGATTCGCTCTTGTGTTGCCTCCACCAAGAGATCTACTAGATCCACTAGCTCCTATTCCTCTAGATCCACTAGATCCTCCTCCCATTATAGGTAAAGGGTCATGATTTAGATGCGCTCTACATACCCACTTTGTCACATTAAACTACGCGTTGACAATCTGTGATGTAGAACCACTTCCAGACACAATACCCAAACTTTGTGTACCCACACCTTACCTAAATGATGTGTCAAATATGATGTCTCCAAACACATGAAATGTTTGTGTTGCCATATAAGAAATAAATGAAAAGTTATATCTACTAGGTATCTCTCAACTACCAATACCAACAATAATGATGGATAACGACGCTTATCTCAAGAATTGGAAAACTTAGTGTCAGGGTTTGGTCACTAGGTGGGCTAAGATGCATGCCTATGACTCTCTTTTCTCCAGAAAACAATATATCACTAGAAGCAAAAGGGGTTTCTCCCCGTGCTTGACAAGATGGGATAACACAGACTATTCAGTCCCACACCCTCCGTGCGAACCTTAAATCCTTCCCAGGAACATCTACCTCCATAAATCCATCACTCTAATAACTTCATGGTCTTGCCAACTCCCTCTATCATGCTTCATTATACTTAAGCTACCTCTCTTCTCTCTTTGCTTCCATTGCAAGGTCCGACATCTCTCATCACACTAGCCTTCATTCCCGCACCTAGTGGAAAGTTTAGCCAACCATAGGAAATGCCTCCATACTCAGAGTGATGATCAGGACCTTAATAACTAATGGCATAGCATACAAGAACGATCCTCTTAGCTCCCAAAAGAACTAAAAATCATAAATTTCTAGGAAATAATGCGTAGAATTCACATATTCCTAGGTATAACTAGTCAACACTCCATTCCACCAATGATCAACAACACAAGTCCAGATAAAATCAAAATCATACAGCCTCTGATACTCTTCTTGGGTATAAACATGAGGTCTATAATACCAACTCTTCCTAATCCTTTCATGATAGCCATAATGATACTCAAGAATATTCTTTATTTGAGCTACAAGTTTTCATATTTATCTTTATCCATAACTAATTTTGGTCACCTTTCCACATGTTCCTCTATTATGACTTTATCCATGGTCCAAAAAGTGACTAATTATTGAACATGTTATGCCTAGGAATGAACCTTCACGCCTTCCCCAAAGTTACTTTCGTGTGAGACTTTTTTCATGTTTCCGCATGCCAAAACCCTTCGTACCTGTACTTGGTCATTTTAAGGGATCAAAAGGTCCCACCTTTGGGTGTGCCAAAATGTTGAGGACAATTTTTCCTTCACGGTTGGTTTGAAATGAGAATGAGAAAAACCAACTCAACCTCAAGTATGGTAGAGTTTCTAAGTTACCCGCATGTTACTCAGTAAAAATATGGCACTTAGAGAAAAACATATAGAAGGTTCATGTGGAAGAATAGATCACATTCAAAGGTGCGGAAGGGTTAGGAAAGAATAGCGTGTGAAGAAGAGATAGATTTGGGACTTAGCCATTTTCATGTGTACGAGCTATTTTTGGAGATAGCGTGCCGAACACACAAATTGGTTAAAGACTTGTGCAACACACATTGGCTATTTTTGGAGGATCAGCTATGAAGGACTTTGCATAGGTACAAGCTGAGAATAGATTTACTATTGTCAGTTAACTAGAAGAAGTCTATTGTTAGCGCACTTGCATGTGTGGCTATTATTGTAATGGCATGTGGATAATAATAGCATGTGACCTATTTTGGGATTGGATAAGTGGTGAAGTCCCCGCCCTTATAAATATGTAATGGTTTGTGTAGTATGAGATATATAGAGATAAATATAAGTATGAGAGTGTGAGAGAAGAGTTAGTGTGAAGTTATGTTGTCAAGTTCTATTACATGCATAAGCGTATACTATTGTTATTATAAGGAAGCTTCTGTGTATTACTACATTTAATATAATGGAGGTTATTGGTTGAATCAAGGTGTTAATCATGGTTATAGTTTATTACTGCATAAATGATTTCTCTATGTTTATCATGTGATTCATGATTCTTTAAGATCTAGATCTAAATATGCTATGTTATATTAATTATGGATATGAATGTATTAAGTCTTCATCATGCTAACCTCCTACAATAACAACCCTAAAGAGGGGCTTGGTACCTTTGCACGCTTCGAGTGAGTGCTTAGTCTAGGCTGAGTGATGTGCTAGCGTGCTTGGGATTTTACTAGTGAATTCTAGGTTGCATCATATGTTCCATTGTCGGGACCTCTTTTCAGTTTTTTTCAGGATGGTTTGTGATGAAGACATACTGGTTGATCCTATCAAGTGTTGAGGAGTGGATACATGACTTAGAAGAAGAATACATACGGAGGTTCAACACTTGGATATGAGTTTGACATGTGCATGTGGGTGGATCGAATATGTATGATTTGTTTGTACGAGAGATTTTTTTCGCTATCTTTCCAATAGAATTGTATGAGTGGTAGGTTTCTTATGTGTCTAAATAGAATTGGAGGTATCACACACTTGTCTAGACGTAAGAAGAATTTTAGACCCTTTATGATGTTGATCGATTTTGGATCGCTATTTGTGGATACATGGTTCTGTGGTGTTTTGAACAGATATATATTGGAGTATTCAATTTCCACTTATTTATGCCCAGAGGTGGCTTAATTCTAATATTTATGATATCCCAGGGGAACTTACCTATAAGGCATTCCACTGGTGATCAAAATTCGAAGGTAACCCTGAACTTGCAGAAAAACTGATGGTGAACCAAACCCCACCACATGCAGGTGTAGTAACAAGTTTGGTGAAAGATGGAAGATATAGTGATAGAAAGGAAGATAGAGGAAAGGTAGCTTAAGTATAATGAGGTGTGCAATAGGGAGATAGAGAAGCAGTGGGATTTTGTAGAGAAAATGGCATTGTGGAGAGAGATAGTTTGGGAAGGGTTTGAATTTCATGCAGAAGACATGGAACACAAACATCGGGAACTCCCCCATTTGGGAAAGCATGATAGGGAACCATCCTCGGCCTCACGTAGAAGCGTGCCAATAGAGATGACTTGGGTTGCAGGCATACATCAAAATCCACCTAGAAACCTTACCCTTGCGCTTGGTTTCCAATATCTAGTACAAAAATAGTCAACAAGCTAATTTAGGCAATGGGAAAGAAGAAGTGAGTCATATAAAAAGCAAAATGATGGCAGTGCAAACGGATTCATTGTTATATGGGAGTACCTTTTTGGGTGTATCATCCATATAGAATTCAGGTGCGCAGAATTTTGGACTCTCTTCTGGGAGTAGTAATATCATGAGCATAGGTGTAAAATTTAGTACTACAGTTGGGACACATGGGAGTACATATTTTGGTACAACTCTGGCTACGGGTTTGGGATCAGGAGGCATATGTGGCTCTAGTTCTGGTGGATCTAGTGGTTTTGGAGGTAGAGGAAACACATGAGGTTTTGGATCAGGTGGGCAAGGTCCACACCAACCCTAGAATATTTACATGGAGATGTCTCTTCATCTCCTAGAGTATAGGGGCATAGAAGATATTGTTGAACATGTGCACATGTGTGAAATACTATGGCATGTAAAAGGAATCATGACTTTTGAGCGTAGGGAAAGCCAATTTTCTACTACGTTACAAGGGCGCACACACAGTTGGTACATAAAGTTTGACCCTGATTAGACTTGCGTAGACTATGTAGCTTTAAAAGATGCCTTCCTCAAAGAATTTTATATCCATGAGTTTGAACAAAAGAGTATAAGTGCACTCAAGGATATTAAGCAAGCACTACTTGAAAGTTGTCAAATAGTATGATGCTCATTTCAAAACACTATTATGTAAACTTTTTTATGATATTCATGAAAACCAACATGCACAATGGTTTTTTGGAGGTCTAATTACACCTTTTAGGAGGGAACTATCACATAAAACATAAAATGATCCACGTGAAGCACTTGCGAAGCCTTACGCATTGAGGTAGTTGGAAGTATAGAAAGCTGGGTGAGCCCATTTTTTAGAAGCACGGATCGTAGCTATGGAAAATTAGTTGGAGAAACTATCAGCCAATTCAGCCCATGAGACATGCACAAGGATTTGGTGCATAGATTATGAAGTGGAAGGTCACACAAAGGATATTTACCCCCACAGATCAGTGTGCTCATTGTTATTGGAATGTGAGGTATGCCATTTAAATCATGATGTTAGCCACTCGCCCATTATTACAATGCACGATAAGGAAGAACATATCTTGTTACTTTAAAATTTGTAGGTCCATGACTCATGACATGGAATCTTGTCAACTGATTATTCAGATCCATGAAGCTATAGATATTGGTGTACGTTAGACAGAAGTTTCAGATAACTCTAAAGGAAAGAACAAGCATTAGGATCGGGATCACAATCAAGTGCGCTATGATCGGAATGAAGAGCATTTTGAAGGAAATCATGGTAGAGGTCAAGGATACCGTGGTGGATTCAGAGGATGGGGCCATGGTGGTGGAAGAGGTGAGTTCCCATGAGGAACATGTTATACATGCGGATCCACCACTATAGGCATAAATGTCCTTAGAATATTACATGTTCTTTTTGTGGAAAGAATCATAGTTATGAGGAATTCCTAGACTTGTATGAGCATCTTAGTAAGAAACATAAACAAGAAAACAAAGGCGCAGAGATGGTTAGGATATAACGCACTATGAAAAATCAATGGATGCCTAAGTTGGAAGTAGAATATGAGGCATTGCAAGTAAAAATCATGACTCGTCTTTGAAGTAGTGTGCGCAAAGAAGCATTACAACGAAGCCTACCATCACTAAGGAGGAGGTTCTACATACACGGTACCTAGATCCTACCCATCAGAAGGAGGTTTACTAGGAAACCATGGAGGTACTTAGGAATCTTCAGGGTGAAATACAATATTTAAAGGAGAAATCATGGAAAATGGATCAAAATAATGCATCAGAGGTGGTCCAATCTGATATGGATGATTTGAAAGAAGTCTGAAAGATGTTGCGTTAGGATAATATCATTCCACTATTAGGGAATTTGTTAAAAGGAAACACTCTATGAACAAGTACTGAGATAGGGTGGTAGATCCTGCATGCAAATCTTCCCCCTCATAGCCTATTATGACAAGGAAATAACTCGAATCTTTGTTGTGAATGGGTGGCTATTGAGTAATATACTGATTGATACAGGCATAGAAGTCAATGTTCTTACCTTATATGCATGGGTAAAAATGGGGAGACCACCATTACATCCATCCTATAATGTATTGTTCATGGATAACCAGACTAAGGCCACTCTCATTGGAGTTTTAAAAGATGCATCCATTACTATACAAGGAGCCAAGTTCACTTCATATTTTGAGGTTTTAGTCCTTGGTAGAGTCAGATAGCTTCCCAGATCTATTGGGCATCCTTGGTGCTATGCAAATAATGTTGATCTTTGGTTTAACAAGGGTTATATCATCTTTGAAAACAATGAGGAAAGAGTTATTATCCCTTTAACATATGGAAAATCTATGCCCTATATTGAGCCCTTGAGTGAAGAAGACTTTAATAGGATTTATGTATGCGTCATCTAGGATCCAGAGGTTCTTGAGCCATGTAAAGAAGGAATCCTTCAGTGGGAGGATGCACAATCTATTAGCGATACTACAAGTGTTGCTTGTGATAATTGGGCTCATAACACTTATGAGTTGGTAGGGCGCAAAGTAAAAATCATATTTCCTAGAGTCGGAAAACCACATTATATTAGTAGAATAGGTAACAAATCAATACCTTGTTACACTACAGAAGGAGACCCTATGGTGTTCCTGTGTGCCATGGAAGAATGGTGGATAGACCCGCTAGAGAGAAGGAATATGCTAGCATATACCCTATGCAGGAAAAAAAATGCACTAGTGGGTGGTACACAAGGATAATCTTGTAGGATGGAATGACATTACTATTGCTATTGCCACTAGGTTCTTCAGGAGTAATGCACCTACTCAAATATGTACTTATCATGGTAATCAACCTATTCAGCACCACGTTCAAAGAGTGTGAGAGACTCTAAACAGAGGGGTAGGAAGATTTACCACCTTCACTCTAGGTGCACAAGTTTTATTCCACTTTACAAGGATGCATGTGTGTTTGGTATGTATATGCGAAGTCCATAGAAATCTTGGAAATTGCAAGATTTAATTGCATGAATGACCCAAACATTCAACATCTTCTCTACCAAGCCTCTTGTGGAAGAAGCATTAAAATTCATAAAGCGCTTAACTATGAGAGATAGTTCCAAGACTAAAGAATTCATTCAAGAATGATTCGATGAAGGAAACTCAGGAGCGCATTTTGTTGAAGAAATAGAGGCTGATGCCACACTACTTCAACTTGCTTGCCTTAAGAAAGAAAAAGGAAAAAGGTCTACTTAGAGGATGATGAAGAAGTCAAAAATCTGGATGTAAACCATTCAACAGGTAGGCGTGAGGTGTTGGATAATGCAAATAATACCACACGCACCTATTATGAACCTATGAATAAAAATAAAGTGAATATTGGATCAAATTTTGAGCCTAAGGAAGCCATAATTGGAGACTATTGGTCAAACTATGAAGTGGCAAAAATCATAGAGTTACTACGGGATTATCAAAGGATTTATTCCCTTGGGGGTAACATGATCTTAAAGGCGTGCATAAATTGTTAGGAGAGATGAAGATAAATCTTAAAGAGGGTGCACGCCTAGTTAGAAAGATACCCTACAAGATGAACCCCAACTTGTGTGAAAAGGTCAAGGAAGAGATTGACAAAATGTTGAAGTTTGGAATCATCAAGCCCTTGGATGAGTTAGAATGGGTTAGTCTAATGGTGATCAATATCAAGAAGGATGGTCGATTATGATCTCGTGTGGACTATAGGGAGCTAAATGCTGCATGTGTGATTGATCCCTTTCCTGCACCATTCACTGAGGAAATACTAGAAGGCATTACAGGGTGTAAAATCTATTCGTTTACAGATGGGTTCTTTGGGTATCATCAAGTTAGGATTTCCCATGAGGATCAAGAAAAGACTACTTTTACTACTAAATGGGGTAGCTTCACCTATACTATGATGCCTTTTGGTCTGAAAAACATGCCTATTGTATTTTCGTGCATAGTTGTTCAAGCGTTTAAAGATTTTATTCACAACTTCTTATAGGTTTATTTAGATGATTGGACGGTGTATGGACTGGTCAAAGACCATTGTGAAAATATGCACTTAATGTTTGAAAGATGTAGACAGTTGAGTATCTCTTTGAACATCAAGAAGTGCATATTTGCTACACCATTTGGAATATTGTTAGGACACATAATCTATAAGGAAGGTTTGTTGGTCGATCCAACTAAGGTTGCAGTCATTATAGGCTGAAAGAGCCTACCAGTCAGAGTGAGGTACGTGGATTCTTGGGTCACACAGGGTATTATAGAAAATTCATAAAGGGAATTGCCAAGGTTTCTACACCTTTATAGGAGTTACTAAAAGGAAAAGGTCTATTCTATTAGGGAGAACCGTAGCAGCGCACATTCGAGACATTAAAGGAGAAACTTAATATCGTGCCTATTCTACATTTTCCTTCATGGGACCAACCATTTCATTTACATGTGGATGCCTTTGGAATGACCATTGGTGTGGTATTGGATCATCCTGGAGAAGGTATTATAGATCATCCTACCTGTTTTGCTAGTATACAGTTGACTACTACAGAGAAGAATTACACAACTATAGAGCGCACAACTTTATCAATGATCTATGTGCTATATAAATTATGATAGTACCTCCTAGCTACACCATTTGTCTTTTATACAGATCACATGGCATTGAAGTATTTGGTAAATAAGACCATTTTATAAGGGTGTATATGCAGATGGGTACTCTTATTTCAAGAATTTGATTTCACAGTTGTGGTCAAACCAGGGAAAAGTAATTCTAGACCAGACCATTTATCTAGAATACAGATTAGGAGAAGAAGCATAGGCCATTGAAGACACCACTCTTGATGCATAGTTATACAGGTTACAATGTGCACCATCAAAATCAAAGGAAATTGTTGTCTTTCTACAAACAATGTATGGCACGAAGTAATGAAATCCTTGGAGAAGAAACAACTTTCTATATGTGTGGCACCCTATATGTTGATTAGCGGTGACTTGTACAAATTAGGTCGGGATGAAGTATTACACCATTGTGTCTTTGGAACACAAGTGCACATATATCATGGAGGAAGCTCATGGTGGTATTGTAGGTGGCCACTATATAGGTGATGCCACTGTGCACAAGATTTTACTCACTAGATTATGGTGGGAAACCATGTATAAAGATTATAAGGCATATTGCAAGGCTTGTGATCACTATCAAGCACCTTGGAAAACAAGTTCAATGAGATGAAATGCCTCTAAGAACTATTACTAGTGTAGAACCGTTTGAAAAATGGGCTATAGATTTTGTGGGTCCTATTTCACTAGCCGTACGCAGGACTGGATTGCACTATATCATTACCTGTAAAAACTATCTGATAAGGTTGGTAGAAGCAGTGCCTATAAAGGATTGTACAATGTTTACAACATCTAGGTTTCTATGGGAAAATATTATTACAAGGTATGGATGTACTTTGAGTTTGACTAGTGATAGGGGCACACACTTTATGAATGAGACAATCAAAATTTTATTGGATGAATTCATGATTTTACACCATAAGAAAACACCATATCTACCTCAGGCCAATGGGATTGCTGACGCTTTCAAAAAAAATTTGTGCTAGACATTGATAAAAATATATGATGTTAGAAGAAAGGATTGGGATGATAAAGTATCTCGCAATACTTTGGGCATATTGAACAACATATAAAAGGTTGAACAAAGCCACACCATTTTTAGTTAGTGTTTGGATCGGAATAAGTTCTTGATCCATAAATCGGGTTAAATAGTTTTACACAATGAGACATTGAAGTTCTCAATTTCTTT
The DNA here is from genome assembly GCA_018340775.1 of Taxus wallichiana var. yunnanensis. Taxonomy (NCBI): domain Eukaryota; kingdom Viridiplantae; phylum Streptophyta; class Pinopsida; order Cupressales; family Taxaceae; genus Taxus; species Taxus wallichiana. The sequence continues at coordinate 568,627,726 of CM031237.1, read as the reverse complement.
TAAAAATATAGAATTGGAAGTGGATTCTCAACTTTCCTTTAGTATTGAATAGGAAATTGGATTCTTTTACTATTCTAGGAATGTAACAAAATTATCACTTAGAAACCTCTAATGAATTCATTCCGCTTAATCTGTTTCATGTGTCATTTTAAAAATCTTCACAAGTTTAAGCGATGCATTCAAATCCATTTGCAGAATCGCATTTAAGCGAAAAATGAAAAACTGAAAATGAAAGACAAAGAAGATGATAATAGAGTTCATCCCATTTGGGACTACATCTCTCGGGTTTGGAATAATGAACCATTTCCATTAAAAACCAATGTAAAAATTTATTTTACAATTTACATTAGTATGGATATTTAAAAACTGAAATAGTACTTCACTGAGTGTGGAATTCATTGATCTCAAGATCAAGTTTTGTTCCCAAAAACTCCAAGTACTTGCAACTTTCTCCACCTTGTGGGTATTCAAAAACTCCCTAATCTGGGTATGAAAATCAACTATAAACTGCATAGAAACCCATTAGAGTAATAATTCAAATTTGTAGAGGCCCTGGATCATTCCTATAAACTATTATTTTACTTCCATAAATGCTTAGCTTCATACAACTGAAGATTACAGATGTACATACATGATAAATTGATCAATATGTCTCTCTAACTATGTTGCAATAATAATTAAATTATGTAAATACAACATAAAATATATGAACCTATAAATAGTACTGAAACTGAACTATAAGAACATCTGAAACCATTCAGAGAAGCGTCTCCACAAGTTCATAGCACTAACTCATTATCTCTGTACTCCTTCCCTTGAGCTCTCCATAAAAACCCTCACATTTTGCTTCCAAAAATAGGTCAAACGAACTCAAAATGGGAAAAGACTCACATCAATGGAATCTTCTCTGAATTCCTAACAAAATTCCAAAAGACATCAAGTCTCCATTCGGACTCCAAGACCCTCAAATATGGCCTTGAATCAAAACTTCAAGACAAAGTCAAATAATAATACACTTGTGTGTATTATTCTTTATTTTTTAACCTCACAAATACCCATATATATATACACACTTAAGTTTATATTTTAGAAAATTTAATCCCATTTAAATCCCTAAATAATCCTCCCAAATCCCATGATTTTCTCTTATCCATATGAGTGGATTTTAACATCAAAAATGGAGGAATAATCCCATGTATAATGGGATATTACCAATTTTAGACGTTATCAAAGCCTTCAATCCTCCATTTAATGTGCATACCAATTCCACATAATGCTAACCACCTCTCCTCCTTATCTTGTGGATATTTTCTTGGTTGGAAAAATGGCTTGCCTTGAAAAATGCACCAAAACTTGGGAGAGAAGATTTGGTCAAAAATTGAGAAATTTAAGGTGCTTAATTAGGATTAATCAAATGGATATCTTAGGATTAATTTATGAATTAATAAAATATGTTAACTAAGGGTATCTTGTAGTTGGAATATTGGTCAGATGTTCCACCTACATAATATCACTAGTTAGCATAAATAATTGAAAAATTTGAAAATTTAAAATAATTACGTGGTCTAAAATCAACTTTTGAAATGCATAACTTTTGCATATGAACTTAGACTTGGTCTGTTCAAAATACATTGAAAAGCTTGTGGACGATACCTATACCATGGAACTTATTTTGAAACATTACAAGACCATAATTTTTTCCTTTTCGCCAACTTACATGTGTCACCTTGCCATTGGTTCACTTGTTGACTGTTGACTAGGGTTGACCCGTTTACGACCTTAACTTTGACCGGCGATAGAATTTGCATACAAACTATGATTCTGAAGTTAAGCATACCATTAGAAAGGTCTCAATAATCCCTTCAACATGGTCTAGGTTTAGGGAAGTTTAGGGAATATCTGCATAGTGAAAAATCCTCTAGATCACTCCTCCCTAGTAAGACCATTTTGACCTCAAAATGGAAATTCACTCTGTTGAACTGTACACATGTTCTCTGCATAATAAAAACACAGAACCCAATTTATAGCATGATAATTTTTCCAAAATATTGCAATATGCAAATGAAAATAATAGTAACATAACCCAATGGTCTCGAATCGCAACTTATATGACACATCAGCTGTCATATTTTGTACATCATGATCCTACACTAATCCAACATATACAGGTGAAAAAATCATATCAAGGTGTTATGAAGTCAATTCTATCAACTGATGTAAAAAATCCATTTCAAAAAACACCAATTCTATTAGCAAAATAAGACAAGATATAAAAACTTCCCTGCAAGAAATCAACCATCTCACTGAAATTATATACGAACTGCAAAGAGTAAATACCAACTCTGCATATCCCAATCTGCCAAAAATGACCTGTTACCCAAAAATAGTCACTGAGCTGATGGATTCTCTTAACCTCTACACTGCATAATGGTTAAGGTGTTCTCCTTGTTTTATCAATATCTTCCAAGGAAAAACAAGGTGTTGCAACCATGATGTTAAAATCATATGTGTCAATAATGCATTATAGGCCTTTATAAATCACTGCAACAAAATGTATACTTGTATGAACCAATGTGTCCTATTGTGGGTCTTTGAAAAGTATGTACAATCATTTCCCAATATATACTTAAATGTATAATCAAGTATCAAGTAGCAGTTATATTGCCTAATATAATTGCATCCACATTTGTCCACCTTATAAATGACAACACTTAAACTGAGCTGCAAGACATGTTGATCATGCCCAAAAGTAACCATGTGTACCCTATTGTCAAAGTCCACCAATGAAGTTCACAAATGAATTTTTCCATAACCATAACTATGAGAGTAATCTAAGTATGATGACCTATCCCTCAGACTTTCTCTACAGGTCACTTCAATGAACTGGATAATCTCCAAGTTAAAATATGAGTTAAATCCATTACCAAATTTGATAAGGAACTCAAAAAGTAGTAGGAGATATATAAAATAGAGCTTAAATATCATTAATTGTGAGAAGAAAACTAAGTGTGTTAAACTTGCCTCTAAGTTTTTCCATTGTAGGTAGCTCAAAATTGTATTAAACAATCTATTAGTGATTCCTTTCAACATTACTACAGAATCAAAAGTATAATCAACCATATATATATATATGAAAGGCTAATCTAAGGGGAAAATAGAGTAAAAAATCCATCATGTAATCAACATTCACAGTTTTATCCCTACAACTAATTATCAAAACCCTTTCACTATATTTGTCAAAACCTAATACCAACTTAGAGATTTTCACCAATAAAATAAGAGTCTCTTTACAACTTACAACCCATAAGTAACTATAAGAAAATATCATAAATATGAGGAGTATACCAAGAATTTTAAACCTATCTCAAGGTGTCCTCACTGATGACTACTCTCTGTCTCATATCCCCATGCTTATCCATCTGAGTTAGTTTTCCAAAATATCTGAAAATAGAAAACTGCAAAATAGGAGATAACAAATATCCATCCACAACACTAAACATGTCAATTTCTTCCCGGATCCCATACTTTGAAAATTCCCTGATTAAGTGTCTGAATGAAAACTGAGCATACTATTCATATCATAGTAATTCCTATTAAAACTATTCATTAAACCATTTTAGCAACATATGTACTTCTACATGGTTTAAATAACATGAATAGGAAGTTTTATCATCACCCTTTAGTCAACTGAATTAGTGATAAAAACTCTTTTAAAGTTCTGAACAATCTCAACAAGGTATATTCCCTTCTAGATTAGCCACACAAAGGTCATCCCATCTAGTTATTTTAAACCAATACACTATGTTCAAAAGGCCATTAAAAATATAGAAGAGTCAGAATAGTTTTACCTTCCTTGAGAAACTCGAAATCTATGAAACTCTATCTCAGACAGAGTTAGATGACCCATTATTGTTGAATTTGTTAAACCAATTCATTAACCATTATCAATACAAGGGAATTCTTCCTCTTGTTTGGTTATACAACTGAACCGGAAATTCCAAAAAGGTTTATAAATAATTCCCTATCAAGGTATATTTTTTTACTTTCAGTGCAACACACATGAAGGAATCAAATCCATAACCCATGTCACATAGCTATATTGAAAAAAAATTATTACCTTCTTTAAGAACTATGAAGTATGCATACTAATTTGAGAAAGGTTGGCACTTTGTCGGAGCTTCTAAACAACTCATCCTGCTTGCTTCTGCAATACTTACAAGTTGTGAAGACAAATCGACTGAACAACCAATATAAATCTCAATGTCTTAAAAATGTAACTTAGTAAATCCAAATAACCTTATTGCCATTTCCATGTCTCATAATGGAATCTGGTCTTTTCACTTATAACTGGTAAGGCAATAGACTTTCCATAGTATGATTAGTTATCCAAAAATGTCTTACCAAGTGTCATTATGCTCGTTCCTTAACTGGATTGATCTTACAGGACTAGTGTTACAAACTCTTAGCTGTTAGAAGCTTGTCTTCCTTCAATGGATTGGAACGTCTTCCAAGAATCCTTTGCACTAGTTCCCTACACAAATAATCAAACCAAAATAACACATAATAATATCTGATATAAAACTCCAAAAGAAGTAAATCAACAACTGAAGCAAATCCCTGAAAATGAACTTTTCTCTGATACCAAAATTGATCGTAAACCGGGTTAAACAATTTTACACAATGGACATTGAAGTTCTCAATTCCTTTTAAAAACATAGAATTGGAAGTGGATTCTCAACTTTCCTTTAGTATTGAATAGAAAATTGGATTCTTTTACTGTTCTAGGAATGTAACAAAATTCTCACTTAGAAACCTCTGATGAATTCATTCCTGCTTAACTCTTTCATGTGTCATTTTGAAAATCTTCACAAGTTTGTTAACTGATGCATTCAAATCCATTTACAACTGCATTTAACTGAACAATGAAAAAACTGAAAATGAAAGACAGAAGATGATAACAGAGTTCATCCCATTTGGGACTACATCTCCGGGTTCGAAATAACGAACCATTTCCATTAAAAACCAATGTAAAACTTTATTTTACAATTTACATTAGTATGGATATTTAAACTGAAATAGTACTTCACTGAGTGTGGAATTCATTGATCTCAAGATCAAGTTTCTATTCCCAAAAACTCAAATTACATGCAACTTTCTCCACCTTGTGGGTATTCAAAAACTCCCTGATTGGGTATGAAAATCAACTATAAACTACATAGAAACCCATTAGAGTAATAATTCAAATCTGTAGAGGCCTGGATCATTCCTGTAAACTGTAATTTTACTTCCATAGTTGCTTAGCTTCATACAATGAAGATTACATATGTACATACATGATAAATTGATCAATATATCTCTCTAACTATGTTGCAATAATAATTAAATTATGTAAATACAACATAAAATAGATGAACCTACAAATAGTACTGAAATTAAACTTTAAGAACCTCTGAAACCATTCAGAGAAGCATCTCCACAAGTTCGTAGCACCAGTTCATTATCTCTCTTCTCCTTCCCTTGAGTTCTCCCAAAAAACCCTCACATTTTGATTCTAAAAAAAGGTCAAACAAACTCAAAATGGGAAAAGAATCACATCACTGGAATCTTCTCTGAATTCCTGAAAAAATTCCAAAAGACATCAAGTCTCCATTCGGCCTCCAAGACCCTCAAATATGGCCTTGAATCAAAACTGAAGACAGTCAAATAATAATACACTTGTGTGTATTCTTCTTTCTTTTTTAACCTCACAAATACCCATATATATATACACACTTAAGTGTATATTTAGTAAATTTAATCCCATTTAAATCTCCCAATAATCCTCCTAAATCCCATGATTTTCTCTTATCCATATGAGTGGATTTTAACATAAAAATGGAGGAATAATCCCACGTATAATGGGATATTACCAATTTTAGACCTTATCAAAGCCTTCAAATCCTCCATTTAATGTGCATACCAAGTCCACATAATGCTAACCACCCTCCTCCTTCTCTCGTGGAGATTTTCTTGGCTGGAAAAATGGCTTGCCTTGAAAAATGCACCAAAACTTGGGAGAGAAGATTTGGTCAAAAATTGAGAAATTTAAGGTGCTTAATTAGGATTAATCAAACGGATATCTTAGGATTAATTTATGAATTAATAAAATATGTTAACTAAGGGTATCTTGTTATCATAACATTCTCCAGATGTTCCACCTACATAATATCACTAGTTAGCATAAATAATTCAAAAATTTGAATATTTAAAATAATTATGGCGAGTCAAAATCAACTTCCGAAATGCATAACTTTTGCATACAAGCTCGATTTGGTTCATTCAAAATGTGTCGGAAATCTTGCGACAAGATCTATACCATGGAACTGATTTTGAAAAATTATAAGACCATAAATTTTTCCTTTTGACCAACTACCACGTGTCACCTTGTCATTGGTCCACTTGTTGACTTTGTTGACGAGGTTGACCGTTCACGACCTTAACTTTGATCGCGATAGAATTTGCATACGAAATTTGATTATAAAGTTTAGCATACTGTCAGAAAGGTATCAATAAGCCCTTCATCATTGTTTAGGTTTAGGGTAGTTTAGGGAATATTTGCATAATGAAAAATCCTACGGATCAGTTCTTCCTATGGAATTCATGTTACCGTCTTTACATATTGCACACACCTGGAGGTCTAGCTAATGAGAAAGAATTAAAAGAATGGATTGAAAAGTTAATTAAGATGGATGAGAGATTAGAAATAGCACGTCAAAGTCAAAACCAAGAAAAGGCCGAGGTAGAAGCATGGCATGACAGCACATCAGGGATAAAAAGTTTGAAATTGAGCAGATGGTGTTCCTTTATGATTCTAAGTTTTGCGCCATCTAGGAAAACTCAAGGTGCATTGTTGGGGCCATATGTTATAACTCACATAATTGAAACATGTGCTTTTGAATTAGAGACACTTGATGAAACATTGTTACCTGGTTACTTCAATGGGAGTAGGTTAAAGCCCTACTATAAATAAGTCTTCTTGGTGTTTGTAATAAGGTAGTGTTTCCGTTTAGATTAAGTTTTCAATTTTGTATTTCCTTAATGTATTTCCTTCTTTGTTTCTATGCTTTGAAAATTTAGTTGGTGTTTTGTGTAATAAACATGTTTATGTGCTAGAAGCTAATTATTATTTGAAGAATTTTTATGCGCAGAAGACTACACATACCATTAGTGTGGGGTGGATATTGTTATCTAGGTATAGGACTATTTAAAATAAGTACACATGAAAGGATAAAACTACTACAGGTGCTATTGAAGTTGGAGAATTGGAAAAAAAAGATTGCTTCTTGAAATGAGGACCATAGGTTGAGTTGAATGAAGAAACAAGTATAACATGAGGTAAGTAGGGGCCATGGGAACTACCAAGGGAAGACGCAGTGGCGAGGCACTTGGACGCATGGAGGCACGCTGAAGAGAATTCCATGGCTAGAAGGTAGCTGTTATAGAAGGTTATAGCTTGGGAAAGAAGATGTACCGCATGGAAAGAATGAAAAAATGGTCAATTAATGAGAGGATTTTTGGTAGGTGAAGGAGTAATAAATGCACTAAATTTTTAAAAATATATATAAGGATGGGATGCGAGTTAATTTTTACCATTGCAATTGAAAGAATTTGAAAAGAGCTAAGTGAAAATGAGCTGAGTGAATCATGTCGAGGTGCGAAGAGTGTGAAACTAGACATGGAGAGAAGATTTGTGCACAGGAGAAGCTTGCGTTTGCCATAGCATAGTGAAGGGTCATGTGAAGCACACATGTTACAAAAGAGCTAGAGCACGCGATTTCCACTAGGGAACAAAGATTTGAACTAGGGTTTTAACTTTCTCATTATAGAGGGTAGAAAAGAGATATTTTTCAAATGGCACCAAAGAAAGCACTGTAATAGGAGTAAAAGGGAAGAAGAAGGTCAAAGTGGAAGAAGAAATTCCTCCCAATAGTAATTTCTCAGAAATCTAGTATCTAGAGGGTGTGATCATGGGACAAGAATGGGATTCCCATATCGTAAATGTAAAATCAGTGATTACAACCATCGTACATTAGATAATAAGAAGGAGCTAGATGTGTTGTTGAGCACAAAAATGAACAAGTGCATAGTAGAAGACATGTTAGTGTACGATGACGTGGTGAGAAGTTACTAAAGTAGATTAGAGTCTACCAGTTATACGAGTTGCCATACTTTGGAAAGTATGAACCATTTTATCGATGGTTGATGAGCAGAGTCCATGAGGACTTCTTCTACTTCACCGAACGGAGGTTAGAATCACAGTTTCCTTGATTTCAATAGTGATAGGACTAAGGGCCTCAGGAGCAGATCTGGAGAGTGACTTAACAAATAAAGTAGTGATCCTAGAGATAAGGAAGGAGATAGGATATACCAAGGGTCTCAAGCGGCATATACATCGACAAATTAAATAAGTACGTAGTAAAGCACAGCAGATACCCATCTTGTAACAAAGTTGAATGACCAAGAAAGGTGGTCGCAGGTGAATACAATGTGGCTACACATTACAAGGAAGATGTCTCAAGGAGTGATCTACAATATCACGAGATCACATAGCAAAAAAATCATTGAAAAAACGTACATGTGTGAGAATTATTTTGGTGCTATTTTATTGTCTTTGGTGTTTATGGAGATTGGAGTGCTTGATGGGCCAAAGGAGAAGATTTGGGAGTACCCCACGGAACATAAATCTCTGGTGAAAAGATTTGGTAAGTACTTATGCAAAGGGACCATGAGTGGGCCCTTTAAAAAGAGGGAAGAGATGTGGTATGATAGGCTTTGCGTGGCGTTTGAAGAAGAGTGACGCATACCCAAGGAGTTTCCTATGGTGGTGGGTAAGGCAATACAATTTGCAGTCTACCAACATTTTTGCATCATGTGATTTACAATGAAGGATGGAGCTTAGAGCCCTTGGTGAAAACTTCCATATGCCTTCATAGCACACTACTTCTAGGCATCAGTTCACCGATTCACAGATGTGCGCCGCCTAAGCTTCATCGTAGATAAGGTAGATTGTGACTACCACACTCTCGGAAAAAAATATGTATATCTAGGACATACTACCTACATTGAGAGGATTATCTCGAGATATAATAATCATGAATCTTATAATCTTGGCCGTTGGAGATGTTGGAGCAGTGATTTTGTATACTCAACTCAAGCCCAAGATGGAGAATAACAAATATGTGGAAAATGAGTTCACACTTCTAGGGCCTCCTAAGGGAAAGCATACATTAGAGAATGTGCCAACCTCATGACCCTACAGAGACCATAATTATGGATGAAGAGGAAGAAGAACAAGAAGATAGTGGTGGCCTGGAGCATAGAGGAAGAAGGTAGCCTATAGACAAGGAAGGAAATGAGCGCATGACCACCTCCTTAGGTGCAAAAAGGAGATTATGAGGACTTGGATGAAGTACAAGGAGAAAGACATCTCAAAAGGGTATTTAAGAGAATAAGAATCCAAGATGATACTCCACAATTAGTGCACAAATCACCATGAATCTCTCCACAGAAGGAGCCAGCTAAGAAGAGAAGAAGGAAGTTGAAGTTGAATGAGGAAATGAAAGAGTCTGAGGAGATCACACTTGAATATCCTACACCTTTAGAGAACATGTAAGATTTGAAGGACAAAGAAATGAAGGATGGAGAAGAAGGAGAAAAGGATGCAAATGAGACAGCACAAGAGAATGCTCAGGGCATAGCAAAATAAGCTCCAAATCTTGATGCTCAAGTTCCTAAGGGGCCAAGATCGAAAAGAAAAAGTGGAGAATATGTTGCACTGGTCATGGGCTAGGCTGAGGACACAGTAAGATTTTCTACGCCTGTTTTCAAAGCACAATGAAATCAAAGGATTTGTATGGGTGGGAAATGATGGATGAAGATATGGAAACCATGTGCACAAGGAAGTAGTTTTCATGGTCTATGCACACACACATGGAAAAACTAGACTTTGATGTATGTGAAGAGTCATGTGTATCAAGGAGGTTGAAGAAGACACCTCAAGCCAGACACATAACAAGTAAAGCCTACTATTATGTCAGATGAACAAGTGAGTAATGCTTTGGTAAAAGTCTTGATAGAGGTGGCACAATAAAATGTGGATAAGGCTGCAATAATTAGGGTGCTAAGAGAAGAACTCAAAACTAAGGATGTAGAAATAGTGTGCCTAAAGCAAGAAAAGGACTTGGAGAAAAATAAGAATAGTGCATTTATAAGCATGGCAGAGGAAATTGGAGACCTTTTCCTAAAGGCGAGACCACACCTGGAATCCAAGGTACCAGAAAAGTTTCCTTTAACGATGCATTATGTACGTACCTTGGTGGACTTGGTGCTTGAAGATGGACCTTTACGCATGCTAGCACCAAAGAATCTTGAGTAGGAAGAAGAGAAAGAAAAGGATTCAATGATGAGGAAGATTGCATCATATGAGGCATTGCTCCAAATCTTACAAGAGGAACTGAAGAAAGCAGATCAAGCGTTGAATATTTAAACATCCCCAGAAGTCGTTTTAAGAACTAGGACCATTATGGAAGACAATGAAGTCCTAAAATCCATGAAGGATGAGACCTTGGGCCATGCATAATGATTAGCACTTGTCAAGTAGAAGTGTGAGGCCCTTACAACAGCACAAGAACCACACAAGGAAAGGATAGATGATCTTGGGAAACTCATTGTGCAAAAGCTAGACTTATTAAAAGGAAGAATGACTGCAATGTCCAACATTATTTTGGTCTTGCAGAATGAGAAAGGAGAAATTGTACAAGATGAGCTAGAGTCAATTGCAGTAGATATCCCATAAAAGGTAGAGGCCGTGCTTAATGATTAGCTAGACTTTAGAGGTAGAAATAAAAGAAGAATATCTAGAATTGATTCTTCCGATTGAAGCAGAAGATGTTGCAGAGTAAAGTAATTCTTTTATTCATAAAAAAATCTTTCTATTCTTCTATTCATATTCTTTGATTTATTTTGGAGACAACCATTGCCGGGGTGACAATGCAATTAGTGTGGGGTAATGTTGGTCAGTCAAAATATAAAATTTAGAGAAAAACATACAGAAGGTTCATGAAGAAGAACAGAGTGTGTTCAAAGGTGCAGAAGAGTTAGGAAAGAATAGCATGCGAAGAAGAGAGATAGATTTAGGAGTTAGCCATTTTCACATGTATGAGCTATTTTTGGAGATAGCATGTCGAACACGCAAACCGGTTAAATAATTACATGACATGCATTGGCTATTTTTTGAGGATCAAGCTATGAAGCGCTTTGCATGGGTACATACCGAGAATAGATTTACCATGTGTTAACTAGAAGAAGTATATTGTTAGCGCACTTGCATGTGTGGCTATTATTGTAATGACACATGGCTAATAATAGCATGTGACCTATTTTGGGATTAGATAAGTGGTGAAGGGAAAGTCCCCACCCTTATAAATATGTAATGGTCTATGTAGTATGAGATATATAGAGATAGATATAAGTATGAGAGTGTGAGAGAAGAGTTAGTGTGAAGTTATGATGTCAAGTTATGTTACGCGCATAAGTGTATACTACTATTATTATAAGGAAGCTTCTGTGTATTACTACATTTAATATAATGGAGGTTATTGGATGAATCAAGGTGTTAATCATGGTTATATTTTATTACTACATAAATGATTTCACTATGTTTATCGTGTGATTCATGATTCTTTAAGATCTAGATCTGAATATGCTCTGTTATATTAATTATGGATCTAAATGTATTAAGTCTTCAACATGCCAACCTTCTGCAAAAACAGCCCTAAAGAGGGCCCTAGTACCCTTGCACACTTCGGGTGAGCACTCAATCTAGGCTGAGTGATGTTCTAACATGCCTGGGATTTTACTGGTGAATTCTAGGTTGCATTACCATGGGATGTGATAAGTGTATGATTGGTTATGTTCCATTAGGAATGAAATAGGATTCTTTTTGCTGTAGTTAAGCCTATAAATCAAAGACTGTAGAAAATGGAATTAGTAAAATGGGTAGGCAGGATACTTGGAAAAGGCCAGTTCCTAGAAGCCAAAAGACTTCCTTATGTGGAAGTCAACCTGCTTTTAATACATTTAAGTTTATTAATGGAAACACGACACAATATAAGATAAACAAAAAAGTGTGATCATATGTTTATCACTTATTTAGATGATTACATATATGAGTTCATAATGGTAAAATTAAAAGCAACAAGTCTAGAATCCGAGATCGAAATCTAGGTCGATTCTAAGTTTTCAAAAAATAAGTTAGAGCCCAATGTGCGAGGCTAAGTCATCATCCTCGGTGGAGTATGAATCGAGTTCTTTGATATAATAATCCATGAAGAAGTCGGAGAGATCATCATCCATATCGAATAGACATGTAAGGCTATAATCATAATCCACAAGGTTGATATCACTATCAATGTTAGATTCGAGATGCAAAGTGCGGGTATCCTCGGGAGGTTGAATCCCATTTCGTAGTTGTACTCATACCATGAAAGGTTGGCTTGTATCCTCTTAACCTTGTAATATGTTTCCCAAAATTCTTCGGTGGCTTCACGAATTCAATGGGTAGATGTGAAGATGACTTCCAATCTATCAAGAGGTACTATGTGAATGACACACAACTCTAGATCATGTAAAAGGTCATATAGCTCCTAGTACAAGGGGTATTGGACAATTGGTAGTGATTTGATACTAGTAATTGGGTGATTATTTCCTGATATGGCTATTTACAAGATCCATACTTGGCATGAAGATTAGTAACACCAAAGCATACAATAATTGATAACCACTTCTAATGAAATATGATTATTAAGTAGACAAAAAACACAAGAATCATAGGTGATTAGGCTAATCACAGTGATTCTATGAAATATTAACATACTAATAAAAGGAATAATTCTATTGTCTAAGATGAAACTATAAAATATTAATCATAAAAGAGAAGTATATGATGATCTAAAAAGTCTATTTTAGAATGAAAAAAATGAAAAATAGTGAAAATGAACCTTTGGATGATAAATGGTGATGAGATATTTCCTGTGAAGATGTCGGATAATAAATGGCCTAAACAACTCCCAAAATGCTTGGAAGGTGTATTAGATGTTGAATGTTGTTGATAAGAACCTGATATCATTACTTGAAATTCTTGTAAGAACTTGATAGTTCTTTGGTTCATCTAGATGGTTTTGAATGGTCCTGAAGAGAGGAAGAAGAATTGGTATTTATAGATCACCAGTGTTTGAAGGAATCGTCGACATTTTCAAGTAGTTGAAGTTAGGGTGAAATATGAAGTGATGAACCTTCTATTTTTAACTTAGATGTGGGATATTTAGGGGAATCATGGCTATATAACTCAGAGAAGTTGAGTGTGAGGGTTTAGAGGTGGATAGGGGTAGTTAGGATAGAGGAGGGAAAAATAGAAGGTTTCCTAACTTAAACTAGTCGTAACTAGTGAGGAGTGAGAAGTGGTTATAGGGATAAGTTAGAAGTGGCTAGGGTAGTATTTTAAGAAGTTTGCTAGTTATAACTAGTTACAACTAGTGAGTGAGGATAAGCTCACATGGTGAGGTGTGAGGGTGAGTGGATTAACAAATTAATTAATTAACTTCAAGATGGGTGGTATGATTTTAGGGAATGTGATGTAAATTAATTAATTGAATGGGTAAAAGGTTAATGAATTAGGTTTAGGGATTTTGTAATGATGTGATGACAATATTGACCACTCGAATGGATGACTTGAGTCGTAAAATGCTATGTGAATGGTATTATTTAATTGATTACTTGTATAAGAATGGGGTGTGTGATTTTTCGGTGTCTACATTTGTCACCAAGGAGAAGAAGAAGAGGTATATTAGTTAAAATATATCCATCACCTCTAGATATTCCTCTCCACTCCCCCTCTTGGTAGACCTTTCTTGTTATCTTTTATGGTTTCAAGACCCATCATATATATAGGTCATCAATGAAATCAAGATTTTATCACATTCAATGTAGGAAGCCCTCTACTATTATCTCAATATGATGACATTCTAGTTACAAATATGAAGAATGTTCCTTTCTTCATTGGAGAGAACACTATGACTCATATTGAATACACTAATTATTTTGCAAACATATGTTCAAGTATACCATGTAACACAAGACAATGTATCAATTAAATTGTTGGAAACTTCTTTCAAGGGGAAATCTCTACAATGGTATAGGGATTGAGAATAAATTCTATTACAACTTGGGATGAGTTAGGGGAAGCTCTTTGTAACCATTTTGAAGATAAATCAGATCATCTATCTTTAATGGAGTAACTAATAACAACAAACAAGGAACCTAATGAGCCAATGCATGATTTTAATATCATATTTGAAAGGACTTGGGATATAATCCCACAAGTGGTAAGAACTACATGCCATTATGCATTATTTTATTATATGAGATATTTAAACAATAATATTTAATTCATGATTTAGTCTATGGGGGTAGAAATTTACCAAATGCTTATGATATTACCATTAAAGAAGAGAATAGTCTCATTCAAGATGGGAAACTTTCCCCTAGACCTTCAATGCCCAATTTTCTAGGGCTAGAGACACTTTTTCCATACAAAAATTATGAATTAGCTCTCATTCCATCCCTAAGAAGTTAAATCTCCAGTCAATCATATACCTCTGTAAGTCCTTCAAGTAAGTTGCAAGAGGTCATGAATCCATTACAAAACTTTGGAAATGATTTGGTATCTTTGAAGAGGAAGCAATCTCAAAGTTTTAGACCTTACTTGTCCTTATACCAACCTAACAAGGATCTTTGTTTTCTAAATAAACTTTCATTCAAATTGTCCCCTCAAAATCAAATTACTCTTGCAAGCTCATTTCAACCCTATAACCTAAGCGAAGCTAGTTCATCCAATGATTTGGTTGTTGGCATGTTTTGGTTTAGGTGTTGTCATTGATGTAAAACCTCATTAATGAAAAATTGGATGATGGAGTAGGGTCAGAGCATGTTGAGGATGATGATTTCATTATGATTTAGTTGTGTTCATGGTGATATCAAGGGTTTCAATGAGGATTATTTATTATTGGAATCTTATTCAGGTGACCTAGCTAGCATAGGTGATAGTGCATGATATTATGTGATTATTGGTGATTGAAGAAGAATGTTATCATGACGGAGAGAATGTTTTGGAGTTTTTGGTCACTCATGAGTTTGAGGGTGTAGATACATGTTGGTGACCATGTTCCGTGTGCTCATTTGGACCATGCATGGCTATTAGAATGAATGAGATTGATTTTGGAGTTATATAAGCTCACATATGCACATATGTAGTTGAATCATTATGTACTAGGTATGTTAGGATGTTTTGGAGTGTTTTTATGATGTTATTTCAGTTGAACCTAGCCTTTACAAAGTGCAAAACCCTAAGGGGTGACTATGAAAATGAGATGAGATGGAGAGATTGAGAGATATTTGAGATATATAAATGATTATATATTATTCATAGGGGTGTCCTTGAGGTTTGATAAAAATTTGAAGTCATTGTGAAGAATATTTTACAAGTTATGTAAGTTTTGGTGAAATAGGGTCAATAAGAAGGAATTTCCAACTCGAATTGCACCTTCTAATGATCACCTTGAATTGTGTAATTTACATGGGACCTTGTATATTTCATATATAATTATACATTGAGTTTATAATGTTTTATAAAAATAATGAGGTCATTTCATCGTTAGGTTTTTATGAACAAATGTTAAGAAGAAAAATAACTCTTTATGTGTTTGAAACCCTAGTTTGGAAGCAGTTTGAAATATTTAACTTCCTAAGTGTCCATAATTAATTTATATTTAATGGATTATTATTGGATGGTGTATATTAATCCTCAATTTTTCATTAAGTTATGGTAGAGCTCATGGTGATGAGTGGACTCCACTCAAACATGTTAGTTTCTGAAGAAGTTCAATTTGGGACAAGGTTGTCAAAGGGGATGCAAACTGAATGACCATTATGTTAATTATGTGATTTTTTATTTTTAAATGATGGTTTTATGTCATGGTGATGTATTTTAATGGTAAATTATTCTTCATTTGTGTTGACTGGTCAAAGGGTAGTTTCAAGAAATTTCCAGAGATCAGCTTAGTTGAAGGCCTTCCACTTTTATTTGGAAGGAGTTATAATATGTTATGGAAATTTAATTCATATATATTTCCAATGGTATAAGTTTTGTGTCATTATGAGCTGATTTGATTAGGTTCACATATAAAGTTTTGAGCAAGAAGGTTGTTTTGTGTCATGATGAGTTGATTTGATTAGGTTCACATACAACTTTTTCCGAAAGATTGAGTTGGTTAGTTTATGAAATAGATTGAGTTATGATTTATATGTCTTCAAAAATAAATAGGGATAAATTTTACATCCATTGAATCCATTTTTATTCCTTGAAAGTTTCAAGAAGGGTGTTAACTAGTTGTATTTGTAAAGCGCTTTTTGGGAAGCTTGATTTTGAAGGCAAAAGTTTATATGGTTTGAACATATAATTGTTTCATGAACCATAACTTTCTTAAAAGTGTTATAAAGGTTATGAATTTTCAACTTAGTTTTCACAACCATATTCGAGGTGTTCTTGGGTGATCTTGAGGCCCAAAGGTGAAGACATGGTGCTAAAACATGTGTTTTGAAAAGGCAATGAGCCATTGGTCCTATTAAATGAAATAATTTTATTGGTTCATGTAAATTAAAACCATGAATGATGTTTAAATTTCATATTATACATGTGTATTAATTTTTAGAGCCTTAATAATTTTTTTTATAGTGGTAGAGTAGTATTTTCTCATTTTAATGATGGGATTTTGATGATTTTTGGTACATGGATGAAGGGGTTTGGATAGGATAACCTACTTGGGTCACTTGTGACTAGTTTTATAAATTTTATTTCATGTTTTTAATTTTTAATGTTTGAGTTAAAGGATGTAAACTTAACTCTTTTAAATTTGAATGAAGGAGAGCTTATAAAAGCATAGTTTTTGGTGCTTTTGTGAGCTAGTGGTGTGTGTGTATGCAAAAAGTGTGACCTATGTGTGGTTGGTTTGTAGGTGTGTGAGCATGATTTGATAGATGATAAAGTGTGTGATAGGTTTAATAATTATATAAAGCCTATGTGCAATTGTTTGATGAATTGAGAAGTCAAGAAAGAGCAAAATTGTGAGAGATTGAAGACCCGGGGTTTTAAACAAGGGTTTGAAAGTTTTGTGAGCTGAAATTATGATCTCCTATAGTCATGACAGTAAAAATACATTAGATATATTATTTAATAAGGTGTTTGAGGGGATTCTTGATCTTATTTTGGGTTGTATCCTCCTTGTATAGTTTTGCTTCAAAAACTATGGGTTGGGGCTCCTTGTAGGGTTGTAATCTACTAAACTAGTGGGTTATGCTCCTTGTGGGGTTGGTGCCTAACTAAATTTGAAACATATCAATATAAATATTGTGTTTCAGTGGGTTTTCTTCCCCTTGATAGTTTCCCACTTATATATTTTGTATTTGATTGATTATGTTGTTCATGATTCATTACATGTATGGTATTCAACAATGTGCACACATTAATGGATGGATAAAGGGGATTTTTTTTTGAATAATCAATCTAAAATATGATCTAATTTTTGTAAGGACTAATTCACCCCCTCTGAATCTATTTTTCTTACAAAACATGGTATCAAAGAAGGTCCTTGAAGATAAGTTTGATCACTTTAAAATACATCCTTGAAGCACAAAAATGGTGAGTGGTTCCTCTCTTGACAAGGTACCATTTTTGATGGAACAAACTATGCTTTTTAGATTTTGAGGATGAATATTTATATTATGTCTCAAGGTTTTGATGTTTTTATTTTGAGGATGAATATTTAGATTATTTATATACTCCTTTTGCCACTCCTCCTACCATTAAAGAAGCCAAGGAGGCATATGAAAACAATTCTAATGCCTTTAATGCTATCATACATGGTCTTGGAGAATTTGAGTTTGGAAAGGTAATGCAATGTAAATCATAAAAAAGGAATGGGAAAAACTACAAGTTTTGTATGAAGGTGACTCAAAGGTAAAAATTTCTAAGCTTCAAAATTTTAGAAATTAGTTTGAGAGTCTTAAGATGAATGATAATGAGTCTATTGTTGCATATCTTCTTAGAGTTGACAAGGTTTTCAATAACATGAAAGGGTTAGGAGAAGATGTGAAATAAGAAGTTGTTTTTTAAAAGGTTTTGAGGTCACTAACTCCTAGATTTGATTCTAAAGTATCTACTATTGAAGAGGAAAAGGATATAACTACTTTGAAGTTGGATGAGTTATATGGTACCTTGACAACTTATGAAATGAGGATAGGTGATTCTAAATCAACCAAGAGAGAGGTTTCTTTCAAATTTTAATTGAAGGCCAAATGCAAGAAAGTGAAAGATGATGATGCTACTCCTGAAATTTATGATGAGGGGATCTTTGCAATGATGTTTAGAAGATTGAATGTTGGATCTAGTAAGTATAATGGTAAAATTCCATTCAAGTGTTTCAATTGTGGAAAACTAGGTCATTTCTCTACTAAGTGTCATCATAGGCATGAAAAGGAAGATAATGAAGATCATGAATATAGACATAGCAAGAAGAATCAAAATTTTGGTAAAGCTAACAAAAATTTTAAGAGGTTTAACTATATAAATAATTACAAAATAAGATGGTGAATTATCTGATGTCAGTAGTGGTGTTTCAAATCTTGAATCTGAATCATATCATGAGGATATAGGAAATGAGGTATTTTTCATGACTAATGATGCAATGATATCTTATGTTGAAGTTTCTTCTTTGTTAGGAGATTTTATATCAAGTTATTGCAACTATTCTGATGAAGATGATGAGGATGCCAAAGATGATCTTGAGGGCATTCAAAGAGAGCTAAAACATTCTAAGAAAGATAAAAAGAAGTTGTGGCATCTAGGTAAAAGAGTATGAAAATCAGATTCAAAAGCTAGAAGAAAAGTACAAATCTAAATCAAGCAAGAAAAATGAGTTAATTAGATTGTTAGAAGAGAAGGTAAAGTATCTTATCTTAATTTTGTAGGATAAAGAAAGTGTGTGCTCAAAATTTGAAGAAGATGTAGAATTTCTAAGGGCTAAGATACTATAAGTTGGAAATAATACTATGTCCTTTCAAAAAATTTAAGAAATTACCAAGGATCTTGATGATCTCTTGATCAATCAGAAAGTTGTAGGTGATAGAGGTTTTTTAGGCTTCAAATTTGAAGTTAAAGACAAGGAAGTGAAACAAGTGGACCTGATCCCAAGAAAGGAGGTAGGTGAACCTAGAATCAAGGAATAAAAGAAAAAGGTGTTCATCAAGGAAAATGAGAAGAATAAGCCTATTTGGTAACCTAATTCCTCAAGGTATGAAATAAATTTCAATAGATATTGTTATACTTGTAATGCATTTGATCATAGGGCTAAAGAGTGTAGGTCTTATAGAGATACTCGTCCATGGAGAGACAATATGAGTGAGCATGCTAATAATATTGTATGCTATAAGTTCAATGAGGTAGTTAATGTTTCTAGTATCTTTTGAATGATTCATCTAGTCATGTTGATGGTTACGAGAGGAATATTTCTATGGTATGTTACAATTGTAATGGAGTTGGTCATTTTGCAATAAACTACTATCATGACTATTCAAGGAAAAAAGGAATTTTCAAGGTCATAGAGTACAAGGAAGTGGATTTCAAAGGCCTAGGATGCATGATAATAGTAAAGGAAGATTGTGGGAGCTAAGAAGAGGTCATGGTGTCTCATCAAATGCAAGAATTGACACAAGGAAAGTTATGTATAAGAAATCATATTAGAAGCAAGAAGAGAAATGATATTTTCAAATGTCCAATAAGTTTTGGAACCTTCTTAGGAATTTTTGTATATTATCCATGTTGATATATGCCTCTACTATGATTCTTAGAGGTATACCAGTTCATATAAAGCATTGGTGTGAGGGGAGTTGTCTTGGTCCATTTGTGACTCCTTCATGGATTCAAGGTGTTCTAAATACCTTGAGATGAAGATTTGGAGTTTGAGTGTGTCATCAAAATGATGACTTGATCATACCATCACTTCAAGAGTGGTCTATGGAAGTGAATTGGTTAATTCAAGAAAGTTTAAGTGTAAACATAGGTGAATCTAGTGATTTTCAGTCAAATCTAGGTTCTAATAGTGTACATTGAGTGGTATGGAAGAAATGATGAAGTTTAAGGTGAAAATGGTGGACTTAAAATCCAATTTTTGGAAGAAAGAATCGTGACATGTGGCACTTCATGATTAATGAGGTTTTAGACCCTAAAAATGCATAAATTTTTGGGACTCTTGACAATACTATGAACTCAAAGTGAGAATGTAAATGACCTAATTTGACTGAGATGGAATGAAAAAAATGTGTAGCGTCTCTTCAAGAGAAAGTTTCAAGGATTGTGAAAGTATTTATATGGACAAATGTGTATCCATATCAGGTCAGATATTGTCATAAAATTCTATGCATCGAAAGTTAGATGTAGTTTTCATTACTTTAAGGGCTAGTAGGTTGTGTATGAATTTTTGTAATGGGAAGAATATGAAGTGGATGTTTGATGTTTCTAAGATTTTATAAGGTATGAAAAATATTTTAAAACCTATGAATGAGTTCAAAATGATGGAAAAGGGAATTTTTTTTTCTCTTTGTGCACTCTTGGAGCTTTAAGATCTGTAGTTGAGCATGTATGTACTAACACAGGCATGTAGGTCATTTTTGTGTGCTCTAAAATATCCAAATGGTTGAAAATGGTTGCATGAGTGTAATAGATAAAATATTGTGTTTTGAGAGAGAGTATATTGATCTTCATATGTTATCTCATCTAGTTGTGATATTCATAGTAAAGGAAAGTGTGTGATATCAAGGTAAAGTAATGCTCCAAGGTCGGTGGTGAGCTTCTAGGTATGTGAGTTGTTATACATCATCCTTAATAAGTACATAATAAGGATGAGAGGTAGAGCATGAATAATAAGGATGTGAGCTTCAAGTAGTTGGTCTTACATGTGTGATGGTGTTATGAGTCCTAATGATGAGAAAATAAGTTGATCTCAACTTTTTCTATCTTGGTTTGATACTTTTACTATCTCTTGAGAAAGTTAACCTACTATAGGTACATAATAAGGATGAGAGGTAGAGTATGAATCATATGTAGGAAATAAGTGTATTGAGAACTCTTGATTATATCTAGAGGGTCTAGAAAAGTGTATATTATCTCATCGAAATATATAATGGTGTCTAGTTGGCTTGGTTTATGAGTAGGGTGCTTGATGTTTGTTTCTCATAGACATTGAGTATAATGGTATAGTACTATAGTGTTGAAAATATGTTTCCACATGTGGAATATATGTGGTGTGTGTTAAAATCATTTTTGATTTGTCAAGATGTTCTCAAAATTTTTCATGTTATCTAAAAGGTGAATGTTACCTCAAAAGGATGCAATGATGTGTCTACTTGGTTGTGTATGATATCTTTACTTCATAATCACACCCTACATGCCTATAGGTTTTGTTTTGGTATGGTGGAAATTAATTTTGAAGGATATATGGTGTCTTGATTACTTTATAAGGATGTATAAGATAATGACATATTGGATAAGTTAATAGATTGGTATATTAGTCATGCTTGCATTAAAAATATGGCTCACAGTCTTTAAGAGGTTGATATGTTGCTACATTGCTTTATGTGAAGAACAAAAATTATGCTCACGGTGCATAAAGGAAGTATCCTTTGACAGAGGGAGTATGTTTTTTCCTTCTTGAAGGTGCACTAGAGGTATTCGAGCTATATAAGGTATGATTTGATTACTTCCTTTAAGAGTAAAATCAAATTTGGTCTAAATTTTCAATATCACATCCAAATATGGCTACAAGGACTGCAAAGGAGCTTTAAGACAAAGTGCCAAAGTGGTGAGTTAATTTCTCAAAAATATATCAAGGTATGTTGGTAAGTTTTTGTGTTTTATTCTAGAGAAGGGAGTCATGAGTCCAGGGGAGAGTCATAAGGAGGTCTATGATAGGTTGATTATACTTCTAGAGCCTTGAGAAAGTTGTCTAAAATGTCTTGAAAGGTTAGTTCATGGAATTCAGTCCTAGTGTAGTATGAAGAGCAAGAGATGAAAATGTTTAGTCAAAATTGTGTCTTGAAAAGCTTGAGTTATCCTAAGATTAAATGTAAGGACAATATTTTTTACTCTCGAACATCATTGTTGGTATGATTCTCTTGTGGTATACTTTAGGTTGTTGTCTGTTATAGTGGCATCTTGAAGGCAAAAACATAATTTGGAGGAGAAATGACAAGTTTTTGCATGTCTAGAAGGTGGATGTTGGTCCTATAGCCAAAACCAAAGGTATGATGCTGTTATCTTCATAAGTATTGGTATGTTTAGGAGGTGTATATTCTCTACCCAGGGGGAGCATGGTGTCTTTATGCTTTGAAATGACTCCAAAAACCATTTTTGTGAAGAACCTCATGTTTTGTGAGCTAGAATGATACTTTTGGTTGATGTTTATAACAAAATCACGATCCTATGAAGATGAGGAAGATAAATAACATGTTGGTATAGGTATTCCTTTGTCATTAATGTAAAAGGGGGAGAATTTTAGGTGGTTTTCCATCAATGAAAAAGGGGAGATTGTTGACATGTTGTTGTTTAGGTGTTGTCGTTGATGAAAAACCTCATTTATGAAAAACCTCATTAATGATAAATTAGATATTGGAGTAGGGTCATAACATTCTAAGGATGATGATGTCATGATTATTTGGTTGTGTTCATGGTGATATAAGGAGTTTTAGTGAGGATGTCTTGTTTTAGCAATCTTATTCAAGTGACCTAGCTAGCCTAGGTGATAGTGCATGATGGCATTAGCTTCTAGGTGACTTGAGAAGCATGTTAATATGATCAAGAGAAAATTTTGTGACTATTTGGGAACACATAAGTTTCATGGTGTAGATACAAGTTGGTGACCATGTTTTTGGTGCTCATTTAGACCAAGTATGGTTGTTAGAAGGAATGAGATTGAGTTGTGGAGATATATAATCTCATGGATTAAAGTAATTAGTTGAATCATGATGTAATAGGTATGTTAGGACCTATTTTAGTGTTATATGATGTGTTATGATGTTATTTCAATTGACCCTAGACTTTATAGTGCAAAATACTAAGGGGTAGCTATGCAAATGAGATGGGATGGTGAGATATTTTAGATACACCAATGATTAAAGATGATGCACATGGGTGTAATTGAGGTGTGAGAAAAAAATTGAAGTCATTCTAAAGAATATTTTACAAGTTATGTCAATTTTCATGAAATAGTGTTAAGAAGAATGACATTTCTAGCTCGAATTGCACCTTTTGATGCTCACCCTGAATTGTGTGCTTTGCATGGGATATTTTAGATTTCATGGATGTTTCTAAATTTATTCTAGAAGGTTTCAAAAAAATAATGAGGTCATTTCATCATCAGGTTTTTATTAATAAATTTTAAGAAGGTAAATAACTCATTATGTGTTTAAAAACCTCACTTGGAAGCAGTTTGAAATATTTGCTTCCTAACTGGCTAGAATTGTTTGATATTGCATGAGTGATGATTGAATGGTTTAGAGGAATCCTCAAAATTTTTAGAAAGGTATGATAGATTAGTGGATCCCACTCAAAAAGAAGTTCAATTTGGGACAAGGTTGTCCAAAGGAGTTACAAACTAAATGAACATTATGTGAAGTATATGAGTTTTTATTGTTTTCCACAATTGTTTTATGTCATGGTTATGTAGTTGAATTGTCAAAGGGTAGTTTTGGGGTAGTTTTAGGTAGTTTGCAAATATCATCTTGGTTGACGGCCTTCCACATGGATTTGGAAGGAGTTGCGATATGTTATAGAAATTTAATTCAGAGATATTTCCAATGGTATAATTTTGGTGTCATAATGAGTTGATTTGATGAGGTTTCAGGTTAGTTTTTGAGTAAGAAGGTTTCTTTCTTCTTAGCACACACCTAATTTTGCTGATAGATTGAGTTAGTTAGTGCATGAAATGAATTAGGTGATGATTTATATCACCAATAAAGTAAAAAGGGATGAATCTGGAATCCTTTTAATCTATTTGGAGGTTTTGAAAGAGTCAAGAAGGGTGTTAATTAGTTACATTTGTAAAATGTATTTCTGGGTAGCTTGATTTGGTGAATGAAAACATTGATGTGGTTTGAACATATGATTTTTTCATGAAATATATCTTTCTCATAAGTTTTCTACATGTTTCGATATTTCCATTGAGTGGTTACATGCCATAGTTGAGGTGTTATTGGGTGATCGTGGGGCCGGAAGGTGAAGACATGGCATTGGAAACATGTGTTTTGTGAAGGAAATGAACCACTGAGCCCATTAAATAAAATAAATTGATTGGTTCATTTAAATTTAGACCATGGATGATGTTTAAATGTCATATTACACATGTGTGGTGATTTTTAGAGCTTAAATAAAAAAGCATTGGTGTTAGAAGATTTTTCGCATCCCAAGGATGTGATATTTGATGGATTTTTGGTACATGGATGAAGGGTTTTGGCTAGGATGACCTACTTGGGTCACTTGTGATTGTTTTGAGAAATTTTATGGGTTTTTTTAAAATTGTAATGTTCAAGATAAAGGATGAAAACCAACCTATTTTGAATTTGAATGAAGCAGAGCTTATAAAAGCATAGTTTTGGGTGCTTTTGTGAGCTAGTGGTGTGTGCACAAAAAGTGTGACCTAGGTTTGGTTAATTTGAAGGTGTGTGATCATGATTTGAGATCTGATCAAGTGTATGCCAAATTTAAGAATGACATAAATCAAGTGTACAAGGGTTTGATGAATTGAGAATTGAAGAAAGAGTAAAATTGTGAGAGATTGAATACCCAGGGTTTTGAACAAGGGCTTGAAAGTTCTATGAGATGAAACTATGATCTCTATCAGTTTTCGAAGAAGAATTAAATCAAATATATTCTTCAATGAGGTGGAGGATTTGGTGCTTGATCATCTTGGGGGGTTATAGCCTCCTTGTGGAGTTGGTACTTTATAAACAATAGGGGTTGGTGCTCCTTGTAGGGTTTTAACTCTACTAAACTAGGGGTTAGTGATCATTGCGGGGTTGGTGCCTCACTAAATTTTAAACATATCAATATAAATATTATGTTTCAGTGGTTTTTATTCCCCTAGAGGGTTTACCACTTATATCTTGTGTCTTGTGTTGATTATCTTGTTCATGATTCATTACATGTATTGTATTTGATAGTGTGCACACATTAGTGGATGAATAAAGTGGATTTGTGTTTTGAATAAGAAATATGAAATATGATTTAATTTTTATAAGGGATGATTCACCCCTCCTCTAAGGCTATTGTGATTCCAACATTAGTTACAATGTAGAATAATTTTGTGCAAGATTATGACTAGTGTTTTCCTTATTACCTTCCCCATAACCAGGAAACTTTCCCCAATGGTGTTCTAAGACAAGTATTAATAGTAAAAAAATGATTATTTCTCTCAATAATCACCTATGAAAGTAAATTCGTAACAAAAATTTACTCAAGAAATGTTTTCAAGTGATACTTCGCTTGTTAATTGGTAAATGGAAGAGTTCTACGTAATCAATCAAATACAAGATAATAATCAAGAACCTTTATCAAGTGTGGCAAAAACACTAGGTCAAAAATAAGGTAGATGGAATTAAGTTATCCACCTCCCCAACGCAGGAAATATAGGGACATAGGTAGATTTCATGTTTGAGTAATAAACCCGTGGAATGTAGCAAACTCGCAATACACTATAGATCTATGGAAAATTGTGAACCGACAACATTGGAAATATGTGAAGTGAAGAATTTTTGCCATCCAAAGCAGAGTCACAAATTGAATAAATGATAAAGGAAGGTATTATTCCTTTTTTATAGAAATATGTTAGTCCTTTTAACATCCTATATGAAATGAAAAGGACCAATGTGATAATCTCAATATGGGAATATCTATCCATTCCTAGATAGAGAGATCATTTGCAAGGTGTTATGGCTGACCTTACCATACCACATGAAGCACCCAAAGAGATGAAAAAGTTATGCTCACCAATACACTTTAGAAAAGGGATGACCAATCAAGTGAAATCATAAAGCCAACACCTTTCTTTGTATCTCTCATCATAGGAAAATTTTTGGTACACAATTACATGATAGATTCATGGGAAAAACGTTTAGTGATGCAAAAAAATAACACATCAACTTGGTCTTAAATATGAGTCACTCTCTAAAGGAGTGGTGCAATTGGATGGGACCATGGTAAGAACTATTAGAGTTTTTAGATGTCTAAGTCTCACCCTACATGTTTGTCCCAACTTCTCAATCCCACATGATGTGTTCATCATTTATCTACCCCCTTCTCTTCTTTATGCCTCTCACTAGATTTCACTTCCATGATTAGAGGATACCTACACGTAGATTGGTATCACATTATTTTAATGACTAATTATTATACCAAGGTTACTATAATGTCGGAACATATTGCCACATATCACATAGAACCTTATACACCCATCCTCATTAATGAAAATTGAACCATTTTTTTAATCAAGAAGATCACCCAAGTGTCCAAGAAGTGGATACTAAAATTGAAGGTATCAAAGCTTTACTACTTGATGAATGGGGAACTGAGTGTCATGGTTTTGATCTATACAAAAAAATAGAATAAGCTGGCCTTGACATCTTGTCACACCCCACAATTTTTTTGTGTTTGCGAAAGGATAAGTTTTTAATTGATGAATGATTACAAATGTTGGGTAATAAACATTGTGTTGCATAACCGAGTATGTAGCTACACGTACATGTGTGTACCCTAAAAATGGTATACACACTTACGTATTGTTACATGCTCAACCACACCACAATGCTTTTTGTCTAGCGTTCATAAATAATTTGGAAGTTAGGACTCATTATTTCTTCATTCAATAGTTACATATACTTGTTGTGAACTATAGTTTGGTACTTGGGTTCTATTGATTATTGTATCAGTAGCGCATAGATATCTTGCACCTTACCTTTCTATATATGATTGAGGCAATTGGACACATGCATGGTTGGGGGTACCTGTTATGGATAACATTATTTACATGTATTAATAATGTCTGCAAGATGAAATGGAGGTTTGTTCATGATTATTGAGATTCAATGATAACTTATTTTTAAGTATGATCATTTTGCAACCTATTTCATTATATGACCACTAGGTACCTTGTTGGCAATGGGTAATAACTTTAGGAAAATGGAAATGTAATTCTAAGTTGAAGATATGGTGAATGAATTCTTTGGGTAATAAATTTAAAGTTATTTCACCATAAATTTGGAACAAATAATTTTAACAGGTTGTGGGACAATCCTTATAGTTTTCTATGAATACCTAGACCCTATTAGTGGCTTCGATTAATGAAGGGTAATATGGTTTGGCCCTAATCATTGACACTTGATAAGTTATACCAATAAGGCCTGACCTTATGGGATAATCGATGCATGCTTAGTTGTATTTCTTCACCATAATTATAATAGCCTTTGATCTTAGGTGCTTAAGGTAAATTAATTTGCAAGGGGTATATAAACTCACCATGAAAATTAAGTAGTAAGTTATGTGATTTATTAAATATTTAAATTGAATATGTGATCAGTCAATAGAGTGACCCATGCAAAAGGTAAAGGAGTTAATTGTTGAATTAATTGATCATTCTATAGTTTAAAATAAAAAGGGAATATCCAAACTACGTGGTTATTATTAATGAATACTATTTAAAATAAATTCAAACCCCAAATATGGTGGAATGGGGAATGACAATGGTGGTGAGATCTTCAAGGCCTTTATGAGGCATTAATAGACTTAAATTCATTAAAAACAAGTGACAAAAATTCTCAGATTCTTGAAGCTTCATGAAGAAGCTATCGAATTGCTTGTATGTCATTTTAATTTCATTTTGTTCTCAAACCTTGAGTTCTATCCTCCCTAACTTAAATTGAAAGGGATATGCATGCAAGGTATTCCAGGAAATAGTAATAAACTGCTATCATAAGAGGAGATGTATATTATTTGTGGTTTGGGATGTTATTTAAATAATTGAATCTAGATTTGGAATCATGAGAGAAAGTTGGGAAAAGAAGAAGAAATCAAGCTTCCATTCATAGACATGATATGTTATTTTTATCTCCTAAAGGATTATTTCATTTATTATTTACATAAGTAAAACCACCGCAATAATGTTTTCTTGATTTGGTTAATTAGGTCTAGTATGTATTTGTGATTTTGGTAGTTTCAGTTTTTTTATAATTTTTGGTGTTTTATGATATTATGGGTGAAATTTTACATATAAACTTCAGAGGGTCTGTTGGTGCAATTTCTGAGTTTTCACACTTTGCCCTATTTTTCTATATCCATTTTTGCCCATTTTGTCAAGAAACGTCCATTTGTTCGAATGGGTGATCTGCAACTCATTTTTCTAGTCGAATGCCTTCAAAATGCCCTCAATGTTGTTATTCTGCCCCATTTTCAAACAAAATCCAAGTTTCCCCTTTATTGTGCCCTAATATTTTCATTTGCACGGGCTGTGTTATTTTTCCTTGGCCAAAGCGTAAAAGAAACCCGTGTTTGATTGACTTCCATTTTTGTGAAGGTGAAATCTCACTCCCCAGGTCTAAATTAATATAAAATCATGCTTCACTTGTTTCAAAATTGAAAAATCCACCTTCCTTGTGAAAAAGTTCGATTTCAGAGGCATCCCCTATGTTTTTACATTTTGACGGGCATACGGGCATGTTCTACCCATCAAATTTATCATTGCAACATTTATGCTGACATGGTAGGCTCTCATTGGCCAGGTGCGGTCGGAAAAAATGTTATAACTTGTCATTTTTGAGTTTTTTGTGAGGGGAAAAATTTGGCCCTCGAGCCCGCACCTAGTGGGAAGGTGACACGTGGCACAGGAGGGCCAGGCGGATGGCGAAGGACTTGGGAAAATTTTGGTGTTTTTTGGCTCAGGGTGTCAGGGGAAAAATTTGGCCCGCGAGCCCATGCCCAGTGGGAAGGCGACACATGTCCAAGATGGTTGGACGGTGGTGGTGGGGTCACTTAAATTTTTCTTCAATTTTTGAAAAATTCTCAATGTCAATTTTTGCCCGCAAGCCCGCCTCCAATAAGAAATGGACACGTGTCCAGGAGAGTCAGCATGGAGAGGTGAATAGTTGGAAATTTTTGAAGTTTTTTGACTTCAAAATGCCAAAGAAAATTTTTGATCTGGAAGCCCGCATCGAATAGGAAAGTGACACGTATGCAGGGGATGAAATGGAGGGGTAGAGGTTTGGAGAAATTTGAAGTTTTAAACTTCACAAGGTAAAAATAAAATTTTGGGGCCAAGGTCCCACCACCAATGAAGGGGGGACACATGTCCGGATTTGGCGGAGATGTGGAGCGCGCGGAGAAAATGAAAAAATTTACAAAGTTTGGCTAGAAATCTCAAAACCAAAAATTTGTCCCTGGCCCCGAATGGGAAAAGTTGAAGGTGTCCCCGCATCCAATCAGGGGGTGACACATGGCATATTTCAAAGGGTGAAAAGGGGAGTGCGAGCCCACAAGAGGTTTTTGTGCTCGCAGAGGATTGAAGGCAATTTTGGAGGGTCGGTTCCACATCCAACGGGACAGTGACACATGGAGCGGGTGTTCGGACCGCGGAGGTTTTGGAGAAAATTTTTCTTTTCTCAAAAAAGGAGAAAAATTCATAAAGTTGGCCCGCGGTTCTTGGTGGGGCCCATAGGAGGACACGTGGCATGCCCAGGGGGCTCGCGGGGAAAATGTTCAAAATTTTCCCGAAGTCAAAAAAGTTTCAAATGCAATTTTAGAGGCGTGGGCCCGAGCCAATCGTCTTGCGACACGTGTCTAGCCCTATCAGGGTTCAAAAAGGTAATTTTGGCTTATGTGTGTGGAATCCCATCAGACACGTGGATGGGTAGCATTTTAAAGTTGATTTTAATCAACAACAACTGTGTAATTTCATTTTTGGGCGCCATGGAAGCTCCAAGAAGTGTGGAATCGTCATTTTTGCACCAAATCACATGAAATTTTATACGATTCTGCATCCTTTCGGCCTTCTGAACACAATGGAATCATTCATTTGAGCTGATTTAGTGCCCTATGGTGTTTTTCATGAAATATTTTTCTCAGCCCGTGTAAAAACGTGAAAGGTAAAAAATGAAAAGTTGCAGAGTTAAAAATGATGAAGTAAAAGGTGAAAAATGATTGCAAATGCATGCTGGCATGGTGGAATGCCAAAAATGTGACCTTGGGATGGATAAGGATCCAAGTTCATGCAATATTTTAAAATATTTGTGCATCTCTGGCATTTGGTGAGATGTTTTACAGTTTTATATCATTTTTCATCAAATGGATAGGGTTTTGTAACAAATTTGATCCCTTGAGCATATTCTTTGCTTGGGATACAAGGATCCAAGTTGGCGGGGGTATATGATGTAATTTGGAGGCATTTTGAAAGTCTGTTGAGAATTTTGGAGAAAGAGAGAAGAATTTTAAGGAGAAAAACTAGAAGTGTTCCATTTTTTTTGGAGAAACTGCCTGAGAGCCATTTTTGATTCCTGTTTGCATCAAATGTTCATCATGTTGAGTTGGTTTCAGCTGTAAAGCCATCAACAAGCTTTGAGATTGTCTAAATAACATTCCCTTGCTGATATATTTGATCAAATTCTTGGATCAACTGGTTTTATCTCTTGGCAAAGCTTGCATACACTTATATTTCAGTATGTTTTCAATTTGTGTTTCATGCTCATGTTGCAATCTTGTGTTTAGGATCTCTCTGATCATACAGGGTCTCATTTCTGGTTGATGGTTTAATGGCATTTGCAATCTTGTATTCAGAAGAGCTTTCATCTGATAAAAGATAAACAGATTTAAAATCATCTTACTGTCCTTGATTAATGAGACTGTCTGTAAACCTTTGGGTGCACCTTAGGTCATGATTAAATAGGGATTCCTGGATGCTTCATTGATATTTTGCTTCAAGCCTTTGTGGCAGGTTATCAAAGTTTGTGTGGAATAGTGTAGATTTGGGCCTCCATTTGTGCACACATCCTGGTTGAAAGAGTACTTCAAACTCATTGAAACATCTCTGTTGTTTAGGTGTTGCAATTATTTTGCAAAGCTTCCCAAAGAAGTGGGTAATTCCTTATCTTGTCTTGTCCAAACTTCCCCATAGAATATCATTTAAACTAACTCATCCTACCTACAATACCCCTGCATCTGCATTGTATGTCCACAAAAGAATTCAATCCTTTCACTAAAATGCGTAAAGTTGATCAGGGTCTTATCATGTCTTTAGCAGCTCTAGCTTTGTTTTGAGAACATTTCCAGCATTTAGTAGTGACAACTCCTTTGAGTTTGGATAATGGATACTTGATCATGTTTTCACAAGGCCTCTTCTATGTCATATGCAAAACATAAGGATATCTCCATCCCCTTACCATATAAGGGCTGCAATATAGGTTCTCTTGCCTTGGTTGATAAGAAAAACCTAAAATAGTGAGGGTTAGATAAAACCCTCTTAAAGGTGTTATTTACCCCCTCAATCCTTGAATGCAAACAAGAATATAGGTGCATCCGCAGCTACAAATGAGATACAAAACATCTATCTACCCTTGAGTGTCTTGTGCAAGTTCCGATCTTTGTTCAAGTGATGAAGGAGATTAAATCTAGATACCAACAGAGGTCTCTGTTTTCCATTAATAAGAATACCCATTTTAAACTGGGCTTCTATGCTTATCCTTAGCTTTGAACTCGGTTAGAATACATTTTATTATGGGTAGAAATAATGAAAGGGATCTTGACATACCACCTAAGGTATGCATTTGGGTATGCGAGAAGACAATAGGTATTGTTTCGCCTTCGAGGTTTTGATTTAAGCTGTATTTGGTTTTGACCTCATGATCTATGTGGTCGATTCATGGTTTTGTGACTAGAAATCCTTTGACATTAAAAACCCATAAGGGTTTTATGTGCTCTGATGAATTTAATTCTATCAGTTTTGGAACTATGATGAATTCCATGCATACTCTTGTTGAGTAGTTGATTAACTTGATTTAGAATATAAATACCATGTATATATATTTCTATTATTACGCAGCCGAGAGTTACTTTTTTCACAATGCTTACTTGGGGCTTGCAATATTACCTATCGTATTGTGTTGATTGACATCAACCTCGTAGTTAAGTTTCATTCATTGGGAGACTTTAGGTATATGGTGTATTGATTTGATTAAATAAGTAAAATGATTTGGAAACTAACGAACTGTTACAAATTTGTTTGGGAAATTTAGTTCTATCTTGGTTATTCTAAACCATACCATGTAGATATGGATTTGTTTTATCCTCGTGTGTTATCAAAGAGCTCTTAGATATTTCATACATTTCCACCTTGAATTTTCCTTTGTGGTATTGTTATTTAAAGTGCATATAGTATGTGGGGTTCATGTAGCCTTGGTTTTAGTCTAGCCTTGACTGTATCTGCATACGGTTTGTTCTTAAAAAGATACAAGAGCCATTTTGGATTTATATGTAATATTTGGAGATACTAAGGTAAAATTCTTTACCTTAATCTTGTTAAAATATAGTGTGTTCCATACTAGAGGGAGTTTGAAGTTATGATTTTTTTTTCACTCTGTTGTTGTTCATGCTATGTGATTGACTGAAGTGCATAATAATATGAGGCAATGATTGAACTACTTATGAATGATTATATCATTTCAGTTTTTCTTATAGAATATATCGGTTTTCAAGGATCCATAATAAATAATCATCCTTATTTTGATCTTATTCAGAAAATGTACTATTTGAATTATTAGTGTCATAAGTTATACTATATAGTTACATTTTACGATGTACATATAAGTGTGTGTGTGTGTGTATATATATATATATATATATTAGTTTTAAAAATATAGATATTACTAATTCAATTATTGATACATTATGCCATGATTTGATTGCCTAAATTTATTTGTGGATCGTTATGAATTCAATCTTATGGTAATTTAATGGAATGCTTTTAGAAATTAAGATAAGGATATAAAATTTTGAAAAGAGATATAAAGTAAATTATATTTCATATATGTTAATTGATCATGCGAGTTATTATATTGTTTTTAAGATTTTATAATTGCAGAATTTCATTTATACAAATACTAAATGGCATAAACCATTAAGTGGGAAAGATAACTTATCATGCTAGTTCGTATAGAACTGACCATGTACATTTTGTGCATTATTATTTTCAGTTGCATGTTTAAAAGATTTTGAAGTAAGAAATGGATATGGATATTGAGATGCATGAATATTTAGCAGCAGTTATGAATTAAATGTTTGTACTTTATTATAATGAAAATATTGTATTGTGTCTTATTTAATAAGGAGACTAATGTGACATACTTGATTATTTGTACCTAATCTACATGAATGTAAAATAATGTAATTGCATATGTCGAGAAAATGAAATGTTCGAGAAAGATTGGAAGAGAAAGGCCTTAGAGCTTACTTGTATTCTTTATTATATATCTATACTGTCTCTTGTTGGCTATGCCACCTATATTAAAGATGAATTTTTCAAAATTAAGATATGTTTATTACAATGTTGCCTATGTCTTTCATGGTTTGTTGATAACCACTGAGTATTTGATGGGTGATTATGCAAATATGAGTTCTTATATGGTTATGTGTTATTGCCCAAAATATTAGAATGAATTGGTACACACACACACACACACACACACACACACATTCATAATTACAAGTATACATATACCTTCTTGTTAGACAGTAAGGAAATAATTTGATGAGGATATCAATTTATGAAATGATAGATAAGATTGTGTTTCAATTTGTTGGTACTAATGGTACCTATTAAGTGATCAGTATGAATTATCATGGAGACAATAATATTATTGTTATGTTATCCTTATAAGCGAGATGGAATTTGTTGTTATAACCATATAATATGTTTATTTAAAGTGATAATATTACTTTATAATATGTCTTGATGGTTAGGAATAATTTTAGCAAAACAGTAATAATAGATAAAGATCTTGATTAGGCTAAGTTTGAAAAGGAAAATAAACAGTTTTTCCTTATCTATATTTCGTACTTAGTAAAACTGTTTGAGCTGCATCAACAGAGTATTTAATGAGAATTCACAACTTATGGGAAGGCATATCTATCTTTAGTCATCATTATTAGCCAATGAATAAATAATGGAAGTGATGTGATAGCATAGAAATTGACAGGTCTACCTAGAGATTTGAGTATAAGGGTTGTTAATGAAGATGTTGTAAAATTGTTATATAATGGAAGTAAACCAAATAGATGTCTTCTAACAATAGTTTTAAGTAGATACATGATTAGGTTGTATTAATGTATATACACCTTGAATTCAAAATGACGGAAGTTATATATACTTACACTTTAAAGGCTTAGTATATCTGGTGCTAGCAAGGTATTAAGAATATGTTGGATGATGAAAACAAATTGACAAGATCGTTGTCTTTTAAATAAAAATTCAATTTAATTAGGCAAAAGTAGTACCATCAATGTATGACCAAATCACAATGGTAGGGATCAAAGTACAAGGTACTTTTGAACTCTTAATATAGTAAAAATATACTTGTCAAGTCTAAGGGAAAGTAAACAGATCTAGTATCTCTTAATGGGAATTAATGTTACTAAAAAGTTTAACATTGAACTTAATAACCTAATCAATGGAAACAAATCATGATGTCTATGATTGGAATGGTTGTGAGGTGAAGGGAAGACATGTTCCATAAGGTCTATGTGCAGTCTTGGAATCTAGCTTGCTAACGCAATGCCAAATAACTATGGATATAGTAATGCATGTAACTAGATGCATTTTTTGTCCACCGAGTCTTTTTGCTAAAATTTTGATATTCAGATGATGGCTATGGTGGTATCTTTCTAAAGGACTCTAAGAATACATCACAAGTTATGGAATCCTCGTAATAAGGCTAAACCAATAATATGTGCCGGGTGTATTATCTTGTAAAGAGTGTTTGAGGGGATCGAGTAGGATCTATAAACCCTTGCAGTTGCACATTGTTATAATAGGTTATCTAATTGGATTCTAAACATTAAATATGGCTGATATAAATTCGTTATTATTGAAAATGATGTTTTCATTTCAGCGTAAGAAACCTTAAGGGATCTATAACTCATAATGATGGAATTTAATTATTGTGTATTAAGTTCATTGAAGGCATAATGGTATTAAATGAGTTAGTATAAAAAAATTCTATTTGAGAAGAAAAATAAAGTGGGTGTTACACATATATTCTCTTCATGAAGAAATATCACATGTGCACGATATTGTGAAATAAAAATATGAACAAGATGATGGAATTTGGTAAATGTTCTTTAATGATTCAAGAAGTAAACAATGAGAAGGAGGAGGTGTAGTCCTTATATCTCATACTAGTATGAAATATATTTCTAATTTTAGATTCCAATTTTTTTTTGTAACAACTTGGGAAAGTATGAATCTCTCATACATGGCTTGTAATGAGAAAGAAATAAGAAAATAAAATAATTGTAAACTATCGGAGAATACAATTTTTTTGTGAACTAGATCGAGGATTGAATGCAGCTAATAATGATCTACTAAGAGCTTATACACATAGATTATGGGATCTTCTAGAGGATTTTAAAGCCTTTAATATCCGCGACATACCAAGGAAATAAAAAGGGCTTGT
The DNA here is from genome assembly GCA_018340775.1 of Taxus wallichiana var. yunnanensis. Taxonomy (NCBI): domain Eukaryota; kingdom Viridiplantae; phylum Streptophyta; class Pinopsida; order Cupressales; family Taxaceae; genus Taxus; species Taxus wallichiana. The sequence goes on along the minus strand of CM031237.1, from coordinate 568,591,819 downwards.
AGATAGGTTATTTGTGGTGGGAGCAATATTAGATGTTGCTAAAGATGTCAAAAGAAGAAAAGTGTCACCGCATATCAAAATAAAAGTGAGGAATATGGTACCAAACAACAACACTAATTGGAAAGTATTTGAGAATGTATTTTCCTATCACATGAAGGAAAAATTTTAGGACACATTTTCTCCAACAAAGGGATTTAGATAGATCTGGAAAGGGTAAGTATAAATATAGAACTGTCATTTATTAGTCATAAGAATTTATTACAGGTTTTCCTAGGAAGGATCAACATTCTTAGGCATTTCATTATAGAGTTTTCCAACCATGTCAATCCATTGAAATCTATGTTAAAGAATAATGTACCTTTAAAATGGACTATAGAAGGGAATGGAAATTTTGAGTCCACCTAACAAACAATATCACAAGCCCATAGCCTCATTAATCCAAATTTCTCTAAAGACTTCACCTTGTATGCCTTTGGAACCACAAATACCATATCCCGTATGTTAGTACAACATAATGAAGAAGATTTGGAATAACATATTGCATTATTTATCCAAGGTATATAATATTATGAGGTAGGATACCTTTTTTTTGAGAAGTATGCCTGACATTGTCATAAGGATCTTGAATAAGTTTAGGAGTTTAGTGTCTAAAAAAAAATCCACCTGATGGTATCACACTTTGGTTTAAAATATTTCCTCATAAAAAAATATTTGAATGAGAAAAGGGATGGATGGACGGCCAAGGTGATGGAGTATGACGTGAACATCAAAATAACCAATCTCGTAAGAGAAAAATGTTTGTGTGAGGAGTTAGTGTCAAAGCTGCAGAATGAAGAGGATGTTGTCCTAATGTTTCAACATGATAAAAATCCAGAAGATACTTCACTCATTCATTGTTGGACCCATGATATAATGTAATTTATAGAAATAGGCCAATGTCTTCAAGGCTTGAAAAAATCCAAAAGATGTTATTTTAGGTTTCAATCCATCCGTTATGTACTCATTGATGACATTTTGTTTAAACATAATGTGAATGGTGTTCTCTTGAAATCTATTAAGGCATATCAGTTGAAATTGTTTTGCATGAATTCCATGATGCGAAGTAGGATGGCATTTTCTCTAAGGAAAATGACCCTCATAATCATGAAGGGTGGATATTATTATAAAAATATCTTCAAGGATTGTCATGCATGGATTAGGAAATGTAAAAAGCATGCCTTATTCATATATAAAGAAAATTTAGCATCTCTCCCACTTCTTCCCATCTCATTGGATCAACCATTCATGTAGTGGGGTATGGATTTTATTGGATTGATTAATCCACACTCTATTTTTGGACATAAGTGGATTTTTATAGTGGGACTATTTCACCAAATGGACAAGTAATTTTTTTCAAGGAGGTGAGTGAAAATAACATTGTAGAATTATTTTAAGGCATTATAACTAGGTTTTATGCTCCTTCTACAATCACTTTAGATAATGATTTGACATTTATTATCGAAACATCTTTGATTGGGTTGTTAATAATGGAATCTACTTAAGCACTTCCTCTAACTACTATCCCCGAAGAAATGGGCATGCTAAGTCGACCAATAAATTTTTTTGTGGATCATAAGAAGGAAATTGGAGAAAAATCAAAGGACATGGTACACAAATATGAAATCCTCCTTATGGGTTTATAGGATCACCCCAAGATATCAATAGGAAGAGCACCCTACAAGACAATTTATGGTAAGGAAGATAGACTTCCAAAGTATCTCTTGAGTTTCTAGCATTAGAGCTCATTAAGAAAATGGAAATGTTTGAGTTTAGAGTAATGAAGATAAAATACATACAGTTCATGGAGATAAATAAATGAGAAAAAATCCATATTAGGAAATAAAGTTAATCGACTCGGGTAAAGAAATGTTTTGACAAGAAAGTAGTGGCTAGGAATTTTTAGGAAGGAGAACTTGTGCTTAAGTGGGATCAGGATAGAGCCAAGACAGGTAAGCGTAAAAAAATGACACAAAGTGTGGAGTGGCCCGTATATGATATTCAACTAAAAACAAAATAATTTTTTCCAATTGTAAAATTTTTACAAAGAAGGGTTGACGATCTCGGTCAATGGGATATATCTAAATAATTACTTATGAAATAAAGGTTCTACCTTGTATATATTAGTTTAGTTTCAATTCCTCCAAATGTTGTTTAATACATGTTTGTTGGTAGTTTTAGTTTTCTTTACAAAAATTTCCATGTACACACTTTTCATGCTCCATTGGGATATGTATGATTTTATCCTTGAACATAGTTTTGCGCCCCTTAGTTGTTATTGAATTTTTAGTTTAGAGCAGATTTCACATCTTTCGTAGTTTAGGTAATATATTATGGGGAATTATTTAATGGCTAATCATATGGATCCAAAATCATTTGAGTTTATAATTTCTCCATGCCTGCTCCTTGGCAAAAAAACTAAATATTGAGACATTCCACAAGTTCCTTTCATAAATCCAAAAGGATAAATCTTTAGGATCAACTACAAGTCAGTTTTTGAGTTCACACAAGTTCAAAGGTGAGAATTCTAAGTTCTATGATCATATTTTCATTTTTGAGAGCTAACTCCATGCCTAATTGATTTCAATGAAGGAAACTAATCATATCTATAGTAGGTACATGGCCCTAATGAGTCACTAAACTAATTGTCCAAAACACACCCCTTTGTTATTCCGAAAACTTATGAGCTCAATTTTAGACTTGGAAGGATCTTTGTTCAAAATTTGTGAAACACTAGGACTTAGTCTACCACAAAGCTTCTGAAATGTAGTTTTCCATGGGTTCTCAGAAACCCATGAAACATAGGGGAATTGAGCTCAAATGATACTTATGAAAAAATCTTATAAGTATTTGGCAAAACAAAAAAGAAAAGACATGGGTTTTGTTCAAGAAGGCTAAAAAGAAAATTCATGGGATAAGGGAACACAATGATCTGTGGAATGTGTGAACTAGTATCCTACGAGTTTTCTAAAACTTGTAGAATAAAAGAAAAGAGTAATGACTTCAAAACCTATACAAAAGAGGTTGTGGGAATACTATATGGGCCAAAAATCAAATAAGTAGGTCTTCATGGCTTGTGGAGGATGAACGTACAAGTTTTACAGTACGTAAAGGTGAATTCCTCATTGATTTCTTGATCCACAAAGACATTCAAATTTAGGAGGATGTACGACATTCATTAAAATACACCAAATGTTGGATTTTTTGAAAACATTCAAATTTACCGCCAAAACTCAAAAACCCATGAAATACTCAAAATGAGGTAAACAAAAAGGAAAGATGTAGAATAAAGTGGTAATGGTTTTTGCCATATATTTCACCGTGTTGATCCAAATTATATAGAATTGGTGGTGGTGGAAAGTTATCCTCTAACACTTCATTTTAGCATTAAGAAATTCATATTTTAGTAAATTTTGGGGATTCAAAAATGTAAACATAGGAATTAATGGAAAAGAGTGTAGTTCTAGTCAAGTAAATCATCCAACCACTTCAGCTACCCAAATTAAAGGCTCAGACAACACCCATGCCTTTCCTATAAACCTTTAAGGCATGTTGCAGAGGAAGATGGTGTTAGAAGCATAGTGGATTTGAGAGGGGGTTGAATTATGTGTTGGGGTGATAATATAAAGTGGGATCAACCACTTCATGATGCCCCAACATTATTAAATTTTTCTAATCAAACTTTTCTTTCATAGATAAGAGTGAAGTGGCTCGTGATTCACCAACCCAAATTGATTTGGGTGATACATCTTGGGATTGGATTTAAAAACATTTAGATTTATACAAGTATAGTATTAAAGAAAAAAATATCGATCGTAAGATATGTTAACATATCATACTATGTATGACACTAGAAAAATACAAGATGAGCTATGTGGTCATGATTATTGCATTAATCGACTAAGAGACATATATCTGTAGTGTTGTGAAATATTGAGGAGTGAAGTGGAAGTGTTGGGTTAAAACTTGTGTAAATTCTTAATACAGATAGTGATTTTATAGTGGATTTTTTTCCTTCAGGTTTCTCCACTTAAATATGGTGTTATTTGTGTCTACTCTTGTTCATTATTTTCTTTCATCTCTTTTTCATTTAGCTTTGTTATTCGCTATCTATTTCAAGTTATGTCTTTGTCTTAATTGACTACATGTCATAATCTATAGTATTTGGATTTAATGGTGGATCTATGATCGTGGATTATATTTCCCCTACTAAATCTAACATGGTATCAAATCTTGGTGATTGTGCATGTGCAAGATTGATCTAGAAGTGTTTAACTTGAAGAGGTGAAGAAAATTTAAGTTTATTGACGGATTTGTGGGACCCAAAAGTTCCAAATTCGTGTTCGAAAGCTACTACAGGAGTTTAAAATTCCAGTCCCCCTATTATTGTTTAAAATATTAGTTAAAAATGGGCTAAATGGCTGCTTAGATCGTGTTTAAAGCTTTGGTTTCTAAGATCATTTCTTCGCTTTCATTTCAACCATTTATGGCTAGAATCCATCGTTTGTGAGCTATTTTTCTATCTTTACCACTTTAAATAGCCATTTGGATTCTTTTTTTAATGTGGATCCAAAATATCTAGTTAGATCTAGTTTATTTGGGACTTTAAAGTCCATCTGGCTGTAAAATATTTTTTTTTCCATTTTTAATCTTTACGAAGCTTTTGCCAATCGTCTTATGCCATCCGGCTTCATTTTTAAAGTCATTTTCAAATGTACGAAGCTTGTACCAATAATATTTATCCACGTAGTTTCCCTATTGTTCTTTTCATGTTTACAAAGCCACACCCACTCTTAGAGTGTCAAATGGCTTCAATATGAAATCTCTCTATCTTTATGAAGCTTAGGCCAATCATTTTGTGCCACCCATCTTTTCCCTGACAGACTTATTTGACTTTTTTTTGATGCGAAACTTGAGCCAATCATATTGCTCCATTGAGCATCACATTTGTTAGTTTTTATGAAGCTTTGAGACAATAAAAAGCTCCATATTTCTTCAAGGTGTTAGGATATTGTTTATCCGATTGTCGGTTGAAATCCATGAGCCAATAAGGGATTTATGCATGTCTTCTCTTTGTGAGACTTGTAATGAATATCTCTTACATTTTGAAACTTGAGCCAATAATATTGCTCCAAGTGGCTCCGTATTCCACTTTGTCAGTCTTCTTTTAACTTGTTTCTGATAGTTGTGAAGGGTAGACCAATAAAATAGTTCCAAGTATCTTTTTGTCACATTTTTCAGATTTGTGAAATCTAAGCCAATATAATTGCTCCACATTTCACACTTATTATTTTATTTGTGGAAGTCATCATCTAATTAAATTTTTCCACCTTTTCACATTTTTCAGTTTTTGTCAGTATCACGAAAAGTGATCCATTTAAAAGGCTCCACGTGTCTTTAGTTTGCTTTAATATTTTTGGGTGCACTGTGAAGTGTGATCTAATAGCATTTGGACATGTATATTTCTATCATACTTTGACAGACTTGCAAAGTGTGAGCTAATAGAAAAATGACACGTATATTCATTTTTGTGGTGTTAGACTTTAGTTCCTTTGTTCTGTGAATTTACTATCTCTTCTTTGTTCCATAAGTTTCTTAGCTTTCCCTCATTCCGTGGAAGTGTGTAAGCTAAACAAATTAAAAATCGATACGTACTTATATTTTTTTCACTTGTCATACTTTGTAAACATGATCCAATTATTTTTGACACATATTCTAATTGTGTCAGGGTGTCACTCTTTACTTTGACTCTGTTAATAAAATAATGACACATGTATTATTTTTTCCCAAATCCCAACTTTATTTCAAGTTTGGTATATAAATTATTTAAAGCCATTAATTTTTAACAAGTGGCTTGTTTGAATTTGATTTTTCTATCAAATTATGTCAGAATGTGAAATGCAATATAATTAACTAAAGACACATGTATAAGACTCTATCTTGTGTCATACTGCGAACCAATAAAACAAGTTCATGTTATTTTGCATTTTATTTGTCTTGTCTAGAATGTGAAAAGTGACCTAATAATTTAAAGACACGTGTATACGGTCCTCTGACTTATTAGCTGCATTTGCGAAATGTGAGCTAATTAAAAAGTGACATGTGTATTTGCTATTAGAATTGTTATAGTCTTTTGATGTGTTTCTATGTATATTTTGGCATACTTTCTTGAATTGATTTTGGGCCCAAAAGAGCGTTATCTTTAAAATTTAAAGCGTCACGTCCACTTTGAGGATCTATTTTAAATTCAACATATGCCTTTCTTGGCATTGTTGATATGTGTCATGTGTCGAACCATGTATGAGTTGTTATTTAACTTATTTTATTTGTTAAAGTAGCTCAATTTTTTTAGCTCACCCCGTCGAGTTGCTAAATAACTCATCGAGATTTATTTGTCTCACATGTTTTCTAATTTGTCTTTGTACCGCGGATTCCAAACTATAAAGCTCAATATTTATCTCACTAAGCCGAGTTATTGAAAAACTTTCGAGGTCCCGTAACTCAACCTTGACTCTGTTCTTTCAATATTGATCTTAAATCGACCAATTTAAGCTATTTTTAGACAAAATCTAGTTATCCTTGGAAATTTGAAAAACTGTGCTATGTTTTTAAGCTCATAATTAATTAATTAATTATCTAATTTTCCTGTTAAAATAGTCTATAGTTGTAACTTGACCTAACCCTGTTAAATTGATCTAGAACTTGACCAATTCAATCTAATTTTTGAGTAAATTTGAGCTATTTACATTGGTATAAGAAATTAAAAGATCTGTAGCTAGTTCTTTGTCATTATTTAGCTTCTTTAAGCCCTTTTCTAGCTATATCTGTATTCATTTACCATCTGAGCATCTAAAAATGGCTAGTTCTGCTATTTTTTCAATGGATAAGTCTCAGCTCTTGAATTCAACTAACTATAGCATCTAGAAAGTGTGTTTGAAAGCTTGTTTTATGGCTAGAAAGCTCTGGGATCTAGTGACTAGTGTTAAAAACCATCCTATAGGGAGACAAGATACCCTTGAAAATCTTAGTTGCTTTTCTCAGAGGTCTCAGGAAGCTCTTTCCATACTATTGCAAAACATTAGAGATGAATTCTTGATGCATATAGGCCATATGGACTCGCCTACAGATGCATGGAAACATTTAGAAGCCATGCATGAAGGTGGTAGGTTGTCTAAGATAATTAAACTAGTTTTAGATTTGTTCACAAATCCCATGAAGGGGGTGAGAAAATTGTGGAGTATTTAGCTAAAATTAAGAACATAAAAGCTCAATTAGATGGTTATAACTGTGAACTATTTCAAGATAAGATGTTATACTTCATTATACAAATCAATATACATGAAAATTTTAGACACTTTATCTTCTTGATTTAGAGACTTTATCCTCTTTGTTGATTCAAGAAGAGAGAGTCATGGAGAACTTTGATTCAAAAGAGATTTCTTCTCAAGATCTTTTCTCTCAAAATCATAAGCCTTCTCATACTATATTTTTTAATCCAAATCAAAATTCTAGTATTAATTTCAGATTTAAATCTAATCCTAAGACTAACACTATTAAAAGCAATCAACCATTCAAAGTCAAATTTAATGGAACTTGTAATAAATGTGGAAAATTTGGACACAAAGAAGCTGATTGTAGAGTAAAAACTAATAAAGTAGTCAAGAATGCTAAAAACAACAAGCCTAGTATTTACAAGAAAAATCAGAAGCAAAAGCAAGAAAATGTAGCTGAGGCAAGAATATATCATATTGTAATGCATCAAGTGCATTTATAAATCATGAAATATGTACCTAGAAGGTTACAAAGAACATGTGCATGTTCTTGAGAAACCTTTTGTAAATATGTCTCTCTTCCCTCCTCTGAATAACCTAAAACTGAAATTGTTCTGCAAAGTTGTTTTTCATTGTTTTTGATATAATGGATCTAGACATTGAGGGGGAGATCTTTCAACCCTTAACTCTAACTAGGATTCCTATGTCAGGTGCTTTCATGAGCATGTTCTCTCTAACTATTTGTTGATAATGATTCTTTTGTCAAAATAGTCATGATCTCTTAGTAGAAATAATAAAAGTATGATTTTTTTTTGACTATTAAATCATGTTTTTGGCATAAAAATATGATCATATATGACATGTCTAAGCTTAAATTTTTCTTACATGGTCATTTTCTTCTATGAATACTTTGATTATTCTTGAATAATTTGATTATTTGTTCAGATGTGTTATCTACCAAGTCTTATCTCATTATGTAAAGACTTAGAATATGAAGATATACATATGTTGTTAAATCATTTTAATTGATTACTAAAATATTATTATATGCATATCAATGACACTTGGGGATGCCTTTGTGTTTGTATTAGAGACGTCCAATACTGATTGCATCTAATTAATGTTTTAGTAGTATAATATGTTGAATTTTTTTAACATATTTGTAATATAACATGGTTAGTTGTTTAAGCATATCATTATTATAGTTGTTATGACTATTATGTTGTCTATCATGACTCTAACCATGCTGATGTTGTGTTGGATATACAACTAGATTTATGTTCAATTTTTGATGCAGGTGTCATCACTTGAAGTAGAAAATAGCCATGTGGCTAAAGAGGCTACTGGTAGTGATACACATAGGAGCTAAAGGAAGTATTCCTCCTCTATGTGAAGGCCATATTTCTCTTGATAAAGAATCCAGTTCAAACATAAGAGATTATGTGAAGGCCATTGCATGTTGTGAAGTCTTGCAAGTTTTGTGCCTTGTTCAGCCTATCAAAGTTTCCCTTGAGGGGGAGTGTGTATGGAAATGCCAACTCTTGATGGCTTATTATAAAAGACCCGAGTCAACTTTTAAGAGTGGATCATGACCACCCACTTTGTATGTAACAAAGTGATCCTTTAGGGATTGGTTACACATGGTTGTAACATTGTATGTGAACTATAAGTCTCATGAGAAAATGCATAAGGTAGTTCATTGTAAACTTCCAATACTTCCTCCACTTTGTAATAAGTAAATGTGTCACTCTATGTGAAGTTACTTGTAAATCCCAGCAAATATTTAGTTATGGGTATGCCTTAGTTTATAAAAGGCTCCATAATCTGATGTAAGTCTTCATATGTAAAGCACTAGTCTTAAGAATTTATGTATGGGAAGATCTACAGATTTCCCTTGTTTGCATGCTATCTTGGATCAGGTAAAATAGGCATGACTATTTTTTCTTCCCACTTAACATTAAGGGGGAGTGTTGGGGTGATAATGTCAAGTGGGATCAGCCACTTCACTACACCCCAACATTATTAAAGTTTTTATAATCAAATTTGTCTTTCATAGCTAAGAGTGAAGCGGCTGATCGATTCACCAACCCACATTGATGTGGGTGATCCCTCTCAGGATTGGCTTTAACAACATTTAGATTTGTACAGTCCAGTATTAAAGACAAAAGATTAGACTGTAAGATACGCTAGTAGAGCATACTATGTAAGACACTAGTATAATACAAGATGAGCTAGATGGTCATGATTATTGTATAACTGATCAAGATACATAGCTCTATAGTGTTGTGAAATAATGAGGAGTGAAGTGGAAGTGTTGGGTTAAAACTTGTGTAAATTCTTAATACAGAAAGATTTTACAGTGGAGTTTTTCCTTCGAGTTTCTCCACTTAAATATGGTGTTATCTATCTCTACTCTTGTTCATTATTTGCTTTCAGCTCTTGTTCATTTAGCTTTGTTATTTGATATCTATTTCAAGTTATGTATTTGTCTTAATCAATTACATGCCATAATATATAGTCTTTGGCTTTAATGGTGGATCTATGATCTATGGATTATATTGTTATGTTTGTGGAGCCTGTTTTCATGTTAGATTTTGGTACACCTTCCATGTGTTACACTCAAATATTTTTACGGTGGTCCCGCTCGTCGGTGAGTGGGTCAAGGGGGTTTGGGGGTGAAGCCCAAGAAAATTTTCATGGGTGGTTTATTAACCCATGGGTAATGGGTAACCATTATGGGTGAAGCCCTCGAAGAAATTTTCATGGGTGGTTTATTAACCCATGGGTAATGGGTAACCGTTATGGGCTGTTGGCTTTTCGGTTTCCATTGTTTTGTAAAACCACCTCTTTGGCTACCTATTGATGTAATTATAAATAGATGGACATACAATAGGATATACATCAGTGTGTTTTGTGAAGGTGAATAGTGTGTGTAAATTCAAGTGTGAATTTGGGAGGGTTTGTTGAGCGCAGCTCCAAACAAGATCTGATTATTGTAATTGTGAAGACTGTTGGCTTGTAATAAAATCTGAATAAGTGTTCTTGGTGGATGTAGTCCACATTGGGTGAACCACATTAAATATTGTCTTCGTGCTGTGCATATTTCATTTTTGTAATTCTATTCATACTTCTTATTATTGCGATTATGAGGAATTATTCCGCATTAGATTCTATAAATTCCTAACATATATTTCCCTTGCTAAATATAACATTATGAAATTAACAATTTTTACTTCATTTACCAAACCATACATTCATCATTTAAGTTTTCCATTCATCATACATAACCATGTGAGCTTATTAAGATGTGCAACATTCAATTACAAGAGCATGGAACAAGATACACAAAACATTAACATCATTTATAAATGAGAAACCTTCAAGGGGAAGAAAATCCACTAAACCTTTTCTTATATTAATCAAAACAAAGGAATTGAGTGAAGCACCAATTTCACAAGGAGCACCAACCTCTAGTCTAGTAGAGGACCTACCCTACAAGGAGCACTAACCCCTAGTTTAGTGAGGCACCAACCCCACAAGGAGGCTACAACCCCCTAAGGTGATAAAAAACAAACTCAACTAAATGGAAATGGATGATAACTAATAATATTATAATCACAAAACTAATAGGGATCCAGTTTCACCTTCAAACTTACCAAACCCTACTAAAAACTATTCTCCAACTCACTCAAATTTGTCCTCTCATAGGTTTAATATATCAATTTACATTACACATATAATATAAAAAAATCTCATATATTTATATGTCTTATAGGATATTTCCATAACCACTTAATACTCTCCTTCAATCCTCTCTTGGTATCTCATAACCCCATCATCAAAACTATTCAAATGTGCCAAAAAACACTAGCTTATATATGCATCACTAGCTCATAAACACCCCTAATTCGGCCATGACCAATTAGGTCAGTCATAAAGACTCATTTTTTTATAACATCTAATAAAATAACTCAAATGACCCAAGTAGGTTGGCATGGGTCAAGACACCACCAACAAGCTCCAAGATGCATAAGCAAGCTCAAAACAAGCATTTGAAGCTCTAGCAAATGCTCAAGCACCTCCAAGGTATTAAATTTTTTTCATAGATCCATAATCATAAATAAAAATGATTAAAACCTCCAAGAATCACTAATAGGCTCAGAACAACGACATCACCTGCAAACATCATGAAGTATGCTAAGAAGCAAGAAAACCCCACTAGGTCTTCAACACCTAGAAATTCAGTCCTAAAGAAGGTCAATTTCACATAGAAAATCCCTCATGACTCAAGTAATATATAAATGGAAATTTACCTGAATCCTCTTTCCATAACAACTCACATTTTCTTCCAACTCTAAGTGGAAGACCTCCAAACATCTCAAACTCTGCAATTACTCCAAAGTGGCTTCAAGACCCCAATTGTTGAGCTGATGGAATACATCCTGAGTAAGAAAGCACAAAAGGATTGGGTGCATGAGCATAGGGTATGTGAATGCACGCGTAAGTATAGAGAAACAAGGCACACCCAAGAAGGTTTAGAATAAAAAATTTACCATTTTCACTTTAAGGCTAAGTATAGACACGAAGTACAAAGAAAATTTTGTAGAATACTTAAGGAACACACAAAGGATTTTTAGACAAGTAGAGGATTGAACGTCATACATATCTTTGAATCTATTAATAGGATTATATTGTTTTTATATTATTAGATAATATATTAATAACATTTACATGATTTTATGTTTATCTTGTAGTGACACATGGCTATTATTATCATGTAGCCTATTTTTGAAGGTGTATGGGGGTGAAGGCAAGTCCCCACCCCTATAAATATATATTGATTTGCATGGTTTAGATATCTGGTTATTGTTAGTGTTATGATGCAAATTTGTTAGCGTGCATGACTATGGTGATATTGATATATATGTATGAAGCTTATGTGTATTACAAAAATAATAGAATGGATCATTGTGGATAGATATTGATTGTTCATACATCTGTTATTAGTTCATGTAAGGTAAAGTTAATCTTGATTCTTATCTTATTATTCATACTTATTGGTTAAGATCTAGATCTGATTTAAGCTACCGCAATATAATTAATTATCTATTATGGATATGGAATATTTGTTTAATCATTATAAATCATTGAACAAGATGACATAAAAAGGACATGATACCCTTGCATGCTTCGGGTGAGTGCTCGATTCCTGGACCGAGTGACGTGCCACCCCGCCTTGGGATTTTGGATAAAATATATGATACATTTTTGTTCCATTGTTGGGACCTCTTTTTTAGTTGTTTGGTAGGGTGGTGCATGATGAAGATGTACCATTTGACCTTGGCCAGTATTAAAGAGTGGTTAGACAATCTAGAGGAAGATTATGCTCAGTTGCATTTAGCTGGATCTGATTATAATACACACACGTGGGTTGAAAAAAATTTGTATCATGATCTGTATGAGACATTCTTTGCCATATTTCCTCTAAATTTGTATGATTGGTTGTTTTCTTATGAATTGAAGAGGAATTGGACGTTTTGAACAATTTTTTGGATGCAAGAAGAATTTAAGGCTTTGCATGATGCAAATCGACTTGGACATGTGTTATGGATCATTAGTGGAGTCATTTTTGAATAGCTATATTCTAGAGTACGTAGTTTTTACTTATTCATGTCCAAAGATTGTTGATTTCTAGTTCTTACGTGAGCTTAGAGGATCATATTTGTGTGGTATTCCTTTAGCAGTTAAGATCTTGATCATGATTCTAGATTTAGAAGAGCATCCTATGGCTAGCTAAACCCCACCATACACATGGGAAGGAGTGGATGTGGTGAAAGATGGCAGACCTAGTGGAAGAGAGACAAAGGGAAGAATGATGGTTTAAGTTCAATGAATCACATGAGAGGTACTTGAAGAAGAAATGAGATATCATGGAAAGAATGGTGTTATAGAGAGGTGGCTTGTGAAGGATTCAAAGCTCACATAGAAGACATGGAGCAGAGCATTTGGAACCCCCCATTTGGGAAAATATAACGAGATAGCCTTCTTTTTTTTAGATGAAGGCAAGTCCGAGGAAAGATTGAGAACCGTTGGCACACATCCGATCCTACACGGTGACCTAAACCTTGCACCCGGTTTTCCATTTTCTATGAGACAATAGTAAGTAAGCTAGTGTAGTGATGGAGAGAGTAGCGATAGATAGAGTTAATTTGTATTCAATTTCAAGAGTTAATCAAGTAGCTTATTAATCTATGACATCGCAATCCTTGTATCGATTTATTTAGAGGTTTGGTAGGAGGTATATTTTCTAGTTCGTCATCAACACAGAACGTGGGCATGTAGAATGTTGGCATAATGTTTGGAAGTAGTACAAATTCAAAGAATGTGGGAGACAAGTTTAACACAACCATTGGAGCACAAGGTAGTGAATCATATGGTCTATTTCCTGCTATAGGAGGGGGATCATGAGTATCAAGTGGCTTGGGTTCTAGTGGATCTAGTGGTTTTAGGGGTGGAGGAAAAGTAGGAGAACATACATGTTATGGATGTGGTGGGCATAGTCCACACTAGCCCTAACAAATTTATACGGAAATGTCTCTTTATCTCCCGAATACGAGAGGGATAAAATATACAGTGAACATGTTCATATGTGTGAGATACTATGGCATGCAAAATGGGATTATATCTCTTGAGTGTAAGGAAAGTCAGTTTGTAACTACATTGAAAATGCGGGTGCATAGTTGGTATAGGAAATTTGATCCAGACCAGACTTGTGTAGATTATACCGCATTGTGGGATGATTTCTTAAAAGAGTTTTATATCCCGAATTTAAGTAGAAAAGCATCAGCGTGCTAAAGGACATCAAGCAGGCATGACTGAGAGTGTTTGGGAGTATGATGCACATTTCAAAACCCTTATGTCTAAGTTATCTTATGATATACACCCGAGCCAAGCATGCTCAATGGTTTGTTGGAGGACTGATCACACCTTTTAGAAGAGCACTTTCACACAAGACTTATACAAATCCATGTGAGGCACTTGAAGTATCCCTATGTCTTTGAGGAAGTTGGGAATGTAGACATAGGATTAAACCCATTTTTGGAGGCTTAGATTGTAGCTATGGCCAAACAATTAGAGAAATCATCATCTAATTTAGTGCATGAGACGCACAATGGAATTTGGTGCACAGATTGTGAAGTAGAAGGGCTCACTAAGAATAGTTGTCCTCGTAAATCGATGCATGCCATATTGCTAGACTATAAGATTTGTCACTTGGAACACGATTCAATTTGGTGCCCTTTTCTACAAATCACAATAAGAAATAATGTTTCTTGTTACTATAAGATTTGTAGGTCTACCACTCATGATATTGAGAATTATAGGTTGATTGATAAAATTCATGATGTCATTGATACTAGTGTATGTTAGACTAGTGTTGTAAATAATTCTAAGGAAAAAGGTGAGCATCATGATCATGATCACAATGAAGGGCACTTTGACTATAGCACCGAGAGAGGTTGTGGTAGAGGTTGAGGTTATCATGGATAATTTAGAGGATGAGGTCATGGTGGAGGATGGAGTGAATTTCCATGAGGAACATGTTATACATGATAATCTCCTAATCATTATAAGAATGAGTTCCCTTAGAACATTATTTGTTATTTCTGTAGAAAGAACCATAACTATGAAGAGTGTCCGGACTTGTATGAACACATGAGTAAGAAGAAAAATCATGACAAGGGTGCGAGAATTGTTATAGTACAACATGTTGTAGAAGATCGAGTAGATGCTGAAGTTAGCACATGATCCTAAGTTGGTAACTTTTTGGTTACTATACGCAAACCGAGGTTGTATTTGCCAGGGAATTTCCAAAGCATAAGCCTATTATTACAAAGGAGGAGGTATTACATGCAAAGTATCCAGACCCTATGCATCAAAATGAGGTTTATAAAAAAACCTTGGAGGTGATTAGGAATTTTTTGGGTGAGATACAATGTTTAAAAGAATAGTGGTGGAAGTTAGAACAAAAGAAAGCACATTGTGTTAGGTGTATGGGTAGTAACCGTGTACTAAGGTTGAGATCTATCAAATGGATGTGTATGATTTAAAGGAAGTTTGCAAGATGTTGCGATGTGAAAAAGAAACGACATTCCTTTGTTGGTAGAATGGTTAAGGGGTAAGAATCTATGCAATGGAGTTGAGTGTGAAAGACATATCCTACATGCTAACCTACCTCCTCATATCCTGGATTATGACAAGGAGATCACTTTGAATGCTATTGTTGATTGTTGAATTTTAAATACATTTTGATTCACACATGTGTAGAAGTGAATGTACTCACTTTAGATGTATGGATTCAGGATGGGAATACCACCATTACAAACATATTAAAATGTGTTGTTTATGGAAAATAGGAATAAAGCCACGCCTATTGGGGTTTTATAAGATGTGTTTGTTATTATACGATGGGGAAAATTTTCATGGGGAATTTGAATTTTTGGCACATTTGTAAGAGTAGAGGATATTGCGATAGTTTTCAAACATTACTTGGGTGCCCTTGGTATTATGAAAAAACAATGTTGATCTATGCTTGATAAAGATTATATAAATTTTGAGAACAAGGAAGAGTGTGTTATTATCCCTTTAACATATGGAAATTTTTTACCCTATGTAGAGCCCTTGAGTGAAGAATATTTAAACAAAATATATGCATGCACCATTAGATATATGGAAGTTCTTGAGCCATCAAAGGAAGGAGTTCTCTAGTGGGATGATGCACTGATCCATGAATGATACTAAAAGTGTTGCATGTGACAACTAGGCACATGACACTTATGAAATGGTTGGGTGTGAAGTGAGAAGTGCACTTATGAATGTAAGAAGGCCGCATTGTGTTAGGTGTATGGGTAGTAACCGGTACTAAGGTATCATGGAAAAGGAAATCTTGAAGTATTCATGTGCACTATTGAATTTTAGTGGATAGGTAAGTGGAAAGAAGGAATATTCTAGTTTATAATCTATGTGGGACAACAATGCATTAGTGGATGGTTCATAGGGATAAAATTTTGGAGTGAGGCGAGAATTGAGAATCTCCTTCTTTACTAGATTTCTCCAATGTATTGCACTACTCAAATTTGTGAATTTCACGGTAAGGATCTTATTTAACACCACACTCATCAATGTGAGAGACTCGGACGAGAGGGCAAGAAGATTTATCACCTTTGTTGTGGGTGCAAAATCTCTATTTCAGCTTGTGAGGTTGCATGTATGCATGATATGTCTATGCAGAGTTGAATAGAGAGATAAGAAATCAGCAAGAACTGATTGCAGTGAGTATGATTCGGACCATTGGCTATTTTTCTAGTAAATCTCTGGTAAATGAAGTGTTACAGGTTATGAAGTTCTTGACTATGGGAGATAGTGCAAAGGTTGAGGAAATTCTTCAAGAGTTACTTGATGAGTTAGATCTAGTGGCATGCTTAAAAGAAGAGGAGATATATGCATAATAGCTTGGGTGTACCGCCTAGAAAAAGAAAAAGGTAAGATGGTCTATGTCATTGATGATGAAGAAGTGGAGAGTCTAGATGTTGAACATATAAAAGGGTACGTGTGAGGTCTTAGACAGTGCAGATGATAAGGCACGCTCCTACCATGATCCTATGAAAACTAAGAAGGTCAACATTGGGATAGATGTTGAACCTAAGGAGGCCATCATTGGAGATTATTGGTCTGACTCTAAGGTTGCTAAGATAATTGAGTTGTTGTGTGACTTCTAGGACCTGTTTCCTAGAGGCTATCATGAATTGAAAGGGGTACATGAAGATTTGGGAGAGATAAGAATAGAGCTAAAGGAATGTGTGCACCTAGTTATGAAGAGGTCTTACATGATGGATCCTAACCTATGAGTCAAGGTGAAAGAAGAGATAGAAAAGATGTTAAATTATGGAATCATTGAGCGCATCAAAGAGTCAAAATGGGTTAGCCATATGGTGATTAGTATAAATAAAGATGGAAGAATTATAATTTGTGTGGATTCTTTGGGAGTTAAACACTCGCATTTGTAATTGACCCTTTCCCACACCATTTTGAAGAGATATTGGAAGGCATTGTAGGGCACGAAATCTAATCCATCAGCGATGAATTTTTGGATATCATCAAAGAGGATTTGAGGCAGTAAGGATAGCTAAATAGGATCAAGAGAAAACAAATTTCACCACTGAGTGGGAATTCTTGCATACATGGTTATCACCTTTGGATTAAAGAATGCACTGTAGTGTTTTCACGTATTGTTGTGTAGGAATTCTAGGACTTTATTTATAAGTTCTTGCAGGTCCAACTGGATGATTGGATAGTATATGGGATCATGAAGGATCACTATGATACTTATGGCTTATGTTTGAGAGATGATGGTAGTTAAGCATCTCTTTAAACAACAAGAAGTGCATTTTTCGACACCTTTTGGGATGTTGCTAGGACACATCATTTGTAAGGAAGGTTTATTAGTGGTTCCTACTAAGGTTGTTGTCATTTTGGGCTTAGAGGAACCTACTAACTAGAGCAAGGTGCATGGATTCTTGGGGCACACAGAGGATATTACAAAAATTTCATTAAAGTTTATTCCAAGATTGCTGCACCCTTGGAGGAATTATTGAAGGGTAAGGGAAAGTTATATTAGGGTGAAGCACAACAATGTGCATTTGAGACACTAAAGTAAAGCCTTACTACAATTCCTATTCTATGCTTTCCTTCGTGGACCAAACCTTTTCATGTGCATGTGGATGCCTATAGCATGGCCATTAATGTGATATTATCCTTACCTAGAGAAGGGATTGTTGATCATCCTATCTACTTTGTAAGAAAGAAGTTAACTCAGACAAAATATAATTAGACAACAACAGGATGGAGTATGAAGCCTTGTCCATGATCTACGCACTACATAAGTTTTGAAAATACTTGTTGGAGACACCTTTTATTTTCTATAAAGATCACATGGATTTAAATTACTTAGTGAACAAGCCTAGTTTTTTTATTTTAGGAGTTTGATTTTACCATGGTGGTCAAGCCAAGAAAGAGTAATTTTAGATCAGACCATTTATCAAGGATTAATTCAAGAAGAGAACAAGAATCGCTTTGAAAGATGACAAAGGATTAATTCGATCCAATACTAAGGAGAGGATGCACTGGGCCTGTAAAGAAAAGAGAATTGAGGACATGTGCATATGCTTACAAGAAGATAGATGCATATCTATTTGATTGAACTATGTGCCCTCTGAATTACAAGATATTTTTGTATTTTTACGAGCTGGTGTAGTGTCGTAAGGGAGGGAATCAAGGATTTAGAAAATAAATAACTCGCATTTATATGCATCGCGCCTTACATGTTGATCAGTGGAGACTTATACAAACTAGGTCAGGATGAATTTTTGTGTTAGTGCATACTTTAACATGAGCATGAAGCCATTATGGAGGAGGCTCATAGGGGAATCATTGGTGGACATTATGTAGGATATGCCACCATGTGCAAGACTTTATTGGCTGGTTTGTTGTGAGAAACATTGTATAAAGATTGCAAAGAATATTGTAAGGCATGTGACCATTGTTAGCACCTTGGAAATCTTGGGCATAGATACAAAATGCCTTTAACACCTGTTGTTAGCACAAAACCTTTTGAAAATTAGGCAATTGACTATGTGGGTCCTATTTCAACACTGATTTGGTGTACCTACATAGGACTAGATCATGCTACATTATGACTTGTACAGATTATCTTATAAGGTGGGAAGAAGTTACACCTACAAAATATTACACAACAACTATGACAACAAGGTTTCTATTGGAAAATATTATCAACAGGTATGGGTGCCCATTGAGTTTGAAAAGTGATAGGGGTACTCATTTTCTTAATAAGACTATAAGGATAATATTGGCATAATTTACGATAGCACACCATAAAACAATGCCCTATCACCCTTAAGAAAATGGAACTTATGAGGATTTCAATAAGATATTGAGCCATACCTTGACTAAAATTTGTGATGGTGGAAGGAAATAATGGGATGATAAATTCTCTATTGTACTTTGGGCGTATAAGACAACTTACAAGAGGTTGAATAAGGCCACACCCTTTTAGTTGGTGTTTGGCATGAAGGATGTTCTACCATTGGAGTTCATGTTACCTTCCCTACATATTACATGTGTAGGAGGTTTGGATAATAAACAAGTACTTGAAGAGTGCATTGACAAACTGATGTAGTTGGATGAAAGGTGCGATATATCACAATGGAGTCAAAAGACAAAAAAGGTTAGGCATAAGGCATGGCATGATAGACATATTAAGGATAAGAAGCTTGAAGTTGGACAAATGGTTCTTCTTTATGACTCAATTTTTGTGCCACCCTGGAAAGCTTAAAGTGCATTGGTTGGGACCATATGTTATAACTTATATACTTGATTCAGGTGCTTTCTAGTTAGAGGCACTAGATGGAACACAGTTTCCTAGTTATTTCAATAGGATTAGGTGAATCCCTACTATAAATAAGTATTCTTGGTGTTTTTAATAATGCGGTATTGCCACTTCGATTATATTTCCTTGATACATTTATTTTATATGTGTTTTCGCTCATCGCTGTTATACTTTGTCAATTTAGTTCAATGTTTTGTGTAATAAGCACACTTGTGCACTAGAAGTTGATTACTATCTAAGTGTTTTCATGTGCAAAGGACTTGCACATAAGATTAGTGAGGGGTGGATCAAGAAGAACTGATTGGTGCCTTGTTACAAATTCTAGTGCATAGTGAAAGTAAACTTATAGGTGCTCAGAGAAAAGATAGATTTGAGAAGACCTTTCAAATTAATTGCTCGATTTAAGACCATGCATAGGAAGGTGGAAACTTAGTGTAATGTGAGGTAGGCTATAACAGTGGAAACTACTTAATAAAGGGTGTAGTAGATAGGTACTTTGGTTGGTGTAAGGAGGTGTGATAAGGAGGATTGTGGCCAAGAAGTATTGGGTGCACCAAAAGGTTATGAATGAGGCACATAAAATTACGAAGGTGGAATTAATATCACGTACAATGGTGGTTGGGGAGCAATTGATGTGAAGATTTTTGAATTGGGCTATAAAGTCAGTAAAGGGTAACATTATTGTTACCTTGTATTGTTAAGCCATCGAAGTACGAAGAAGGGATTAGTGTGACGAGAAATCTATAGAGCGACAAACCGGATGAAGTTGAGGGACTTTTTTGGTGGCATTCCATGTAGAGGTTGTATTGAGGTAGTTGTGTGTGTGCTCAAAGGTGGGTTCTTATGACTAGGATTTGAGGAAAACAAGTTCATGGCTAGGGTTTTAGAGGCTCTAATTCAAATCATGTAAGGGTGATAAGTTATAGAATGACCCTATAAGTGCAAAGGAAAATGACTTCTAGATGAGCCCTAGTCATGGAGAAGGAGGCCGAAAAAGAGATGAAAGAAGGGTTGGTGGAAATTTTATATCCAAAGGGGGTGATCGAATGGATTTCATGGGAAACAAAGATAATAAGGTGAAATTTTTCATATCTTAATCATAGGACCAATAAGATCATCAAGGATATCATCGTAGAGGCCATATGGAAGAGAAATAAAAGGATAATGGATGGAACAAGGGTTCAAGATGATTTAGTGAAGAGACTGTTGCAAAGTGTTGGAGTCACATAGATATTTGAGAACCCATATTTTAGAAATCTTAACCAGTTATACCAGTGGATTATGTCACGGGTACATGAAGACTTCTTTTAATTTATGGGAAGGAGGATGAGGATCACCACTAAATTAATAAAAAAGTTACAAGATTGCATGAATTAGGGTTAGAAATTACAGGGGACATAACAGGTGATGATGGAGCCGATGTGACGACCACTAGATTTAAGTATAAGAAAGGAGGCCAAGCATTCAAATTCATAAACATATAGGATATGACCACTAAGGTTGCATCACATCTAGTGGGTTACAAGTTATGTGCTTCGAAAAGGTGGATAGATGTCAATAAATTTTGGTTGCACATAACACATAAAATAGTGAGAAAGACCTACTACAACATCATCGGTATATTACAGAGAACTTAGTAGTGGAGGTGCATGTGTAAGTTGAAAAAGGTGAGAAGATCACTTGGGGTGCTATCTTACTTTTGATAGTCTTCGATTAAATTAGTGTGCTCGATGGGCCAATGGAAAATTTTGGGATTACCCCTTAGAGAATAAGTCATCCACATAGAATTTTGCAAAGTATACCTACCTTGGGTCCATTTCAAGCACATACAATGAGCACCAGGAGAATTTTTCAAAAAGATGCATCAAGTGTTTCAAGGAGAGTGACACATAATACATGAGCTTTTCGTGTTGAATGGAAAAGATGAGTTCACATTGTACCAAAACTTTAGTATGAGGAGATTCTTTATGAAGACGGGCAAGAAGAGGCCTTGGTGTAAGTTACCCTTCACCTTCACCGCACACTATTTTAAATATTTAGTAAATATATTACATAACACTCTAAAGATTCAATTTGATGTTGACATGGTAGACACAAATATACATATCCTATGTAAGACATATGTGTGGCCAAACAAGGAAGCTTATGTAGAGACAATGGAAATGGATAATATTGATATAACTTTGGAGACTGGTTGTGGGAAAGGTTGATTTGGTGCACGTTTATGTGTATCTTAGGCCATGATTTAAGGATGGGAAGGTACTGGAAGGAGAGGAATTATATTTTCCAGGTCTTTCGTTGAAGAAATAGATAGTGGGCACAAGGAAGCTAGTTGAACAAGCATCCCCTAGATAGGAAGAGCCTGGGTACCTAATGGCTTGGAGAATGTTTTGGAATAATAAGAGGAAGAACAAGAAGATAGTATAGGTCTTGATCATACTATAAGAGTATTACATAGAATGTGTACGAATAGGGATACTTATGTTAGGACGTCACAACCGAGCATAAGATCACCGCGTGACACTCGGTTAAAATATCTAAGGAGAAAGGAGGAAGCACCGAAATTATATTTTGGTAAAGGATAATGAGGAGGAGAAGTCCTCCCACTAGAGCATTCAAAATGATGTTGTTACTCCATGCTTGGAAGTGAGAGAGGATGAAGAGATAGATGGAAAATGACCTATATATGAGGAGGAGGCCCCTAATATGGGTGCATGAGGACTGTAGATGAAAGTAGCGCTAGTGGAGATATGGAAATTATAGTATGTACTGCGTGCATGGATAAAGAAATTGAGGAAGGAGAGGAATTAGAGTAGAATGTGGGTGTTGAGGCATAATATAATGTGGAAACTACTACACGGGAGAATGTAGGAAAGCACGCCAATGAGGCCAAATAAGATGAGGTGGTGAGAACAAGGAATATTGGATATACTGATGATGAGACCAAGATAATTTGTGCTTGGTTCCATAATAATTTTCCAGGGAACAATTATATGGCTAGGACTTGATGGATCTAGATATGGTGACTACGCACACTCACAAACAATTATCATAGAGCATGAAGACTCACATAGAAAATCCTAATTTTGATGTTTAGGTGGAATCATGTGTATCACATAGAATGAAGAGGGTGTCACATACCCACCATATCACCATCAACAAATCAATTTCGAAGAGTAGGTAAGTAATGCTTTGGTTAAGGTGTCTACAAAACTTGTGTGCCATAATATTGATAAAGTGGTAACTATCGAGCCTTGTTAGAGGATAAAAGGATAAGGAAACTGAAATAAAGCACCTAATAGAGGAGTGAGATAAAGTTGAGGCATAGGCACAAAAATTTCTTAAAATGGTAGAGTGAATTGGTGATGAGATTATGGAAAAGAGGCCATATTTGTAGGTTAAGGTTGCGAAAAGAGTTTCCATCCGCTTAACATTATTTACGCACAACAATTCACCTGATACTAGAGGAGGGATCCGTATGCATGCTAAAACCAAAATATGTTGTAGAACAACCACAAAACACCAAGGCAATGGTCACACGTAAAATTACAAGTTATGAAGCATTACTACAAACCTTGAAAGATGAATTGAAGAAAGAAGATTTGTCCTGATATGTGTGCGGTTGTTGACTCAATTATAAAGGAAAGGACTATAGAAGAAGAGAATGAGGTTATCAAGGTAATGAAGAAAGAGCAAGTCGGATGTGTGGAGAGGTTGACCTTGATAGCAGAGAAGTGCGATGCACTTGCAGAAGCCCAAGAACCGCACAAGGAGAAAATAAAGGACATTGGTAAACTGATAGCATAGAAAATGGATTTCATGGAAGGGATGGTCTCAAGTCTGGCCAATGTTCTCAGGATACTACAAAATGAAGGTGAGAATATGAAATTTTAAGAAATGGAGGCATTAATTTTTTCTCGAATAAAACCAACAAAGTGATAAGTGACTGGAATGAATTGGAGGTGGAGATCAAGAATGAATATCCAAAGTTGATCCTCCCTGTGGAAGAGTAGGGCGCCAAGCATTTTTCTCATTCTTTTGTATAGTGATTATTTTATTCTTTCATTCCTTATTATTTTCTCATGGAGGGATAAGTTGTGATTACCCATTGCCAGGGGTGGTAATGAAATTAGTGTGGGGTAATGTTGGGTTGATGGAATACAACCTAAGTATGAAAGTGTAGAAGGATTGGGCCCGCGGGCATAGGGCATGTGAATGCGAGTAAAAGTATATTAAAACAAGGCATGCCTAGGAAGGTTTGGAATCAAAACTTGTCCATTTTGCACTTTAAGGCTAAGTATAGACATGGAGTATAGAGAACATTTTGTAGAAGAATTAAGGAGCACACAAAGGCTATTTATGATAAGTAGAGGATCGAGCGCCATACATAGCTTTGATGCTATTAAAAGGATTTACTATTGTTATATTATTAGATAATCTATTAATAACACATTTTCATTATTTTGTATTTATATTTTAGTGGTGCATGGCTATTATTAGCATGTAGCCTATTTTTGAAGGTGCATGGGCAGTGAAAGGAAAGTACCCACCCCTATAAATATGTATTGATTTGTATGGTTTAGATATCTGGTTATTGTTCGTGTTATGCTGCGAATTTGTTAGCGCACATGACTATGGTAATATTGATATGTATGTTGAAGATTTTATGTATTAAAACAAATAATAGAATGGATCATTGTGGCCGGATATTGATTGTTCATGCATATGTTATTGGTTCATGTATGGTAAAGTTAATCTTGATTCTTGTCGATTATTCATACTTATTGGTTAAGATCTAGATCTAATTTAAGCACCGCAACATAGTTAATTATTTGTTATGAATCTAGAATATGTGTTTAATCATGATAAATCCTTGAACAAGATGACATAATACAGGGACCTAACACCCCTACACACTTTGGGTGAGCTCTCGTTCATGTTGAGTGATGTGCCATCGCATTTTGGGCTTTTGAGGATAAAATAAAGGCTACACCAATCTTAGGTATTCAAAAATAGAGTTGGTTAACCCAAGAAAACAACTCATTAGGAAACAAACCATATAATATTGGAAATTTATATGAGTATACTTTCCATAAAAACTTACTTTATCTTTCAAATCATAGTAGAAATCCTTCAACCAAGCCAATCTATGAAACTTTTCATTCAGATTCTAGGACTCAAGAACTAGTCTTGAGAGAAACAAACACAAACTCCTCCAAACCAAATTCTAATCTCAACAATTACCTAAAACATAAAAATTACACTTGTACCAACATGTACAAGCACTAAGAACCATATTTCATGTGGAGAAATCTCACCCAACACACCTATTTCATTCACCTTCTTGAGAAAGATAACTAGGCCTTTCCTAGCTAATAAATATTCAATTGAAAACCACTTCATCACATAAAACCAATCACTTGATCACATCATATCAGGTTTTTAAAAACTATCCATGACCATAAGATGCATTGACAACAATAAAACTGATCAAACTCACTCCAAAGCACAAGACTATCTTTTAGCCCTTAAGGCCAAAATCGGTAGGGTCACTTTGAGCACTTATATCTTCCATTTTATCCACTTTACCTGAATCAAAATTTTCATGGATACTTATAGAGACTCTCAAGTATTTTTTAACATTTTTGTTTTTAACTTGAAACCTCCATCTCATCCCAAATCTGTAAAAATCCAAAAACTAGGGTTTTTCTCTCTCTTCCTCAATTAACGAGAACACAAAACCACAAAAAAATGAGATCTAAGGAATAATATTCAACCATGGTGCATCAATTTTTATTTTTAATACATTCTAGAATATGGATACCAAACAATACAAATCTCCCAAGTCATTCTAGGAGGGTTTTTCTAGGGTTTCAAACCAACTTATCTTCTTAACGATTGTTCATAACACCCAATGATGAATCCACCTCATTATTTTTTATAAACAATATTATCTCAATGGAAAATAATCCCACAAAATATCTCTATCCCATGTAAATTATATGTGAGTGGGTGAGTATCCGAAGTTCACAATTTGAGTTGGGTTTTACTTCTTCTTAAATTGATTTTATTAGAAATCTCATAACTTGCAATTTCTTCATCACTTTTACCTGAAAATTTTCATGAAGAATCATGAAAAAATCCTCTAACTTATCTTTCTCACCACCTTGCACAAATATTCTTGAAACGCTCTAGCCATAGTGACTTACCTATGCTTACTTAGCTTGTCTTCACCTTCTAGCTTCCCAAGGACCATGAAACATCATCAAACCACCGAGATATGACCTAAAACATCCTCATACATATCATATACAATATAAAAATGTTGTGACCCTTCTTAAACATGAATTATATACTCCAAAACTCATTCTACCATGCCATGCACCATGCTCTAGGTTTAGGAATAAGCCTAGAATGACCTCACTCAAGCCATGCATCCCATCAACTAACCATGGTGACTCAATGAAAATACTTAGACACCTCTAACACACCTCTAGGACCTTTCTTGACTACATGAAAACCTTTGGAACTCATGCCATGACCATACATTCTTGTATCAAGCTTAGACACAATTGCAACTTGACCAAAACATGACACTACCAATCAACCTTCATGTTTGACATTGAAAACAATTCAGGGAGACTCACATGACACCTACACACCCTTTTCCATTAATCGATTTGACATCAATGACAACAATAAGACACGCTGACCAACAAAAATGCTTGTCCCATGGATTTAATGAAAACAAGATTTGTGGTCTATGAATTCAGTTTTACTCATTAGAAATGCAAATTTTTACTTGGGTTTTTTTCCTTCCACCTTTCCCCTTTTTCATTTCTTCATGTATTATAAATATGAGTTCTCTTACACATAAAATGGATTCTCTTATGTGGAATATAGATATTTTTCTTAGAGTTTCACATTTTCCATACATTAAGGCCTTTGTAACTATATTTTACAAATTGTACTCAAGCCTCTATTTCTTTAAATGAAAGTGAAAATGTTTAATGATATGTAATCTGTGGTATTTTACTTCATATTCTTTGATAGAATGTTAATATCTTTCCATTTTTTTCTATTTAAATGTATTCGCTTGTTTTCTTGCAAAAACTTTGTGTTTTCATTGGATTCCTATATGATAGTTTAAATTGTATCTCTACAAGTCATCTTTGGACCTTGTTTTATAAATGGTCCATCACCTTATTTCATTTTACATATTTTCCACTTTCCTCAACCCTGAACATATGTAAAATTTTAGTTAGTTTTAGTTTAGCTACATTTTGAAGTTGTAGGTTATTTTGTGGATGGAAAGATTAGAAGAAACCAACCTTCTTTGGAGGTTTATCTTAGTTTACAAGTCCCACATAGTTGAGATCATACCGTATTACACAAAAAGTTTTTATGTTCACTTGTGACCATTTAGAGGGTGTCAATTTTGTGTGTTAACAATAACTTTCATATTATAGAAGTGTATATTACTCCCCCGAGTCAATAATGATGGGTTAGTTTAGTAATTTCATGTAAATTCCAAAATTCTATAATTATTAGGAAACATCTAGGTCCATGGATCCATTTTCTTCAAGATCTTTAAGGACAAAAACTTATTATTATTACTAAATTTTCATTGTGAGAGAAAAAATAATCTAGAAGTTGAAAAATCCTTCATTTATGCTAAGAATATTCCCCATCTTCTGATGGAGAGGGACTTCAAGATGATAGAGGACATATTTTTGCTCAAGTACGATAATATTGTGTTCGATATTGATCACCCTAAAATGGGATTTTGAAAATTTTGAAGTCAAAAGTAAGTGGGTATAATGGCCAAAGAAACGTGTAGGGTATATAGGAGTGGTAGATGAGATTGATTTGTAGGTGGGGTAACCTATTTGGTAGTGGTAACAAATGAAATAGTTTCAACTATACCAATAGGGTGTTAGGAGGTCGGTGGGGATTGAGTTTAACTAGGGAATTTTATTTTTATTCGTATCCATGGTCCATCCATCGATATTATCTTTATGGTCTTGGTGTCTATCTAATTTTTTTCTATGGTGGGTGGTATGAAGTGGCCATTAAAGGGAATTCCTTAATCATTTGTTCCAAGGATTGGCACCAAAATTACATGTTTAGAAGATTAATTAAAATCAAATGATGTAAAAATGGAGTGTTTCAATATGGATGTCAATGATTTCATTAAGGCATTTGGCCAAATCAATTTTAATGTAAACAAATTTTTAGGATGGGATGTGTAAAATTTGGGTTTCTCTAAGAAAATTAAATACCATTGGGGTTTAATAAGTTTCTCAACAAATCCCCAAAGGGGAGAGATAGTCTAGACAACTTAACCTAGAATGGAATTTAGAGCTTAGCTTATTCATACATTTCAAATTCATGTGTCTAGTCAAATAACACTACCATGGTGTTGCGGAAAACCATTACCCATGATTGAAAATGAATTTAGAGTGATCAAAGTTATTGAAATGAA
The DNA here is from genome assembly GCA_018340775.1 of Taxus wallichiana var. yunnanensis. NCBI lineage: Eukaryota > Viridiplantae > Streptophyta > Pinopsida > Cupressales > Taxaceae > Taxus > Taxus wallichiana. The sequence goes on along the minus strand of CM031237.1, from coordinate 568,563,564 downwards.
ATAGAAAAAACCCTAGGTTAGGTTTTGAAACCCCTTAAGCTAGACACCATGGGATTTCCAAAATTTGTGAAACCATTTTTAAGTAGGAACTTGGGTATTTGACTAATAAAATAACCAATAAGGGTAAAATATTCAAGCTAATGACATGTTTTATCAAATTCTCGTAAATCAAGAATACCATTAGGAAAGTGGTTTTTTTAAGTTAGATCCGAAGTACTTGTGGAATAATTTTGGAACTAATTTCCTTCCCTTTATAGTGCCATTTTTATCTAGGGTTCCATTAATGATACCTACACCAAATTATACAAGGTTCAAAGATATGGACATTAATAAAGGATTTTATGCCACCCAAAGGGAGGAGGGGAATTTTAATAAATATGAAAATAAATCAATATCCTTCTTGGATTTAATGATGGATTGGTGGTATGAAAATAAATCCGTACATAGTAAAATGTAGAGCTAAGACTCTACTTGATTTTGAACAATATAAGCTACATTTTTTGGTCCTTGCCAAGTTTCTAAATACATATACACATCCATATTTTCTTATAGTATCATTACCATTTATTGGGTCTACTAATTTAGTTGAATTGATATTTAGCTTCCCATTCAAACTTAAAATACCTTCTAATTGTCCGTATACTTTTATTCCTTCACACAAATTTATGAGTAGTATTTTCAACTGAAGTTGGCGTTTAATGAGTAGTAATCAAATTTGTTATTTAGATAAAATCATTGGGAATTTCCTCCATTCTCGTCTTCCTTAACATAGAATTATGAGTAGAACTTCCAAATGAATTTAGTATTTGATGAGAAGTAGAAATGTCTTCTTCTAATTGCATATCATAATTTGGATTATCCTCCAATAGAGGCACATAATAAGTACTTTTTTCTTGTGGTGGCACATAATAAGGATTATCCTATAGTCTAAGCATATCATCATTAATAATATTATCAAGTGTGACATATTATTGTGATTAATTATTTCATGTGGTATATCACTATCAAGTGGGTTGTATATGAAAATGGTTTTTCATATTATTATTGAATCTTAATATAAAACTAATTTTTTTAAAAAGTACAATTAATGATGTAGAACATGTATTTCATGTGGATTTCAATTATGTGTGCCTTTTAAGGATGGATAAAATAGAATAATAGGGTAACTTTTTGTGATTTTCCTACCCCTTACCATTATTAGTAGAGGCCATCGAATCATATTTTGGTGAACATTATAAAATTCCTATGAATGATTATGAAAACTTATGGCCATTGTGTAATGTTAAACATTTGTAAACAATTGGTTAATATATAATTAAATGGCTATAGAATAAAGTCACAACAAATTTATATGTAATTTAATATTATGTAGTTGGATGCATGTAGAATATTTCCTCGATTCAAAATATCCATGACATATTTACATACAAACAATTTTCACGTAGATCAATGGATTTTATGCAATCAAAAGGTTGTATTTTATGGCTAGGTGGTTATATTTTTGGTCAAGGAAGAATTACAATTCTAGGAGATTGTAGACACTCAAATTTGGTAATTTTCACTTTAGCAACACTTGATTTGACAATGCACTCTTGCTATGATGAATAAAACTTCTCCATTCTCTCAAAATAATTTTTGAGGTCCATTATTTAGCTTGTTTATCCTTACACACTTACACGTAAGCACATTTTGAGAATAATATGTATAAAATCAATAGAAAAATATCAATTGACATGTCCTAAAACCCACTTTACATATTTTTTCTTCTAGTTAATACCATATAGTTTGTTCAATAATTTATATCCTGTCGTGACCTATTTGTAGAGTCTTGGAATGACATGCTCTCTAACTCAACTTTCAAATCAATATATTTCATTGGGTCTTATACTTCATCTAGGTCATAATTTCTTAGATAAATGGTCTATGGGACCCTATGTAAGAAATAAAACACTACCTCATTTGCTAACATGAAACTCATAAGGAGATACATCAAGCACTCAATTTATATAGTTACAAAAGGCATAAAAAGTTACCTAAATCTTGAAATAACACATCTGAAGTCATTAGGGTAATAACTACATCAGGTTTGAAGCTAGAAACTAGGTAAATACAACCATATCTAATCCACAAGCCCTCAAATATCTTCTCTCCAAATTTTTAGCAAGATCCAAGTCAAAACAAACATAGTCAAAGAAATTTCCAAATCTACTTGATCTATCTAGATATCACATGATAGGTGGAGAATGATGTGTTATTTGAGGCCTCTTTAAATTAGTTTAAATTTTATTGGTGCACGAGGGTTCCCAAAACTTTTCCAATGGATTTTTGTATGCATATTCATCCATGGCTAGGGTTTAAGATTAACTAGACTTGATTTATAGAGCCCATTGCATGTGTGACAACTAGGGTTTGATAACAATAGAAAAAAAGGTAAATGAACAACCTAAAAGTTGTAGGATAAAAATAAGAGATGATCCAAGACCATACAGTATGGCTAAACCATACAATAGGGTTCTTACTGAATGTCATGTTTCAAATATATGGTGGTATGTAGTTATAATATTAGTTCTATTATACTTCCAAGTTCAAATCTTCTTGTTCTTGAAATGAGAACTCACATATCTTTCCAAAATCATCTACAATCAGTTAAGTGTACTTAGTCTATTTTTTTCATAGGTATATCATGTGCTACATGATCTAGAATAATATTATAATATTGCATTATTAATGTTGGAAGTTAATTAATTAGAGTAGTCATGAGTCTTTAAACCTTACCCTTTTAAACCTAAGTAAATTGACCTAAAATTTAAGTAAGGGTAAAATTTTTGGTGAACCCATAATGGATCGAACCCTTTACCTAATATAGGATCCATTTATTTCCTTACGTATTACGCTTGTTGATTTCAAACCCTACTACCCTATGGATTTCTTATGTTTTTCTTATTTTTCAGTGTTGTATTCATCTGTATCACCATGTCGTTATCTTATATCTAATATGTTTGTATATTTAGGTCTAATGACTCCCACTTGTATGTTAGCATTGGCCAATATCCTTATAAATAGGTATGTGTTGATGTTTTTCACATTTTTAAGAGTCGATATCATGATGCCACTTTCGATATGGTTGATACTCCCCTCATTTATGGGGATATACACTATGAGCCCATTCATGTTACTACTCATTTTCCTCCAAGATTCACTTCCAATATTATAGCTCTCGATGTTAATGTTCTCACTTCACATAACACTAAGAAACCCATAGGGAGAAACACATATTTCCCTCATCCACCTACAATTCCTTTAGTTAAGCCCATTTCATATTCTAAGGAGTATAACCTACATGGAAAAACTTAATAATACTCCTACTCATATATATCTCTTAGGATTCTCCAAAAACACTTGTGTATAAGGACATCCTCAAATATATTTTGAACTCATTTACATTTCCTAATAATACTTAAACATTTATTTTTCCTCTCTAATGGATAATTTTAAATCCCTCAAGAAAGATATAACCTTTAAAACCACTAATATCCTACTATCCTTGATTCTTATACTTTCCGCCTCTTTATATCACTGCACATGTTCAAACTTTTCTCATCAAGTGGGTTTTGATTGATAATATATTTCTTCTTAATATATGTCCTAAGTCTCTTTTATTGTAAATGTGACTTTCTTATAATGCAATCAATGGTACTATTTATTTTTCTTGTAACTTCAATAATTTTACACCCTCTACAATAATCTCTATCACTTTGGATGTTCATGTTTTCCTTACAATATTAACAAATTTTCATATCATGGATAATGTTCTTCATTACAAATTACTCTTGGGATGCCCTTGGATACATGGTATGCATGTTGTTCCTTCTAATTTCTACCATTTTGTTAAATTCCTACATATTGGTATTTAGAACACCATATTTTCCGATCTTGATCCCTTTCATCTTATAAACTTGATATTTCCCATAAAAATATATTTTTCACTCCTCCATTACAATCCATCCCTATTGACAATATTAATACTTATATTATTGTTGAAACCAATGACCACTCTAATCCAATTCCATCCACATATGTGGAAAATTTTATAGCTCCTTGTACCTCAATCTCTCCTCATCTTCCATCACTCTCTTACAACCAAAATTTACTCCTCCCCTATTAGATGGTGTTATTTAGTAGCTTGATGTACTTGATTACTCTATAGATAGTGAAAATGACACCATTAAACTCATTGATGACAATTTTCATGACCTCGGTTTCAATCTAGTTGATGAAGATGATTTTATATTTCATTATCTCTATTTCTCCAATTTACTTAGGCATTATCATCTTAAGAATGATATCTCTAATATTTATACTAGCAACTTCCATCTCTCTGATAATATTTCCACCCCACTACAAAATATAATCAAAACATTAGATTCTCTACCACTTATAAATCTTATAACCATCTAGTCTCGTATTGATACACCGGATAATTATTTTCCTATCTTAATTGATCTTGTATTCCTTCTTTTTCCTTCTAAGATACATTGTTCTAATATTAATCTATCCCACCAACCTGAAATTAGTTTTTATAAATATCATCAAATTTTTGGACATGACACTGATCACTATCAATATTTGATCTAATTAATCAATGGTCTTAAAGAACAGGGGACATAGTATTTTATTACCTACAATAGTACCCTCCCCACATAGTCATCTTCCACAAATTTTCCTATCTCATCCATGTCATCACATTTTTATACTTTTACAAGAACTTTTTACATTCATGGTCACTATTGGCCACATGTGCCACTCATCTTGCATACAAACAAGAATTTATATACCTATGAAGCCTTACATACTTTAGGACTTACACCCTATAACATTACACCCATTCTCACATTAGTGATGGATTTTCAAGGTTATATATGATCATAATTTCCTTCGATCTCGCACATTATCACCACCAAATTTTGGGTCTCTTAAAACCATATCATTGGATTTTGGACAATCTTGGTTATGGTGTATATCTGGCTCACTCACCATGAATAACTCTAACATTAATTTTTTCTACCTACAAGCATTACTACTATTTAAAATGACTACTCCCTGATTATTAACCCAATAAGAAACATTGGATTCAATCATGAAGGCCCAAGGCCCTCCCTACATTGATGAGGAATACATAAAAACATTGTATTACTTTATTCGGAGTGGATTGTTATTTGAATCTCATTACAATAAAATCCATAACATGGAATAACCTACCCTTGTTGGTTTTGACCCAAGTAATAATCACCTTTTGGATGAAACTTGGTATCCTTTTTTCTACACAACATTTTTATATAGTTATGCATTGTGATAATACAAAAAATTCAAATATTGAAAAAAAGCACAATCAGAACCCATGCATTTTACTTGAGTTGTTATCACCTTTAATTATATGTGTTGTGTTAGCTCCCAATTTTACACCCTTTAGGGCTTGGAAGCACTTTCTAAGGGGGTGGGATGGCTCAGAGGATGAAAATGTAGTGGGATATGTCATTTATGTCCAAGGATGTATCTAAAATTCTATTTTACACCAATATTTTGAGATGATTATGAGGTACATACCAAGGGGATGTTCTAATCATGTTTCTTTTGTTCTTTCCTAGAACCTGGGTGAGAGGACCCATGATGTAGCCTGAATATAGGAAAGACGTTTTGTAATTCATTCATTTGAATCTATTATTGTAGGTCAATCTGAGCTGAGTATGGCCATGAAATAAATATCTACTCACAAGAGTTGTCACAAGGATATTACATACATTTTGGATCGAGAAACATGTTACTAAATAAAGTGAAACATGGTTCATAGTGCATTATTTTGAGGGAGTTTGGATGGGAAAATTTTCCCATCAAATATGTTTGGATTTTAGAACACAAGTATGGTATATGAATCTAATAGTTATGGTAATGATGGGTGTGGTAATATATTTTTGTTTTGTGGGAAAATGGGGAGAGTAAATAATTTTAAATTCCCTAAAATAATGTATCAAGTAACCTTTATAAAATTCTATTGTTCTTGAATGTAGTGAATGGAAAATTAAGTAATAATTAATTATAAGAATAATTAATTATAAGAAATATTTACATTCATTGATACTCAATCAACACAAATACTTCCACACAATCTTCAGAACACTCAACACAAAATGCTCATGCAAGAGTTCTAACAAAATATTCATTTCCTTTATTTTCATACACCAAAGATACACTCTAAGGATAACAAAAAAACTCAATAAGAAGGTTGTAATGAGGGTTTTAAAACTATATCTAATATTTTAGATTAAATGCTATAAGATAATATTGATTTAGTGACCAAAAATGTAACCAAGGACTGATCTAGTGTACTATGTATAAATGCAATGAACACATAGATTGGAGAAGAAGTTATGATTCATTAATCTTTATTCAACATACATGATACTAAAAACACATACTAGAAATCATGAACAAACATATTTCATTCAAATTTTCAATTCCTTGACAAGGGGACATAGATTAAATATCGTTAATCCCTACCAATGGATGTATAATGCAACCACCTTGGAACAAGGATTCCAAAATCCAAAGTTTGTATGTTTTTCATTGAAAGAAATAAGAAGATATAAATTTACAACGGTTTTTCTCAACTTATCAAATAAAAACTATATCTATCTTGATATGAGGACACACCCTCATATTTATACAAAACCTTTATGAACCCACATTCAATTTTCCCACAAAATTGGTAAGAGAATATTCCTTTTCCATGATTACCAAATGGAAAATAATCTTGTCTAACTACAAATGTCCTACTCTTGATTACCAAATTTGGAATGATTTTCATTTTTAGTTGTAGATGTGGACATGTGCATGATATTTTTCTTGTTTTTCCTAATCCATTTTTGTCTTGTTCATCCTGTCATAGTCACATATATGACTAGTCACAAACCATTAATTTTTTATGTAATTATTTCAAATGATTTTATACCTTCCTTTTTTTGAGAATATGCCTTGGGAAATAAATGACTATAGATGTTCATTTGAACTTGATGTTTTCCTCCCTGAAAAATATTTAATCGAGGTAAAAGAGCACCTTTTAAAGAAATAATTCCACCTTCCACTGTTTCTAATTTGTGTCCAACATTTAAATTGATCCCGCATTCAATCCCGACATGATAATTTACAGACCTCTCTAGGATTCACCCTCTTATAAATTCCAACTTATCTCTTATGAATTTGCAAGTTCCCTTTAGTTTTACAAGTGAATCTTCTTGAAAAATAATCGTTGACATCATTTTTTAATCAACAACGGAAATGGAGTTGGGAGACAATTTGAAGGATCTTTCCTTAAAATATTTGCACATAATTTCTAATATTTTTGCCCGAGTGAAGAATTTTTCAATATTTTTTTCATAGTTGAAGACCAAGAAGAGCCTAAATGACCATTAAATAAAAACTTAGTGAAAATGTATTTAGTGAGGAAAATTATCAAAATGAATCCCTTCTTTTCTATATTCTAGATTTTATTTCATCATCTGTTTCACCCAGAATATCATGTAACTCCGAGAATTTGAAGAAATTTTGGATTCATTGTAGGCTAGTTATTAATGAAAATACCATACATATATCACCCAAAATTTTCACCAAGGAGATGGTAGAAAAATAAATCCCACCTGATGTTCTGTAGTACCTAATGTCAAGCCTCAAGAGGACATATCCTCAATTTATCATGAGACTGGTTGAAATGGAGTAAATTCTTACCATTATTGAATAAAAATATGTTAATTTCTTCCCTAAGAAAAATCTTGTAGTGCCTCCACCTCCATTGAGAAATGTAAAATTTCCCCCTAGTGATCCAATTGGTGCATCCAAACCGGTCCTTTGTTAAGAAAATTAATGTTTTAGAGCCATCTACAACCTCCAAAATTGTTACTCATCGGGGTACCAAGACATATCTTACAGGAGGGTTTAACCTTCTTGAATGGGCCTCTTCCTATGGGAAAAAATGGAATTTATTGAGATTTTGGAAGGCCCAAGGGAAAGTATCAAGGAACTTATGGCCAAGGGTATGTCTTGTGGATTGGAAGGAGATGTAAAATATGGTAATGACACTCAAGACCACAAGGATTTTGAGTTCGGAAAAAGAAAATGTTATCTCATCTCCCTGCATTTGTAGAGGAGTTTGTATTTATCAATTGAAAATATATTATTTGTAAAAAACCTATTTTGTATATGTATACCAAAATAGTTATATAAATTTCAAGGGTAGGGGCCCTTATAGAATCCCCATTTTGTATTTTGTATATACATATGTTGTAAGATTATTACAAAGGATCTCATGTTGACTCTAATTGAATTGGTACATCTTCACATGGTTCCTTTAATTTTAAACCATGCATATCAAATATTTTAAACATATTAATGAGGAATTCTTCATCTGGTCCAACATGATATACAAATATGAACCCTTATTCCCTAAGATCTTTTCATATTCACTTCTAATACTTTTATTCTTCTTTACCTTTTTTACCAATTTGGTCATCATTCCTTCCAAATGAAAAAACCTTTGAATGGTTGATTAATTGAAACTTAAAGAAATGGCCTTCAATCCTCCTTTAATATGTTGTTGAAAAAATTGCATCAAATCATCCAAACTCATATCTCCATATCGATTCGGTTAGGGAAAGATATCATCCTTCTAAGTGTTTTTTCTATGTCATCAATGCAATCTCTTGTTTTTTCCCCTCACCTGTGGTGAGATCTTTGATGCTTTGTTTCAGATTTTTCATTCTTAATTGGATGGCCCCTTCATATGTATTTTCCCCCTTTGTGTTCAACAAGAACAATACCTTCATTTTCCACCAACTGGTCATCCATCTGGGTTATTTCCTCAAGTTTGGGTAAAAGTCCATCCCAATAATTTAGTTCATCCTTGCACTTTTCCATTTATTCATTTTCTTCCTCCAACTACTCAAAGATCTACTTGTAGCACTCTCCGAGTAATTATTATGACTTTTGTGCCCTTTTTGGACAATTCTTATTTCCTTTTTTATAGCATTGATTGTCTCCTTTGACTCATCTACTACTGCTAGCACCTCTAGGGTTATAGAAATGGAAATTTCTTGTCCTTCAATAGGAGGTTACAACCATTTTTACACATAGGTTGATAAAACATCAACCTTTTCCCTCAATTTCTTCTTAGTTTCCTTATCCTTATCAATTTTTTGGATAAGGCCTCCTATGGCCATTGAATATTCATGCTTCAAAACTTTTGTAGTGGGTTTCCCCAATGGAATATGAGTGATTTGGTATTCATTCAGTGTAGCCTCATATTTCAAGACATATCCTTTGGGAGTTGAAATTTATTGTGTCCCATGTCCCTAGGGATCTATAAGGGTTTTTATATTACCCTGGATTTCTTAGGCACCCTTTGTGGTTTGGAAAAAGAATACTCTCGATATTGATAGTATTTAGTTGTACTATTTCATTTTCTTCTCTTGGGATTATTTCTCCTAACCATCTTGTTGTGGGGAATATCCTCCATTTTGAGCTTGTGGTATCTAATTTAATGTGCTACAAAAAAACAATTTCCTTCAAAGCGATATGAGGCATCCATGAAGTTGGAGGTTGTATTTGTGGTATTTTTCCCCTACTACTTCCTCCTCTGGTTCAACCTATGGATTAATTTTCCCCTCATGTCATATTTATTTTTAATATAATTCAGGATCCTTGGTCAACTCGGTTGTAGGGGACGACTCTTGAACTTCCTCATAAGTTTTTTTCTTTTTCCTTAATTTTAGCCATCTCATGGATTACAATTGATTTGTTGACCTTTTCTAGTGCCTCCTCCATGGGGTCACTAGGAACATTTATATCTCCTTATGCTATGAAACTTTCCTCTTCTTAAGGATATATTTCCTTATAGGAAACTACTTATTTTAATGATTCCTGGTATCTTTTACCTCAATCTATATTGTTTCAACCATAGACATTGCAATTTCATCTTGTTACACATCTTGGATAGTTGCAGTTGGTTCTTCACTTTACACCATTGGGGTTTCTATTAATTGACTATCCAATGGGGTAACATCAATTCCTTCCTCATCGGTTAGATATTGAAATAAGGAGAAAAAACTATGTTTTGGTTGTCTCTTATGTATCAACATCTATTATTTCAACTTTTCGATTCATTTTTCCTTGAGTTAATGTTGGAATAGAATCTTATTTCCCCTTATTGTGTGGAATTTAATCTATCACCAAAAGATTCTTTATTTACTTTCCATATATTCCCAAAGTTGGAATATCCCTACCCATTGGTTTCTTAGTAGATCTTTCTAAGGGGTATACAACCTTGTCTCTTTTGGTTCTTTCAAACTATTTGAGATCAAGTTCCTCGCTTTTCTTCACTACTCTGCACTTTAAGCACTGGATCTATATCAATGAAATATCCCATCATTATTTTTCTTTTACTAGATGATCCTGGTATGGTTACAACAAGAGTTCTAAGCTTTGAAGAAGTTGGGACCTTGGCTTGCAATGGGACTGCCTAGGTGATGGAGACATATTTCATGGTTATTATTAATATTTCTTTGGCATTTTGGGTCAAGAGGGACATGGAAGTACCTATTTTACTTTTAGCATCATTCCAATCCTTTATCATCCCAGTGGTTGGATTCTTTCATGGAATCGAGGTACTTTACCTTTTAGAGGATCTATTTTTCTCGCCCCTTATTTCAAAGGGGGAGGTAATCTTGGATAATTCCGCTTCTTTGAATTCTTGTTGTGCCTTGGTATTTTGTAGTGATAAATCTAACCCTTAGTTGTCAACCATGTTAAATTTATTCTCATTACATCAACGGTTATGACATGTAATTGTGTTATTTCTACTTGATCCCAATCTATTGGTTCAATAGGTTTCCCTACCAACTTCATGTCAATGTAATATGGGCTTACTACTTGAGGATAATCTACAAAATCATGGGGTAAAACCGCCACTTTATATTTAGTTACTTGCTGCAGATTCATTCTAGAGAAATATATCAATCTAACCTCTTCTTTATCTCTATAATTCATCAAAAAATCCTCATAATGTGACTCATGCTCATATGAGCTTCTTAGACTGTGATCATCACCCATTTTATGTCATAATTTGGCCTTGACTAAAAATTTTCCATTTCTAATTTGTTCATTTCCTCATCTAGAAGCATGGCCTTCATAACTATTGAGCATGTGTATCTCCCAATTGAGATTGGGAACTTGATATTAGTCTTGTTTTTACAATATATTAACTCGTGCACTTCTTCCAAGTGACTTAAGAGTTCTCATTTATCATCCATGTATCTAGGAAACATATAAGGGTGCCCCTAAACCACTTACCCTTATGTAAGTAAAAATATAAATTGGATAAAGTAGCACCCATAATCATTGATTACCCTTCTTGTACATGTAGATATTCTAAATTATTCCCATTCTGGTCTAAAAATACATATGATGGGTGCAAAGAAGGCATCATTTATCTTTCTAAAATTTCCTCTATGATTCTCCAAGTTCAACTGAGGGTAGACATCATACACCCTATAGTTGGTGAAATTTCTCACTCTTAGGACTCCCGAGAGAATATTATGGCATGCAATATTATAAACAAGGTAAGAAGTCATGTAGAATTCACACCTGATTGTATTACCCTCTTTAATTTACACAACCATTTTTATGAGTTGGTCATGGATGGATGTGCTTATGAATTTTTCCCAAAAAAAATTCTCGGTACTAGACAAAATGATCTGGATATAACTAAACATCCACTCTTGAAAGTTATAAGCAACATTAAAACCTAAAATTCTACTTAATATAGTGATAAGGTCTTCAACCTCTTCCATAAAATCTAATTGGGTTAACTTTTTAGGAACCCTAGTATGAGAACCCTTGTTTTTTATCAACAATTGATCTATTCATAATTCTGGAGTATTCTACATGTTTGGTATCCCATAGACCTTTACTAATTGAATATAATTTTCTATTTCCTTATTGAGTTTTCTAGTCCCAGATTACTCGAGTGCTTGGTGATAACAAGAGAACTCTGGAACAACTTTCATCCAATACTTCTTTAGTTTTTGGGTTGTAATTCTCTACACAATCCCTTGTCAATTCTAGGCATTGTATCGAGGGTGGGAAAGCAACAACAAGGGAAATACCATCGGCATAAATTGTTGTCATGTGATTACTTCTATTTGAGGCACACAATCTTTATAAGAAATCCACTAAGTCAACATTCCCTAGGTTTTTATCCATTACTTCACTTAAATTTCTCATGAGATATGAAGTAACTGGGGTACCAGTCATTTTAATCTTCATTTTTTTTTGGGAAAAGAGACAATTTGTCACCCGGGTATTATAGAGATCAATGGAAGAACCGGTGTGGGAGAATAAATGTACGTTGTGGGTGTTTATCAAAAATCCCTATTATTGAATGAGAAACCTAAGAAAACTTTAATCTCTTTGTATAACTTACTCGTGCTCACGTATTTCTTTAAGATACCAATAAAAATACACATAAAACACTTCAATTTTCCTTGACACCTTTGTCTATAATCTACTACCTCAATCTTGTAATCTAAATCCATTATTCTAGGGCTCAAGAGCGCTCAATTTCATCACAATAAGGTAGTAGTATGAAATACTTACTATAATTTTATACATATAACCTTTCATACGCACAACATTAATGTTTAAATCTAAAATGCATCTCATTCAATCATGGTCATTTATCTCTATTTTTCTCATTTTAATATGAGTCATCCAAATGTCTTCTTGGCAAGAAGTGGAGCTCAAGGCACATTTTGCATTTTTGTATCAATTAAAAATATGTAAAAGTATGAAGTCAATGGGATACGATACGATAAATGTCAACAAGATGACACATGTACACCGTAGAACCTGGGTCATTTGGATGCCTTTTACATTTACGCATGGAGTACGAAAATTCTAAGCACAATTATTTGTGAGATGTCCACTTGCCATCTTGTGTTGATAAAATGATATGTATTCCTTTTGGGTGTCTAAAGATCAGATGCATTTTGTATTTTTTGCACATGATATGCACTTTATAATAAATAATAATAATAATAATAATAGGTTTTTACAGTCCACGATGCCGTGGGGTGGCTTGTTTTTGGGTCTACAAACAACTTATAGCATATGGGACTACCTCGTACTCACATGCGGGAGGTAACTAACTTTTCTACAAACGAGGCATACATACCCTACCCCCTGCAGGATTTGAACTTGTGACCTCTATTTCAAGAGCACATGTTCTTCACCATTAGGCCAACTTAGGCGTACAGGCCAACGGGCGCATAAGCCAACTCAGGCATACAAAACACACTGCTCTATCCTTATAAGATTCTGTAGTATATTCCTTTTATTAGGGGAAAGATAATTTCTCGCATATTGTATTCTTGCATGAGCCGCAAATATACCCACTTGTCCCTCAAATGTGATGATTATTGGAATATTACACCTTATCGAGCATTGAAGATAAACTTACTCTTTTCGCAATTATGCTTCGACTATGACTTTGTAGAGGAGGAAAAATGCATGTTTTAAATGATCATATGTCGATGACCATCACTATGAGCTTCAAACTAGGTGCATCTTGAACTATTTAGAACATTATCATTCCAAATCTGTTCTAAAGAGTTATTACATAAATAATTTGGTAATTTTTATTCAAAAGTATGGGTTTATTTTTATTTTGAAACAAGGTCCAAATGAAGAAATGTTTTCGGGGTCATCGGATTTATGCAAATTAATGCCTAAAAATTAAAATCAGAAAAAATGTAGGAGAGCCCACTTTATTTTTAAACATGAGCTCAAAATGAGTGCAAACATTGGCTCTAGCTTAGGGATGGACACTCCCCTATGGATATCACAAGAATCATGTAACACCCAATGTTATAACAATTCCAGATTAAGGGGAAAAAAATTAAAACAAACCCCTTAATCCCCAATACATGCCTTCAATGATTTTATAATTCAAAAATAATAATCTAGCAAGTAATCTAGTTTTACAATCCATCTAATAACATCATAACCATGTGCAGTTGTAAAGGTCCATTAGATCTACCCGATCCCCTTTATCACTCTTTTGAGTGTGCATAATTATTAGATCTACCTGATCTCCTTAATCATCACTTTATCCAAGTGTACATAACTTGTATGTAATTGGTTAACCATTTGGTTTAGGTCTGTGAACTAATGCAGTTCCAAGTGTCTACCTGAAAATTAGTTTACTATGTTTCATCCGGTATCTCACACCATTTTATTATAGCTTGGTGAACTACCAATGTAATCATTTGTACACTACTTAGGAAAATTTTTTCAAGCTATGCTTTGCATGCTTAGTTTTTGACCACACATAAGTCACTTGAAACTTGTCCCATCACCACATCGTCATTCCACACAGTTATCTGGATCACATCTTAATCAATTTAATGTTTTAATCTAATGTATTAAGAAGTCTTGAAATTTAGGTCTCACCTCTTGACCTGAGTGTACGTAAACAGTCCCAGCTTAGGACCCCTATGGGAAAGATAATGATTACTTATGACTCCCATCAAAGTAATCATTACCCTTCTCGTAGCCATCCTAAGATGGTATGGTCATAGTACATTCAACTCGATAAGCGTGACTTAGAGTTCATGTCGACTTAACACATAAGATGATTATAAGATTAACGACAAGTTATTATTAACATATTTAATATTGTCTTTCTAGGTTTCCAACTCAAGTATATCCTTACAAATTTTATCATTAAGATTAGTTTAGATAAATCTTCGTATTAATATTAGGTGATTTTCCTAATCCGAATATATAATGTTATGTTTATATCCTATCATTAACTAAGTTATGAATCTCTTAAAAGAGATATATCTCCTTTTAATCATTTGTTTAAGTTCTTATATCAACATTAATCCAAATGATTCATTCTTACTTAATCATTATTAAATTATTTGCAAATGTTGTACTACGGTACTTTGACATCGTTATGTCATAACGTAAAGGTACAATTAGTCACTCATGTACTAATTGGTTGAACTATAATGGAGTAATCATTAATTTTATCCTCTTTTACAATCGAGCCTAAGAAACATGTGCATTTATATCACGACTCTTGTTCCGCTATTTGAAAATAACATTAATTGCTTAATTCATTAAATAATGAAGTTATGATTAAATTTGTGATATTTATCATTTAATAATCTTGATTAAATGATAACGTAAGGTACCAATAATTAATCAAGTTTAGTTTGTTTCACAATTAATTACAAGTACAACCGTTGATAAAATCAATGTACATCATAAATGCATTTCATAAGAGTTTATTCAAATAACAAAATATGTCATGAACTCATTTAAGATGATGTCTTATTTAAGAAGTACAATAATAATTACTGAATGGTATATTTGTCCAAATGTCATTTACAACATCACAATTTTTTTTTCGCTCAATAAGGATTGTGTGATCCAAATTTAAAGTATACATTAAATCAATGTTTACAAATCAAATAATCAATTATTCGCATGATGATCATGCATGTAAATAATCCAACTAAATCCTAAAATTACTTAATCCATTGTGATATTTGTAAGATAAAAATGATAAAGTACATGGTCAGTTCTAAGAACTAGCATGGATATACATATCTTTGCCTAGATGTTTTGTTAAAAGTAATTGAACATATACTAGTTGATTCAATGTTAATACACTAGTATCAATTTATACAAGTCATAAGATTTAAATAAAAATCACTTAAAAGTACCTTTTCACTATAACATATATACATATTAACTATTTAGTTAAGTTCAATATAGTACAAAAATCAAATTAATGAATTCATCCCTTAACCATTCACTTTCTTTAACAAGATAATGTTAATATAGTCAATCAGAATTATCTTTCAACATACTTAACTTAATATCACTAATCAAGAGAACATGATAATATTAATCCAACCATCCAAGTTTAATAACAAGACATCAAATAGTTATCATTTAAAAATATTCAATACTACTAATTACTTAGTAGAATGTAATCTCTCAACTTATCACAATCTCATACAATTAGTAACTTCAATGTTTGACTAGAAAATTCTAAGAATTATTCCCTTAATATGAATGTCCTCGACATTATTCAAGATGCTTCTCATGATGGATCTAATTAAAAGGAAACATTAACTTGTTTGAATAATTAAGAAATCCCTCAGAATAACAATTTACTGAGTCCAAGGTACCCACCAATAAATTCCTTTAATATCTTATTATTTTGTTTCTCAACCATTCCTCTTGTCAATTAAAATATACACACAAGAACAAAGAAGATATTTTTCCACTACTAAAGTAATTACAACCATAACAGTTTTATTTACTACCTCACTCTGCATAAAATTTCCCTAAAGTTTCAATAGAGTTTCGTTTAGTGTAAGATCATATTTTCATTATTTAAGTTCATGTCTTGAGCTTAATGAAAGACGATATTATCATCTTTAAATCACAATTCAACCATATCAAAATAATAATTACAAAATTTCGGATGATAATCATATTGAGCACATCATTCGAACTAAGATAAATAAAACAAAATTGTCAATAATATAATCATTCCTAGTTGTATTAATTTACAATAATAAACTAATTAGTGAATGCGTTCAAATCAAACCCACTTTCGCATTCAATAAAACTGACTTCTAATTTCATAATCACAATAAAAATAAACACTCTTTGACATGCACGATCCATGAACATAATCTAAAAGAAATACCACTCAAAATAAATTGGAAAATCATCGATTCTTAGAACCATCATGACTAGATCTGTATTTTTAGTAAAACCCCAAAAGAGTAACATGGTTCAATCAACCCATTTTAAGTGAGATAGGTGACATAACATCATGTCAATCCTAGAGGGAAACTTTCATTGTGGCTTGAGCTTAATAATATCTTCACAAAATAACTTCCAAAAATCCTATTGGCTAAGTAATACCCACGCAAAGAGCATATTCACACTGTCTTTAACGACTATGAAACAAGTAAATGGGTATACAATACCCCCAAAAATATTTTCACAAGTTATATTAAAGAAAACAAACAAAATGCATATTCTAATAAGTTGGGTAAATAACTTTTTATAACAATAACTCTAAAGTTGGGAATTTTGTACTCTAGAATGATAAGATAAACCTAGATCATTAAATAACTAGATCTATACGAATTGAATGAGGGTAACTCCTCATACAAAAATTCAACAATAATTATTAAACAACAAGAAAAAAATTGTATTATTTCATAATGAAATATCAAGATAGGGTGAGGTATTTCCATTCTTTTTAAGCTTATGCAAAAATCCTTTAAACTCAAGAAGTATTCCTCCAAGTCTCCTTTCCAAAAATCCAAAAGATTAACACAAAAGTATGTAAAAATTTCCAAACATCCCAAGTTAAACCATGGTTATAAAATAATAAACCCACCATTATTATCTTCTAGAAATAGCACAAGAAAATATCAAAAATGAAAATGCATGCACCAAATCGAGAGGGAGAGGTAAGAGCTCATCGTTTGCATACAAAAATAAAAATAGAAAACCAAGTTTGCATGGTATATTCTAGAGGAAGCTTCTCCCATTCCCTGAGATCCATGGGGATTTCATTTAATGCCTTAAATGTTTGTAGGTGTCACATAGTGGGTAACTTACCTACCTCCTCCTGCCAACTATAGTTTCCCTCTAATACCAACTTGGAGTCTTCAAACAGTCGAAGAATTAAATAAAGCTATAACTTTACATTGGTCAATATCCCATCAAACTTATTATATATTATCCATTCCAACCAAAGACCATTCAAATATAGTCAAATTAATATACACTAAAACAAAACGTAACTAATCGTTATGGTCGATAGCCCTTAAAACATTATCAATGCCAACTTATATGGTTATCATAGTATATATGCAATGCATTTGGTCTAAGACCATAAACCATGAAAAATTTCCTTTCAATAATTTTGTTTATACTACCCAGCCAAGGGTGTATTAACAAGCCATTTAAACCAATTATGCCATTACATAAAGTTGTTGATTTAATCACGTATTCATCAAGAAAGGAGTATAAATCAGTCTAAGATAATTAAAAATCTCATAAAGTTAAATCCAAATAAAATATGATCATGATAAATATGTTGCGATCATGTGATGAAACATATTGGTAATAATCTTAATCAAGTAAATTATACTATCACTTTTCGTAATAATATACTCAAACATGTACCTATTGGAGCTCAAAATTGCACCCTACCCCAAGTCATAGACAACCCGAGATTTTGAGGCAACATGGGACTGTATCTCAGTTATGGGACCTACGAACTGAAACATACCTTCAAAGAAGGTTAGATTCCTCTACCTATTCCTAACGCTAACACTACTCCTAATACTAAAAGTAAATCCTAACCGAATGTGCTAAGGAACAAGGGATAGAAAGATGTAGAAAGGGGAAATCCTAAGGTAAGAAGGTGATGACACTAGGGAAAAGGTTGATTACTCTTCAAAAGGTTGAAATAAATATGGAAAACATGGGACAAAGGGAGAAATATATTCTCCATAGACGAGAACCACATAGATCATGCATTCCCTACGCAAAAATACATGGAATGGAGCTGCAAGTGAAGGAAACACACAACATACTAGAAATGTGAACAGAGAGGAAAGGAAAAATAAAACAAGAGACTAGTGTTGAGAGATAACCATAAAACCTGGTTTTATTGACCAAAAGATACACAATCATTTACATTCATGGAATAAGGTTAAATACATTGAATATACCAAACTCAAGGTTTGAAACTTGTAGGAAGTCGGTTACCATTTTGACATGGTGTCATTACAACAAAGAGGGATCCATTTTAATGAGAAAAGCTCTTACATTTTTAGAAAAAGAATGAGAGAATAAGGGGAGAAAGAGAGGGAAACTTGAACACAAATTTCCAACCACTAATAATGATCAATAAATTCCCTAAAATAACTTGGGTGCCTCTAGTTATCCATTGCCACACGCCTTTTCCTTGTTGGAGAGATGGGTGCCCATACCGCATTAAATAATGGTAGTTACACTTCCTGGAACTATATATTTTACATGTTGGAGAATTTTTCCACCTTTACTGATATCTATCCTTAATAAAATTAAAGGATGTTGAGACCTTTCCATTGATATCGAGTTTGTAAACATCGGACCACCCGATCAAAAGTTATGGTGATTTTAGTCTCCTAAGGAAAAATGCCATTTTCCTTTAATATGTAGCTTTCTCCTCTTTAGTCTTACATGGATTTTAAATTCTAAGGATTTTCCTTTCTATTGTGGCCTTTTCCAAACTTCCACATATTTCAAAGATTCCTCATGCATGTATTTTCGTGGCGCGGTTTGTCTTTTTCATGACGTGGCTTTGCTAACTCCTCCACTTTGGCCCAAAAACTCATCTATTTTGCATGGATTTGAATCAACACCTGTGGTTCCTTTTATTCAATATGTGGATTTCTTGACCTCCATGGTATGCTCCAATTATTTCGTGGTTATTTTTTGCCTTTGGTGGTTAAATCTCCTTAGTTGCGGATTTCTAATATTTTCCCTTCACCCTGTAGCATTCATTCCTTTTCATGTGGTTCCTTTTATTCAATGTGACATACTTAAAATTCTCCACATTAGTCATTCCATGTCTGCAATACAGTCCAAGTTGTTCTATTTCACAAGGGGTATAAAAATAGATAATATTAGCTTAACAAAACCATTGTTTTTAACTATCCCAATAGAAGGCCCTCTCTTTCCATACGATCAATGGTCATTAAAGTATCAAAAGATTTAGTACTTTCAACATTCACATTTATTTTTACATAACAAAATATTATATATAAACCATGTATAAATTCAACCATACTTTGTAAATTATTACTTCCAGCATTAAAGTAAACTATAATATCAATATTGGGTACAACAATAAAAAAGTATCCAAACATGGAAATCATCAAACTCAAAAAGATAAACAACTTAGCAACCAAGAAATAAAATATGGAAGTAACGTAAGGTATCTCACAAGTGCTCGGTGACAAGCATCGTTATATAGTTAGCTTCTCAAGTACGCATAAGCATGCTTATCCTTTTAGTGTAAATGTGTGTATGCCTAGCAGTGATACTAGTCAGGTAACACTTCTTTCCCCCAAATCTTCGTGATCCACTTCATGCTAATAAACATATCTTGCAATAACATGAAATGAAAATGTAGGACGTGAAAAATCACAAACAAAAATCTCACAATACATAGACCAAGTGTGTATTTCATTAGGAAAGGAGTCAAAAAATAAAATATACCCATGATCCCTAAACATATCACGAATATGACAACAATGGGAAAAACTGTTCATTGTAGACCAATGCAATAAAAGATTAAAAAAAACACAAACAAAAGAATTATACACTATAAAAAGACACAAGAGGGTATGATCTAATCCAATAAATGCTTAAGATTCCTACAATTGACATGCAACTCGAGAAATTGTCCCTCCAATTATCTTAAGAAGAATGTGTGTTCCCCAATTCTAATTTTTATGGAGTAAGGACTCATCCATAGGGCATCAAATTTTCCATACTTTCCCTTGTCTTCATGCATGCTATCCCATAATAGAACCAAATCTCCAACATGAAAAATCCTTGATTAATTTTCTTATCAAATGTTTTCTTGATTTTATCCCCGAACTTAAGATGCCTCTAATAGGATTATCTTGTCACTTCATCCAATTCTACAATTTGGTTGATCCTTTCATCATAAGGATTCACCCCTTCCCCTTCTTCTAATTTTTACATAAACTGATAAGAAGATAATTGTAAATGAAGGGGGAAAAGGTCTTAAACCCCATAAAACAACTCAAACGGGCTTTTACCGGTGGATACTTTAGTGGTAATTTTACTTCCCATAGTGAAAATTTGATCTTCTAACTCCATTTATTTTTATTTACATGCAATGTCCTCCGAGGATCTTGAGTAGGTTCTTGTTACTTGACTTAGCCTTCCCATTTCCTTGGGGTTGTAATTTTATTCATAGGCCGGTCTTATGCCATATTCATGGAACATTTTTGCCAATGATTTAGCTCTAAAATTCATGGCATTAACAACAATCAACTTGGTGGGGACACCAAATCTACAAATTATTTGATTAAGGATGAAATCCATAACCACTTGATGAATTGGATTTTCAGTAGGAATAACTTCAACCCACTTGGTGAAATAATCAGTAGGCACCAATATCCATCTGTGACCTACACTTGAAGAATCTAATATTTCACATATGAAATATAACCCCCACTATTTTTATAGATATTATATTAAGACATGCTACAAACAAAGAGATCCATATGCTTTTAATCTACCATAGAAATGTTGGCTACTTTCCACTTTAAGACTTGTTGGTACCAAATAGGTCTTGCCTTATAAGTCAAGCAACATCAACAGGAAAATATGTATGCTTAGAGAAAGTCAAACCGTGATTTAAGTTGTTTTGCAGCCAGGGATGGATTTGAAAATCTATTTTTCACTTTGACTTGGGAAATGTTGGATAACACCTCACTAAGGGTATGACCTACCTTGCTACTTTAGGTTCTACCTGCAACTAGGGTGAGAGGACCCATTTTGTAACTGTATTTGTGAAAGGAATGGATATAACAACAATATTTAGACTCTCTTTCTTAAGGAAATGGTAAAACAAACTTAAGAAGACATGGTCAATGTAGACATTATCTAACTCTCACGAGTTGTCACACTAGAAAATGTAGATGTCTTCTAAAGGAGGCTCAGGTTACTAAAGATAGTGGTATTTCCAGCTTGCTTCTACATATTTTGGATAAAGGATGGACATAATTAACATATCTCCTTAGCATTTGTGCATAAACAGTGCAAGCATGGGTAATTCAGGTGGATCAGATGGTTATTGGTTGTGGTTTTGATGTATGGATGGGAAGTTAAGTAGGATAAATTTGATTATAAAAATACTTAAATGAACCTTAAAAAATGTTGTAAACCATTGTTCTTGATGTAAAATATAGATCACACAATCCAAATCAGTTCATCAAATAGAAAGTTTGTATTCATGTAATTCCAAGAACATAAGATTTCACACAAACTTTGAGAATCTAAACACAAAATATCATGATAAATTCTCAATAAAATACTAATAATTTATGATCAAATACATTCCAAATACCCTCAATAACTAACAAAGATCTTAAATCAGATAGATACAACTTGAATTTAAAATTGTTTACCACAACATGAAGGAAATATCCATCAATAATGTAGTTATAGTTTCCAATTTTTCACTATTTAAGCTAAGGATTTGTGTAATTCAAAGAAATAAACAACATAAGATTGCAATAGAAATGTAGATAATTGATTCAAAGCAACACATCCTAAAACAAAACAACATTTCTCATGAGAATACACACAAATTTATTCAAGAAACTCCAATACTTTGACAAGGGGACACAACACCTATGACCTTATGGTGAAATCATCTTGGAAAGAAGGTTTGGGAACGGATGAAAAAACTCTCATGCATCTCAAATCAGTTCGGATAAAGGTAGTACAACTTGGTCTTCTCCTTTTTCTCTCTAAAAACTTAGAAAAATTAAACCCCCCCTCTAGGCGAGAACATTCTCGTCACCTTTATACAATTTCTCTCATCTCATTTTTCTCATTTCCCCAAAAGTCTAAATATTCAAAATAATATTCCCCTTTACAACACACAATTTGATCCATCATTTATTCCTTTTGAAAATATTTTATTTTCATGTTGTCAAGTGGAGGAATTGTGATTGATTCACTTTCTTTCACTCTCTCAGAATGACTGGGATGCCACGTTATTTTATCTAATTTTATATTTGGAAAAATAGGTAAGCACTTTATGGTAATTCCTTGAACACTTCAAATATTTCTGATGTGACCATTATCAACCTCTAATTTTCAAACATCAACTTTGAAATATGCACAATGATCACTAGATCCCCTTATTTGAGTAGTCCTCCATGTGCAACTTTTTTTCATAGTTAAGTACCTTTTATTTTAGATAGTAACCAATCGCTTCACCTTCACTTCCTTTGTGTGGGCTGAGAAGGAAATATTAACTCATTTAATAATGGTGATCTGTTTGGTTCAACTCATCTGCACCATCTTTACTATAAATTCAACTCCATTTCTTCATTGGTGTGCATCCCTTTTCCATTTTTAGACTTGAAAAAGTTACTTCAAGCTCTTTGTTGGTGCAATGGTGAAGGTAGCTATAGAAACTAGCCTAAAGGAAATATCATCGAAATATTTGAATCAAATCTTCGACTTAACAGGCCCAGATGAAGCATTTTTCAGGGACTTTATTGAAGTTCAGACCCTAGGGATAGAAAATGTCCTTTAACATAGTGATACATTTGGCTTTCCTTCTTTTGATATTGATCAAAATCAATATTATTTTCTCTGCCTTCCAATCGATGTATTATCATATCTTTCTATGGGAGAACTAGAAAAATCTATAAGAATTGAAGAACTGGGTTAAAAGGAGGTCTGTCGTGATAGGGATGGTGAATATGAGTCTCCCTTCTTGTGCAATGAGGAATTTGTGCTAAAAGAGGTTCCCTGGGAATCCTACGTGTTTTATGACAAGACTTCAAAGTAGAGGAATTGGAGAAACAAATCATCTTTCTGGAAAAATGTCTAATAAGACTTGTGCCACCTCAACAATCTGCAATGTCACACCATCAGCAAGGAAAGAAAAGGGGGAAATAATCTCTCAACCCCCAATCATTATTTTAGATAAAGAAGAAGTAGAGAATTCATCTCCTCAATGTTTTAAGGAATCACTTTCTACCACTAAGGAGGGCAAGGGAAATTCTACTCTCCAACCTTCCATTTGTTCAGTGCAGTGGGCTCCTTTGATGGAGAAAAAATTATTAGGACCTTTGTTTGTTCCTCTGCCAAGAGAGCATCCACCTTTCACGAGGAGGCACAAGGGTGAGCCTAGTTATAAATATCTTGCTCCACCATGTCCAAGGGTCATAATGCTTTCTCTTCCAGCCACTCCAAATGCTCCTCTTTAGT
Source organism: Taxus wallichiana var. yunnanensis (assembly GCA_018340775.1). Taxonomy (NCBI): domain Eukaryota; kingdom Viridiplantae; phylum Streptophyta; class Pinopsida; order Cupressales; family Taxaceae; genus Taxus; species Taxus wallichiana. The sequence continues at coordinate 568,539,378 of CM031237.1, read as the reverse complement.
CTACTCCCATTCAGTCCACTTCTTACAAGGAAAAAGGGAAAAATGTATTTCCTATAGGTGGTTTAGACCTTTTGGATTGGGTATCTTCTTATCAAAAGAAGATAGAGTTGAGGAATATTATGGATGGTCCCAGAATGACTGTTGAATCATTGATGGGGATGGGTATGTATCTGAATTTGGTCGAGGTAGTTGTATTTTCTCAAAAATCTCAGGGCTCAGAAGAGTTCATACCAAGGAAGAACAAGATGTTTAGTAAATTTCCCCATTTGGAGAAGATATCAGAGTAAAAATAGAGGATGATTGAATGTTTTTCTTCTAGTCATTTCCTTTTTGATGTAATACTTGAATATGTATGTATCTTTCATGGGTAGGGTCCCCTATAGATCCCCCTTTTCCACTTTTCAAAAAAAAAAATACACCTCAAATTGTTATAGTAAAATCACATGCTTCATAATAAGTTTACAATTTAATCAAAATGAAATAAAAATTCATTGTTTTTCAATACAACATATTCAAAATCTAACTACTCAAAGTATCTCTAAAATAGTTTGGAAAATAAGAGTATCAAATGTAAAGAAAATACAATATCAAGAAGAACTGGTTTTAGCATCTTCAATGGCCCCGACTTCCACAACAACCTTGGCCTCTTCAGAGTTAACATTGTAACATCATCTTCTCCATCATCTCCTTACAGCTGTCTTTCCATGTAAGCATCATATCTCTAGAATAGCTATTGTAATTATTCTTTATTTGGGCCCTTGTGATTTTGGAAGATTATAGTTTCCTATTAATTTTCATCACACACTTTCCCATCATGTATTTGATCTCTCTTGATTTGATTGTTAGGTCCTCAATTGTGTTTTCTATAGTTATCAATATTTTGATGACCTCATATGAATAATTCTCATCATGAATATTCCTTTCAAAAAATTGTATCAAGAAGTCCATCTCCAGATCACAATAAATTTTTCTATTCTTTTCAAACACAAAAATTTCCACTCTTATATTCAAAATATCAATGCCTTTTTCAATCCATTTATGTTCTGCTTCCATACTTTCCTTGACATCATTTACTACACCCATTATAATTTTTAACCAATCTTCCAAAATATATTAAGTTCCGGTTTATCATTTGGTAGGATTCCTTACTTTTCATTTTTCTTCTCACTAAGTTGGTTGATGACATCTATTTTGGGAAGAATTACATCATTATAGAATACTTCATTATTTAATTCTTCAATCATGTCTTTGATAATATTGAGATGAGAAGTGAATTATTCATACCTTTTCTTCACTTTATCAAAGACTCTCTTTCCCCTTTCAGACAATTTCTCCACCCAAATGTCGATAGTTTTAACCTTTTTAGTAGCCTTTTCTATGTTGTTCATTATTTTGGGAGTAATAATAAGATCTCCTTATTTTTCTTTTGATGAAACTAATAATTAATACAAGCATTAAGTTAAATTTTTCACCTATTCTTTCAGCCCCTTTTTACTTATTTTATCCTCATCTACCCTTTCAAATAGTCAATTTCTGCCGATACAACATCATGCTTAAGATTGCTTCTTGTTGGCCTTCCCAATTGGATCTATTGAATGTTGCGATCCGTCTTTAATTGTTAACTTATACTTCGGGATATTAGGATGAGGAGTAGCAATTTCTAAGGTTTTAGACCTAGTTATATCAAAGTTTGATCTTTTCATAATTTTAACTTTCTTAGAAGATTTCATGAGGTTTTTGGAAGTCAATATTAGAGAGACCCAAAGCCTTTGTTGGGAAAATATATTTTCCTTTTTTCTTTTTTTATTTCCTAGATAATTCCCCCTAACCATCCTATCATGGGGTCATTATCATCTTCTATCTCTAAAGGAGAAAAACTTTTTGTTTGAAGGAATGACACCATTGTTGTTGATACATCTTGAATTGTGAGTGTTCCTGCAATTGGTGTTTTCACACTTGTTTCCTAGTCCGCACTTTCTGCTACTCTAGATTGTTCCTTATTTTTCTCTCAAGCCCTGAGTTTGTTGAACAACTTGATCTTTATTATTAGGTGTAGATTGTTCACCCAAGTCTTTATCTTTTTCTAAAACAACAGTGTACTTGTACCTTCTTTCACACTTTTAAAAGGAGTGGAGGTCATGCTTGTATCTTGTGATAAAGTCTCTACCTTAGTAGATTCCACATTTTCTTCCCTTTTAGGCTCCCTTGGTGGAATGATATCTTTCATAACTATTTCCTTTGGGATATCTTTTTCCTCACCTATCATTTCTCCCTGCTCCTTATCTTTCATGGGGAACTCTTGGGTAGAAGTATTTTCTTGGGCCTCAGTCTCAATCCTTCCTTTCTTTGTGTCATCCTTTTCTTGTACCTTAATTGGTTGAGCTTGGGTACTTGAATCTTGAATTACATATTTATTTTCCACTAGTGTATCTGATATAACAACATTTTCATCTTGTACACTCGGAGGTGGTGGTGACTTCAATATTTTTTTAGTCTATGACACTAGAAACTAGGACTCTTTCACTTTCCAATATTCCCTATTTGCTTGTGAACCATGGTCCTACAACAATGGTAAATCCAAATAGTATAAACTCTTGTACATCCTTTCTCTTCTCTACAGAAGGAACTGTATCCAAAAGTTGATTTTCTTGAGATTGGGTCTCCATCTCTATATTTGGAATCTTCTCAGTATCAGTCATATGGATTTCTTCAGATGACATTCTCATAGTTTCATCTCTACTTTCATCAACCTCAAATTAGGGGCTTTTTCTAAGCTCCTTTATATCAATACCAACTATTTAAAATTATTTCAATGGTTACCTCAGTGATAATCCCTTATCAACATCACTTCTCTTATCATGCTGCTCCACACTTTGTCTTCTTGATCATGGCTTCCCCTCTTAATATCTGACTCACTTAATTCCTTGGATTCCTTTACAATCTCTTTCACCACCCCTCTAGGAAATGCAAATGGTTTAGGAAGGATCATTGGTGTTGAGAGATATGCTTTAGTACCTTCATAAACCATTGATGGTGTGGTTTGAATAACTGGGGGAATAACATCCCTCTATGGAGTTCCAACTAGACTAGGTTTATTGATTACTTCTAATTCACCCATATTTTTATTTTTTACATTTGGGCCACCTTCTTCAACATTATTTTCTAGAGGGATGGTTCCTTTAGGCCTTTTTGATGATATTTCATAATGCTTGGAATCTGGTACTTCCTTCCTTGGCATCTTGACCTATTAGGGTTGGTTCAACATTAGATAAAGATCCTATCATTATCAAGGAAGGGCTAGAAGTTTGAGGCAATGGTGTTTTAGGAGATTTTTATTTACTTGAGCTAGCTCCTTTTTTATACAAAGGTACTGCAAATGTAATGGGCACATTTTGCATTGTTTGTAGGAGTATACCTTCTACCTTTTGAATCAAACTAGTATTGGATGTCCCAATTTTATTTATAGTCGTATTCCAAGCATAAATTATCTCTATGGTGGGCTTGTTACTTAGAATTTATGGAGGTGCACCATTCAATGGATCCATGGTTTCAGCCCCCTCTGCTAAAGAAGGGAGATCCTCTTTCAAAGCAACCAATCTTCTGAATTAATTTAATACTTTAGTATTCTAGAGGGATAAATTGATGCCCTTTATTACCAGCCAAGTCAATGTATGCCTCATAACATGTACAATCCTTCTATGGGGATCATCTTCCTCTTTTTCCTTCTAATTGATGGGAGCAACTACCTTCGAATCCATATTTTGTTCAAGATACACTTGGCTCACAATTTTTTTATCATCCTCAATCCCTTGAGGAATAACAAAATTTTATAGTCAATGATTTGCCTCAGGGTCATTCTTGAAAAATATCTTTTTCTAACCTCTTCATCATCTCTACAATTCATCCAAAATATTCAAATTGAGGTTCATGCTCATCAGAGGTTATAAGCCATCTATTGTCAAAATTTGGCCTTGGAACAAACATATCCATCTTAAATTTCTCATCTCTTCACCCATCAATTTTTCTTTTGTGATGGATGAACATGTGTATCTTCTAATGGTAATGGGGAACTTGATGTTAGTCTTATGTTTCTTGGCAATCTTCCCATGCACAGGAACCACCTACCTAGCAAGCTCCATTAAGACCCATTTATCATTAGGATACCTTGGTAGCTTGCATGGTTTCTCCTCAAACCCACTTATTTTGAAGTAAGTGAAATATTTGTACTGAATAAAGAGGTATCCATAATCTAGAATCATGGCTCGAGCTACAGTTGATAGTCTATATTGTTCTAATTCAAGGTCAAATAAACTGACTAGGGAGTGATGAACCCATCATGTACTACCCTCACATTCCCTTTCCAATTATCAATCCTTAGCTGTGGGAATACATCATAAACTTTATGTGTTTCAAATTTCCCTACTTTTGTGAGTCTTGGGAATGATCTGAAACATGCAAAGTGTTATATATGAAGTATGTCATCATTGAAAATTTAAGATCTTTTGTATCCCCTTCCCTGACTTTAGTGGTCAATGTTAGCATCTGAGAATGAATGGAAGCTGAAATGAGACTTCCCCGCTAAATTTTCCCTTCTTTTCTAGAATTACTCTAATGATAGGGTACATCCATTCTTCTAACTTGTTGGATCCCTCAAGCCCTCCCATTCTACTCAATAATACAATCAAATCTTCCACTTCCTCAATAAACATGGACCAAAAAAGGTTCTTGGGGATCCTTTTTATGGATGCCTTCCTTTCAATTAACCATTGGGAATTTAATACCTCAACATATTCATCCTTCCTATTTTGATAATATTCTCTCGTAGATTCCACAGTCTCCACAATAGGCCTGTCAATCTCAGAAAGTCCCATTGAATATCTTAGGAGAGAAATTAACCACACATTTTCCACTTCCATCCAACACCTATAACCTCTTAGGGTTGTAATTAAGAGCACACCACCATACTAGTTTAGGTGCATGGATGGTGGGTGGGATGGCAACCGCTAGAGCAATGTGGCTTGTGCTGATAGCTTTCATTAGTTTACTACGATTCTCACTACAAAGCCTTATTAGGAAATATTCCAAATCCACATCAAGTAAATTTGTGTCTTTAATGTTGTCTAAGTTACTCATGATAGTAGATGATACAGATAAACTTGATTCATGAGTCTTCATATTGATTTTTAATGTATCTCCCCAAATTATGGTGGAACTTGTGAAAAATAAACCCATGTTCAGGAAGATAAGGTGACTTACCAATTTTTCAAGCTTGACCTATGCAATTCCTCTTCCCGTGATTGTTGTCTAAAATCCGTGATCAATTTTCACCGTTTTCAACCAATTTTCTATCCTTTTTCATGAAATATTCTCCCGCTTCTTAAATTCTCAATCCTCTAGATCCTATTCAATGCTTCTTAGCTGGTTTCACCTCATTCCTTTGTGAATTCCAATGGCTAGGGCACCCAGATCTTCGTATACTATAGTAAAAATATCGAGGTATTTGAATGCTTCAAACAATTTTCCATTTATTCATACAAAAACACATTAATGATGGTAGCAATAAATGCATTACATCCCAGCCATCCATCCTACTTTTTTCATTTCAACGTGTACCATCCACATGGATCAGTTTGATGCCTCACGGACTCAAGGAGTGGTTTTTCACTTTTGTGTTATCTTTAAAACATATACAAGTTTACATGTTTGACTAGAGTATGCACTTTTGAATTTCAGTGAGATCACAATATGTGTTCAAATCCCAAAGGTAACGAAGTTCCATGATTATTTTACATATCAACCCAACTTCTCTCATAAGTGCAAGATTGCATTGTTGACCTAAACATCCGCATGTTGACTTTATTTGTGAAACTCGAAAAGTGTCCTCGATTGGGATTTGGGGGCACATCTACATTTTTCATTATTGTATGCCTTTGGTACAAAAATACACCATCAATCCATTTTCCCAATCCAATAATTTTCATACATGTCACCCTTTCGGGAGCAAGGTCAACCTTTCCTTTTGTAATATTGACCCGAATATTCAAAATAATATTCCTCAAAATTTGGGAGCGGATTTGTAAACTATATTTGTAATATGTAAAGACTATGTTTGTTTGTAAGAGAAATGGTATAATGTAGCTAATGGTGTTGCACCACATATCATTAGAGTTCATAAAAAGTTTATGCATTTACAATTTGCATTTGGAACAAGGATGACATTTGAGGAGATGAATCTTGGTTTTACACATTTATTTTGACCTATTTCATAGGGATTATTTAGTAACAACACATTTTCACAATCGTCGAGTAGGGATAATTTTAGCGGTGAATATTCGTAATATGGCGAAAATTTCATTTTAGGAAAATTTGAAAAGGCGAATTATTCGGAGTGGGTCGGTGTCCTGTTCGCCTAAAATATAAAGTATATTTTTTTTGGGGGGTCGGCTTCGCCTTCATTTGAAAACATCTCCTATAAAAACCTATGTGATTCGCCGGGTAGTATACCTCAAGTAGCTTACCAAATTACCAATACTGTGAAATTTGAACTCGCATACCCTTGAGCACCAGAGATTCATATTACTGTTATCCTGTGATTGTTGACGCGTGACAAATGCAGTGTTGACGCGCGACAAGGGCAATATTGACGCGCGACAAGAGCTGTATTGACGCACGACAAGAGTCAGATCGACGCGCGACAAGATCTGTATTGATGCGCGACAAGAGGTATAGAAGTGACGCGCGACACTTGGGAAGCGCTAGAAGTGGCGCGCATGCGAGAGGAAGTGTTGACGCACGACGAGGAGAAGTGTTGACGCGTGACATCGGATACGGTTCACGCGCGATAAGACCTCGAGACTAGACGACAAAGTCGCTTCTTGGTTCTTTTGCCGACGCAGGACTCTTTTCAGAATAATGGAAGGTGCTAGCTCAAAGAATACGAATAACCTAAAAGTAAGTAAGAAATCTCAGAAATCACTCTTCAAGTATTTTGGAAACTCTGTGGATACAGATAATGTAAATACCAATCATATAGATGCCACCAAAAAGAATCAGAATACTGACTATGTGGAAGGTATTATTGAGGTGGACATGCATTCTCGCATGATATCAAGTCAAACAAATGAAATCTACGATAATATGCCGATCTTGAAGATATTGTTCTGTTGGGGTGCAACGAAGTGCGACTAGATATCATAGATACAAACACTCAAAGAAATGGAAGACAGTAAATCAATATCAAACTCTGGTCCAAGAAAGAGGAAACCAGGTGATTGCGATATTTCTCAAAATTCTACTAAAAAAGTAAAGCATTGAAAATGAACAAGAATATGTGGACCATTGGCAGGACATACAAGTTTGATTGGGTAGCTAAATTTCCATTTATTGAACCTGTACAATCATCTAATTATGAAGAAATCCCATGTGAATGTACATGTACAATATGTACGTGGAAATTGGGAAAGCAACAAAAAATGCAACTGAAGCTGGACACAATAGAAAAACATTGTGGAAAACAATATTTAACTGTAACAGGGGCGGATGGCCAGAAAATCAAAACACATAGGTGGAAAACTGAAAAGGAGTGCATGCATGTCAGATACGCAGCGGAATATGAGGCATAGTAAAAACACACGGACATCTGTTGAAAAGGGAGGAACAATCACATCGCATATTGGTAAGATGAAAGAAACAAATCTACATGCAAAATTCATACAATTCTCTACTCTTTTTCAAATACTTAAAAAAGGAAGGGCGATGTCAGATTTCCTTGATTTCAAAGTTTTGTATCAATTTAACGGAATGCTGAATGTACCTCAGTCTCATTGGTCTGAGAGTAGTGGATGGGAAATGGCAAAATGCCTCTCGATGATAGAGAAGGAAGATTTGAAAGAGAATGTAAAAAAAGCAAACTTTATCTCTCTTTCAATTGATGAAGTGACAGCAGTTGACAACACCGCATGGGTATGTATCCACATATATACTTTAGAAAATCATATAAGGACTCCTCATCTGTTGGGTGTTATGAAAATGGTTGAAAACTGCAATGCTGAAAACCTATATAAAATAGTTGTTTCTCATTTGAAAGATGTTGCTGGTATGACTGATTATGAAATTGCTACGAAGTTGGTATGCGTTGGAGCAGATGGTGCATCTGTCATGCAGGGTCACCGAACAGGGCTGTGTGTTAGATTACAAACAACAGTGGCCCCATATATGCTACCAATTCACTGTATGGCTCACAGAATGAATTTAGCGTATAAAATGGTAAGCAACCACGAAAATGTTGCTAAATTAGAAGACCTCATAAGAGAACTTCATGCCTATATGTCAAGCAGCCCAAAGCATTTTCTCGAGTTCCAAAAATTTGCAATTGGAATTACAGACGGCAAAAAACTTCTGAAGGATGTGGAGACTAGATGGATCTCTTTGTATGAACCAGCATGCAGAGTTCGTGAGGAGTATCCTTCATTGGTTGGTTTCATGCACAAATACCGTCATGAAGTTGATAGGGCAAGGGACCTGTTGTTCCGCTTAACTGATTTGGAGACTTTGCTTACATTGGTTGGTATTCTTCCAATGTTAAAGGAGATCAATACACTGATGAAGCATGCACAGGGCAGATTGATCTATATTGTGGATTTTATACGGATGAGGAAAATGGTATGTCAAAGTCTTGATATATTGTATTGTTCCCAGGATAGTTTTGATGCACCTGTTTTTGAAAATTGGAGAGATTTATTAGATCTTAAAAATCCTAACACCTTTTTGAGATTTAATATCCACGATCACCTATGCATCTCTGTTAATGGGAGGGAAATACCAATGCACATTTTGCAAAGACGTCAAGATATTACAGGATCGGAACGAGAAGATGTTCCTGTGACACGTAATTTGTTTGAGTCTGTGATAGTTGAAACAAGAATAAAGCTTAAAAAAATTTCAGAAACCTTGTCATCAGAAATTAGGGAACGTTTCTGTAAAGATAAAATTCTGGAAGCCATGGGTGTGATGAATCCGAATTTTTGGAATACAGAAGGTGGCCGTGCAGACTTTGTCAGTAAGCATTTCCATAAATCAATGGGTACAATAATGGAACAATTTACAAAGACGTCAGAGCTCAAGGGTACGGAAATCAAAGGTATACTGAATGCCGATTTATTAAAGTTTCAGTCAACCAATTTTGCAACAACAATGAGGAACCAATATAAGAATTTAGATCAACCTTCTGAAAGTGGTGCTATTACAAGGCTGTGGCGAGGAATCTATCAAAGTTCTATCTTACAAGAAGATATCAGTGAGTATTTCAGACTATATGAGTTATGCCAGACAATGATTTTGGGGTCTGTGGAGGATGAAAGAGTTTTCAGTGCATTGTCATTTATAAAATCAAAACTGAGAAACAGGTTGGATAAAAATCTGGAAAGTTGCATGAGGTGTTACGTTTCACGATACTCCCTCGAAACCTTTCCGTTTGACAGAGCAATTGCGCACTGGAATTCCCTTTGCGAAAGAAGAGGTGTAAATAATACAGCTACAAGTACAAATATTCCCAACCTTGAGAGTGTAATTGGCTCTTCGTCACATTCTATAGAAGACAACATCGAGTTTGATGAAGCTATTGATAATGGATTGTTTCAACTTTAAGTAGGTATCTTCTTTATCTATCTTTTATCTTTATCATTAAAGATGTTACAGGTCTATATACTAAAAATGTCAGGCAATTCACCCATCTATCTACTAATCCATTTCTCGTGTTGGATTTTTTTAAAACACAGATCTAGCTCATTACCAGTGGCAGTGATGATTTCAACTTTAAGTAGGTATCTTTTTCCCCTTAATCTTATTGTTTGTTACTATTCATTTTTTGACAGAGCAATTGCTCACTGGAATTCCCTTTGCGAAAAAAGAGGTGTAAATAATACAGCTACAAGTACAAATATTCCCAACCTTGAGAGTGTAATTGGCTCTTCGTCACATTCTACAGAAGACAACATCGACTTTGATGAAGCTATTGATAATGGATTGTTTCAACTTTAAGTAGGTATCTTCTTTATCTATCTTTTATCTTTATATACTAAAAATGTCAGGCAATTCACCCATCTATCTACTAATCCATTTCTCGTGTTGGATTTTTTTAAAACAAAGATCTATCTCATTACCAGTGGCAGTGATGATTTCAACTTTAAGCAGGTATCTTTTTCCCCTTAATCTTATTGTTTGTTACTATTCATTTTTTCAGCTCTGGTTATAATTAAAGATGTTACAGGTGTATGTATTTACATTTAGTTAAATACAAAATTTTTATTTTTGAAAACGTGGGTTGACATCCGTCCGAGGAAGTTACTTTCTGGGACCGACAATGTCAGGCAACTCACCCATCTATCTACTAATCAATTTTTTGTGTTGAATTTTTTAAGACAAAGATCTAGCACATTACCGGTGATGATTTCAATTTTAAATAGGTATCTTCTTCAACATAATCTTATTGTTTGTTACCTTACATTTTTTCAGCTCTTGTTATTATTAAAGACGTTACAAGTCTAATTCTTTATATTTACATTTATTTAAAGATATTGTTGGTCTATATATTTAAAGTTGTTGCTGGCACTTCTCAGGACTGACAATGTCAGGCAACTCACCCCTCCATCTACAATGTCATGTGAAACAAAGATCTAGCACGTTACCCTTGATGATTTCACAGTAATCTAATACGCAAGAGGTAATTCTTTCCCTTGATGATTTCTTACCAGTGATGATTCTTTCTTGATTTCTTAGAATTATATTTAATTTATTTTTAAATACAAGTCCACATAAAATTCGGGATAAACAATACATTATACGATTTTAAATATAAGTCCACATAAAATTCCTCATCATCCATATATATCATATCATCACCATATCATTATCATATCCTCATTATCATCATCTATCATTAATTATCAATTATCATCATTCATCATCTACGTCCACATACAATTCATGACAATGCAAATAAACAAGAAACATACATATAATTCATGAGAACTTTATGTTGAGCTGTAAATTGTTTTTCAATATTTGAGAAACTTGATTTTATCAATTGTACTTCAAGAAGATCATGATTAATCAATTCAAGGCATAGAAATGGGGGAGCTTCAAGAAAATTGTCTTCAAACATACACTTGAACATTGTATCTTCAGCAAAGGAAAACAAAACATGGTGGTAGCAGGAATCTACTAAAGGATATGTAAACAACCTTATTGAGCTATGATCATATGCACCACCTTAAAAATTTGAAAAAAAAGAGACATTTTTTAATTCAACCACTCCAAGAAGCAGTCCCGAAGAGAATCTCAAGATGTGAATCCTATACAACATATTTTGATACTGATCCATTTTCCCCAAAACATTTTACAATATCTCAAGATGGGAATCCTATACAAATTTAACTTCTATGATTTATCTGGAGAAGGCACTGTATTTTTTCTTTAAAATAGAATTTTCCTACACCATAAGTCTATTAAGGAGAAATCCTAAATAGTAAAGATCTGTTTCAAATCTTAATTGCTATTTTTTCCCAAAGACATAATTTTCAAGATAATTAAAGTCCCACAAGATATTTAGGCACTAAATTTTACATTATACACATTAAATTGATCATCGTCTTTCATCATCATCTATCATTGATTATCAATTGTCATCATTCATCATCTACGTCCACATACTATTCATGACAATGCAAGTAAACAAGAAACATACATATAATTCATGATAATCACCATCTAATCACCATATAATTAAATTCAAATAGCATAGTACAAACTCAATAGTTGAAGTTTTCAAATTCAATATTTAAAGTTTAGTCAATAATAAAAGTTTCTAATTTTCAAAACCCTCTTTTTCTTTAGAAAATTCTACTCGCTCTCTTCCCCAATGGCTTCTTCCACTGCCTGCACCTCTTTCCCCAACAAAGCATAAATAACCCCCCGAACTTATAAGATCTTCTCGCAAAGACCTTGCCCGTATTTTTATAATTCTTTCTTCTTGATTTGTTGCATCTCCATGCGACAGCAAATTTGGATCAGCAGCTGCTTTGGCTTTGAACAAGATGTCAGGGTCGAGACCATGCTCTTTAATTATCCGCTTTAGTGTATTGTTTTGTTTGTTAACCAAAACAATATTTTGCTTCAATTTTTTTGCTGCGGATAAGCTGTTCTTTGCTGTTTCCAAGTGAACTTGCAAAACCTTCGCCTGACTCTTCAAATTTTCATATTTCAACTGCACAAAAAGAGTAACATCAATTCAAAATATTAATGTAAATTCAAAATTTCAAATTAACGAAAATGATTGTTAGAATGTAATAGTACTTACAACCGCTCTATCTCTTTCGGCATTTGCGATTGATACCAAATCCTTGTCCTTTGACCATTTGTTAAAATATGCCTAGGCCTCGGCACTAATATTTTCCAATTTGTTTAGTGCCTTATCTAAAATGCCATCTTTATAGTCGTTGTTAAACGTGACAGTCCCACATCTTACTTGGGTAAGTAAGGAATCCATCTTCGCAGGTTGATTCTGGACTGCAGCGTATAAACTATCCCGTTGCCAATAATTTTCATAACGACTAATAATCTCATTGATAAGAACTTTAGCCCTTCTCTCCCATTCTATAAGCTGTTGGATTTGAGGAATAATAAACTCACTGACATGGGATTGACAATCATTACCAATTAAGTTCTCCAAAGGAAAAGGTGGAAACTCTTCACTATCTCGAACGATGCGATGCAGATCGATCTTGGAGAAGTGTGGGGCTTTCACCATGACCAAGATCAACCGCTCCTTGTTTCGTCTTTGTGTGGGCTGATCCTGTTTTTGAAAAAAATAAATCAAGATTTAGATAAATAAATTTAAATCAGAATGTAATTAAAAATTGTAAAGCATATTAAAATTGAAATTTGAAGTATACCTGCTGGCCTTGAATCATCTCATGGGTATCGAAAAAACCAGTTGGGTCATTGCTATCAATGCCCAAATAATCTTCATCTAAATTTATATTGTTCAAAACAGATATGCCCGTTGCGCTGGGCAAGCCACCAAGTGAGAGAGTTGGAATTCGAAACGAGGAGTCAAGGTTTAGTGTCCCACTAGGGGCCGGAGCAAAAGGCATGCGTTTACCAATGTTCTTTTCTTTGTTCCTTGGTTGGCATTTTAAAAATTAATGGTTGAGTGGGTGTCGGTGCCATGGTTTGATCATGACTGACATGTGCTGAAAAGTACAAGAAAAAATGAAAAATATTAAAACAATTCATAAAGTCAAAACTACGAAATTAAACGTTCTATAGAAAAGTTGTACCTTGTTGTCGAGGGGTTGTTTTTTTCGGTGCTACGGGTGGCCTTGTAGGAGTTGTACTCAGTGGCTGTTCAGAAGATATCAATGCATGCGACTGTACGGAGTGAGTTGGGGAAGAAGGTTCCATAGTCCCTGCTATTCATCAATATTAAATGTTGTCAATTCATTTTGTTAAAATTTAAATTGAAAAATAAATCTGCAACTTTGGAATTTGTAAATAATATATGAGAATGTATTACTTCTCTGGCGTTTAACGAGTTCAAACTGTTGAGGGTTTGGAGAGGAGTGAGCTTCCATTTCAGATTGGGAGTCCCCCGAAGCCTCCGCGTGTAGTTGGCCTCTTCCTCTCGACATCTTTTTTTTTTTCGGGAATGGCTTCAAGATATCTTCTCTGCAAAACATTAAAATTTAAGTTTTAATAATTGTGCACTGTAATGAAGAAAATTGTAATACAATTACAAACTAAATAGTTTATACCTATTGTTCTGCAAATGGAATTGAGAATTTCTTCAAAACCTCATCAGAGAAAGTAGGAATTTCTTTAGCTTTTAAATTTAAAAGTGCCTCATAGTAGAAGCCGAGGAGATAGTTTGTTGAATAAATGAAAGGTTTATCTCGAGATTTTTGAATTTGATATGTTAGCTCTTATTTTTGGATAGAAATGTGCACCAATCGATTTTTTGTTTTGAGATAGTGGCACAAATGTATGCAATGGCCCAATTTGGTATATCTATTTGGCGACCCGCATAACAATTACGGCTTGAAAAAAATGCAATAAGTGCAGCAAGAAAGTGGTGTGTAATTGATTGTGTATCTACACCACGCCTTGATTTATTGACATGGGCTGCAAATGCGGCTTGAAAATTACTATAAATTTATAACAACAAATTGTATCGAGAATAAAAACAGAATAAAAATTTGAATTAAAATGAATTATACTTACAATCAACATGGAAACCGTACGTTGATTCGAGAAATTTCTTGTTTTCTTCCACGAGTGTTGCCTTGGTTGTAACAGTTGGTAAATTTCTGATAGGAAGGCCCGTAAACCGATGTATGTCATTCGGTTCAATAGTGAATTGGAACATTTGGCCATCGTTCAGAGTCACATAAAATATACCGTCCTCTGAATTGTAGCATGACAGAAGGTAATTCAAAATATCCGGATCTGTTTCGAAATGGGGCATATTAACGAGCCCTGTAAATCCACACTCTTCCATTATAGCTTGATATTCTGAAGACATCTTTAAAGCCGTATGGATGTGAGGGCATAAGGGATTCCTGTAGGTTATCTTGGAAATCGATTGACTTGGATTCTCTTCATTTTCTTGCTGAACTTGCAATTGGGAAGCATGTGAAGTCGACATTATAGCTGTAATTGCGTCTTTGTCAAAGATTTAGACCTGCAAAAATTCAAGAACGGGAAAACGAAAACGAGAAAATGAGCGGCACAAGGGTATTTATAACCTAAATAGGGCATCACTGTCCCCTATTGACGTGCGTCATTTGCTTCAAATGACGTGCGTCAATAGGAAGCAGAGTCGCGCGTCAATAGAAGGCTGTGTCGCGCGTCATTTGTTTACAATGTCGCGCGTCATTTGTTTACAGTGTCGCGTGTCATTTGATTGCAGTGTCGCGCATCAATAGAAGACAAGTGTGTCACGGCGTCATTTGAGGACAATGGCACGCGTCAATAGAGGACAATGTCGCGCGTCAATAGAGGACAATGTCGCGCGTCAATAGAGGACAATGTCGCGCGTCAATAGAGGACAATGTCGCGCGTCAACAGAGGACAATGTCGCGCGTCATTTTGTGACTGTGTCACGCGTCAATAGAAAACAGTGTCGCGCGTCAATAGAATCAACTGACGCGCGTCAGTAGTAGCAAGTGACGCGCGTCAGTAGGAGCAAATGACGCGCGTCATTACGATCTGTTGTCGCTCCAGTGTCGCGCGTCATCAGGAGCTATTGTCGCGCCAGTGACGTGCGTCATTACGGACTACTGTTGTCGCACGTCACTGATGGAGCCTTGAAAAACCAGGTGAAAATTTTGTTTTTGAATACTGTCAAATTCAGCCTTTCGCTGAAACTGGTTACGGGGATATTCGCCAGGTATTTTCCACCTTCAATTTTATAGGGGTGTCTTAAAATGAACCCCAATAAGTTTGCCGAGCATAAAAATGATTCTCACAACATAAAGATAGGATTTACCATGTTTTTAATGGAAAATTTCCCTTCGACACACGTATTTTATAACTCAAACAATTAGACACAAAATTTTCGAAGGCAAATTTTCAAGACAAAAGTGTGAGATAAAATCAAGCAATAACACTAGCTCGACTCTAGGAATCCACCCCCTAGAGCAATGTGGCTTCAGGCTTGATAGCTTTCATTAGTTTACTATGATTCTCACTGCGAAGCCTTATTAGGAAATATTCCAAATCCACATCAAGAAAATTTGTGTCTTTAATGTTGTCTAAGTTACTCGTGATAGTAGAGGATACAGAGAAACTTGATTCATGAGTCTTCATATTGATTTTTAATGTATCTCCCCAAATTATGGTGGAACTTGTGAAAAAATCAACCCAGGTTTAGGAAGATAAGGTGACTTACCAATTTTTCAAGCTTGACCTATGCAATTCCTCTTCCCATGATTGTTGTCTAAAATTCGTGATCAATTTTCACCATTTTCAACCAGTTTTCTATACTTTTTCATGCAAAAGTATTCTCCGCTTCTTAAATTATCAATCCTCTAGCTCCCAATCAATGCTTCTTATCTGGTTTCACCTCGTTCCTTTGTGAATTCCAATGGCTAGGGCACCCAGATCTTCGTATGCAATAGTAAAAATATCGAAGTGTTTGAATGCTTCAAATAATTTGGCTTTAATTTGTACAAAAACGCATTAATGATGGTAGCCATAAATGCATTACATCCCATCCATCCATCCTACTTTTTTCATTTCAGCGTGTACCATTCAAGTGGATCGGTTTGATGCCTCACGGGCTCAAGGAGTGGTTTTGCACTTTTGCATTATCTTTTAAACATATACAAGTTTACATGTTTGACTCGAGTATGCACTTTTGAATTTCACTGAGATCACAACATGTGTTCAAATCCCAAAGGTAACAAAGGTTGCGGGATTATTTTTCTTATTAACCCAACTTCTCTCATAAGTGCATGAGTACATTGTTGACCTAAACATCCCCCTGTTGACTTTATTTGTTAAACTGACAAGTGTCCTCCATCGGGATTTGGGGGTACATCTTCATGTTTCATTATTGTATGCCTTTAGTACAAATAATACACCATTAATCAATTTTCCCAATCCAATAATTTTCATATATGTCACCCTTTCGGGAATAGGGTCAACCTTTCCTTTTGTAATATTGACCCAAATATTCAAAATAATATTCCTCAAACTTTGGGAGCGGATTTGTAAACTATATTTGTAATATGTAAATACTATGTTTGTTTGTAAGAGAAATCTGGTATAATGCAACTAATGGTGTTTCACCACATATCATCGAGTTCATAAAAAGTTTATGCATTTTTACAATTTGCATTTGGAACAAGGATGACATTTGAGGGGATGAATCTTGGTTTTACAGCTTACACATTTTCACAATCCTCAAGCATAAAAGAGGATTCTCACAACATAAATATAGGATTTAACATGTTTTTAATGGGATTTTTCCCTTCGACATACGTATTTTTGAACTCAGACAATCAAACACAAAATTTTTGAAGGTAAATTTTCAAGACAAAAGTGTGAGATCAAATCAAGCACTAACACCGGCTCCAACTCGGGAGTCCACCCTTGTGATTGCCACAAGAACCACATAGACCAAACACTAAATAGACCTAGTGCTTGAATCCATTAGGTTACAAAGTCATTTAAGGTATGCACAACATCAAACCAAACCAATCAAACTTCACAAAAAATAGAGACACCAAGGAAACTGGTCACTGTAGACCAAGAAATAAAAAAGGAAACAAAACTAAAACAAAAACAAAAACTAATAGGACTATACACTGTACAAAATTTTGTACCTTTATTGTGATCAATCTAGGAAGTGCTTTAGATGCTCTGTTATTAACAAGAAACTCTAGAAAATCTCCATCTAGGTCTTTCAAGAAAAATGTGTGCTCACCAATTCTTATGTCAATAAAATAAGGACCCATCCACAAGGCATAAAATTTTCCATGTTTTCCTTTATCCTCATGCCTGCTGTCCCACAATAAAACAAGATCTCCAACATTAAAAGTTCTAGGAGTCACCTTTTTATCAAATAACTTCTTGAGTTTCTCTCTGAACTTAAGGTGTCTTTGGTGAGATTCCCTTCTTTCTTCATCCAACTCCACTATTTGATTAATCCTGGCTTCATAGGGATTCACTTCTTCATCTTCAAGCTATTGTATTAACTGATAGGAAGACAATTTCATATGTAGGGGTAAAAGATCTTGAATTCCATAAAATAATTCAAAGGGACTCTTTCTAGTATTTCTTTTAGCAGTAATTCTATCTCCCCATAAAGAAATTTCAACTTCTCACCCCACTTTCTTTTATTAACCTCCAATTTCCTCCTAATTATCTTGAGAAAATACTTATTACTTGATTTAGCTTGACCATTCCCCTGAGGATTGTAATTGGATGCATATGTTAGACTGATTCCATATTCTTGGCACATAGTTACTAGTGGCTTGGCCCTAAAACTCATAGCATTATCAACAACTATTTTTTCAGGTACTCCAAACCTACAAATTATATGATTCAAAATGAAATCCATGACTATTTGTGAGTTGATTTTTTGGTGGGGATGGCTTCAACCCACTTGGTGAAATAATATGTGGCTACTAGTATCCATTTGTGCCCGCACTTGAGGGATCTAAGATTTATCCAATAAATTTCATCCCCCATTGTTTGAAAGGAGATTCTATTGAAACTAGTTTCAAAGGAAAAGCACCTGAAGCTTTCATCCATCCTAAAAACCTTTAAAAAATTTCACACTTCCTGACCAACAAGGATGCATCTTTAAAAAGTGTAGGCCACCAGTAACCTGCTCTCAAAATTTTATGAGTAGTCACTCTTCCTGCAAAGTGACCTCCACATACTCCCCATGGAATTTTGTAATAAGCTTGGGAGCTTCTTCCTCTGTGATACACCTCAAAATAACCCCCTCGGGATTCTTCCAAGCCAACCCATAATCAGTTATGATATATTTTTGGGAGGCCAATTTGAGTTTCCTTCTCTGATTTTTTTGTAAATGACCTAGACACTCCAAATTCTTGAGGTAAAATATTATGTCCTTATACCATGTGGAGTTGATTATTTTTTCTTGGACATCCATAGTTCCTTCCTCAACTTCATTAATCTCCATTACCTATAAGTTACTTTCTTCCATTAGCTTTTCAAGGCCCAAACCTCTAAACAACTTGGTGGTTTGTATATCCATGTCTTACTCTTGTAGTTTATTCGCCTAATGAAATATTTTTCTCTGATAAAATTTCCTTAACCATAGTATGGGGAACATAGGCTACAATATTGGAACTCAGAATATAAGGCCTAAAAATTTTAGTTTCTCTTACCAAAGAAAAATCCTACTTTTCCATGATGGTATATTTCAATTCAGCACCTTACAAGGCTTTAATGAGAAATACAATAGGTCTTTCATTCCCTTCAATATCCTTTTACAATAACACTGATGTAATGGTGTTCTCAGATGCAAAAGAGAATATTTGATTTTTTTTTTTTTATAATCGGGACTTGCTATATTGGGGCATTCTTCAATGCTTCTTTTATTCCATTGAAAGCTTGGATGGATTCTTCTTCCCATTTGATGATTTGGTCCTTTTTCAACATGCTTGTTATAGGAATAGTTATCTAGAAAAAATTGAAATAAACCTCCTGATAAAATTGATTTGACCAAAAAGGATTGAATTCCCTTTTTAGTTTTAGGGATAGGAACTTTACTAATTGCTTCTACTCTCTTAGGATCAATCATGACCCCTTCCTTAGATACTATATGTCCCAATAACTTTGATTTTTGAACACCAAAATGGAACTTCTTGGGATTTAATGAGATCCCATATTCTCTGCATCTAATCAACATATTTTCCACATGGCTAAGGTGGTCATTTATTTTCATAGAGAACTATTATACAAATAACTCTCCTAGTTTTCTAGATAACTTATATTTTCATTCTGACTTTGGTGTTTCACATTTTAGATTATGCACACTCAAGATTGTTCTTTTGACACCTTAACATAGTAGCAGTTCCTCTACACACCCTTGCATGCCTTCCCCGCTCTCCCTTTGCATTATTCTATCTCCTTCCATTTCCCCTTGCACACCTTCCTCCTATGCACACACTTTCTCTCCTATCCTATCTCACATACCTCTGCAGACTTACCTTCCAATCAGCTAAGTCCATGGAATTCCTCTAGTGCACTTACATAGACTCAATTTCTTCGCAAATCCTCTTGTCTTTCTTTCTGCACGGTGCCTTCCTTCAATTGAATGCTTGGGTCTTGTTTCCATACTTTCCTTTTACAAGTATGCCTTCCTGCTTTGCATGTGCACCTCCCCTCTGTTCCACTTTCACACACTTTCCTCTCACTCCCATGCCTTACACCTTCTTCTGCACTGCAATCACTATGCCATGTCATCTTCTGTTAGACTTGAGTGTGCTACACGTAACCTATCAAAGCATGCCAATAGGGTACAAAATATGGAAAAACAACCATGCATGACACATGGTAGAAAAGATAAAAAAATGAATAGTTGACCAATTTATTTGGTCAATCCGTGCCTACCACGTGTTTGCATGCCTAGGTGGATATGAAATTTTACGACAACCGTATGTTCTGCTATAGAGCTTCGATCGGTGCGTGGCTAGAATTGTCACAAAACTACTGACACAAGCTACATGTTAGACTATTCAAATTCAAATATAGGAAGGATTTGTTAGGTAGAAAATAGTGAAACATCTCTCAATTCATTAATACATGCATCCAATTGACCTCAACCACCAGATTTAATCAGATCTTGTCTTCTTCCTTTTTCTGCACGTCAAACAGACATGGGGAAGTGCATCTGACAAGCCTTGCAGGTGGATTTGTAGGCATTTATCACTGATTGTTGGTGGTTGAAGATTTGAATATGAGTTTCCCTCCCTTTCTCCTTCTCTTCTCTCCTTCTTCTTCTATAAATAACTAAGTTTTTCTTTGTAAAAAGAATCCCTCCTTGTTGTAATGAAACTATGCCAAAATGGTGGTTGAATTCCCATGGGTCTCAGACCTTGGCGTGGTCTCTGTAATGTATTCTCACCTCCTGTTGTGAATGTAAATGACTTTGCATCCCTTAAGTAATAAAATCATATTTTGTGGAACTCTTGTCTTCCCTCTCTCGTTTTCATTGCATCTTGCCTCTTTGTTTGCATTTTATGGCATGTATGTTGTACGTACTCCTGTGTTTGCATTCCCCACATTCATGTGTGTGTTACGTGCGCTAGAAGGCCGAGCCTACGTGTTGATATGTGGAATGCACTATTCACCCTCTTCTCCCGTGCCCTCTCTATTTCCTTTGCCACTTGTGGAGAGAGATTGACCCTTTCCTTTTGGCGATATCACCTTCCCTAGTTTAGAATTTCCCCTTTCTATAAATCCTTCCATCCCTAGTCCCTTGGCATGTTTAGTCTAGGATTTTCTTTCAAGCACTAGGATTAGCAGTAGCATTAGAGGTAGGTAGAGGAACCGACCTTCTCTAGAGATCTATCCCAAGTGCGCAAGGTCCCACAATTTGGGAACGGTTCCATTGTGGTCTCAAACACCTCGGCCCTTCCGAGATCCAAGACGTGGGTGCACGTTTGAGCAACCAATAGTTTTTGGCATGCCTGATGGGACCAGAGTGAAGAGCTTTACATCTTCATCGTAATGATTTTGATGTGTTATTATTGAGATCCAGCCTTTGGATGCGTTTTTCAACACATCTAGTGACTCCACTGATTCAATGCACCCATTATCTCATGTGCAGACTAGTCTCCCCTCATTCCTCCATTCATCTCTCCTTTTTCATCATTCCACATTCCTCTTTTAAAGTTGTGCAAAAATTAATTCTTTCCTATATGGAATTATCATTTGTAGAAGTAGAACAATTTTCCTCTATCCCCACAGTTTCATAATCCTCCTCCAAATTAGTTTTATAAGCCCCATTTTCCCGAAAATGCATGTAACCCACTTTTTTCTAGCCAAAATGTTTATGAAGAATAGATTTATGTAGATGATGGTGGAAACTCCTTGGTCGAATCTGATTTTGAGAGGTAGGTGATAAAATTGGAGATAGGCATGATCGACTCAGATTCAAGTACTCCATAAAAGTAGATAAAGTTGGCTACAAGGTCCCTTGTCCATGGGTTGCCGTATACCGGGCTGGTTTAGTGCCCAATGTAAGCTGCACTTCATCACGAGATGTTGCCCCCCAGATAATAGAGTGGGCGTAATAAATGGAGGCTTAAAAATCTAGTGCATAGTAACCCTATCAATGGGGAAACTTTACACTACCATTCTATAGCCCTCCCACTCCTCCGTGCTAACTTACATCATCTCAGCCCACTGCGCTTTTCCCCAGCTTCTTGCATGCTACCCCCATTGAGAATTTCCCCCTTCATCTCACCTTCACTTTTCCACCATCTCTCCTTTTGTGCGCACCTATATGTTCCAAAGGTGTGTGCACCTTCCATGCCTTCTCGCGCCCATCCTCCCACTTCCTTCCAAGTCCCCTCGCCTAGTTGTACCACAAATGAGCAGCCCCTTGCATCGCACATTTCCCATCCAACGTCATCATGTTCGATGACTACATAAAAGTTAAAGAATGGTGTGACTCATGCAACTCAAACTGGGAAGAGGAGATCATATGGGTGATTTTTCTAGAAGAAAATTATTTAGTCCCAGAGGGTGTGCTCCTGAAGTAGAATGAGTTTCTTGTAGAGGTAGAACCATGCACACCCCATCTTTACACGACCCATCCTGCAAGCACTCCCCTTCAGGAGGAAAGTCTGCAAGAAAATCCCATATGTGGGAATTAACTTCAAAGTAATGGGAAAAACATAAGGATTAGACCATGCCCAATCAAATATCTAGCTAGCCTAGAGCCACAGAAAGAGTTTCCACCGGTCATGCTCACTTTTAGAGCATGAGATAGAGCTTCAGCGCGCCAAAGGTCAACAACATTGCCTCTCAGATCTAGGTGCAAAATAATTACGGGAGGTATATATTTTATTTTTGATACTTTGAGGAGGGTGAAATAGCATCTACAAGGTGGTTTTTCACTCTTATTTCCAACCATGCCCAACTCCAAATCAACTACATGGTCGCAATTTGTGAAGAAGGGAAGCTACTTCTCCCTACCTATTGTAGGTTTTACTTGAGTGCCCTTGCCTCTAGTTAGTTTAGGTTAGTTTAGGTTTTCTTTCAGTAAAACAAGTGCTTGTGCACACTCTACATGTTCCATTTGGGACATGTATGATTTTCAGCTTTTGTACATAGTGTTGTGCTTCTTGTTTCGGCATGCTCCCTTTAGCGCCTTTCCTTTCATGTTGTGCTTGAGTGCCCATTTTGTTGCTTCCTAGGATGGAAGTTCAATTTGGATAGAGGAAGTTCCAATGGTCAGTGCATATCTTTCACTCTCATCAATCCAATTCAAAATATCTTCATATGAGAGCAGCAGTTCATTTCAGAGTTCAAATAGAGCTTCAAGTGACTTTAAGAATGTTCTTCAAAGTTACAGATCAGATCTTCAAGATTAGTGCTTGAATCCATGCCCAATGGAATTCTAAGGCTATTGGTCTCTTCATTTAGTAGGTAAATACCCCCGAAAAGTCACCAAAATTGTTATCTAAATAAATTTCCTAGTTATCTAGATAAATTATATTTTCATTCGATTCGTGTTTCACATTTCAGGTTGTGTGCACTCAAGATTGTTCTTTTGACACCTTGGCACAGTTGCAATTCCTCTACGCACCCTTGTGTACCTTCCTTCTCCCTTTGCATTCTTCTATATCCTTCCATTTCCCCTTGCATGCCTTCCTCCTGCGTGTCCACTTTCTCTCTATCCATTCGTGCACTCCTTACACGCACCTCTACAGACTTACCTTCCAATCAACTAAGTCCCTGGCATTCCTCTTGCATGCTTACATAGACTCAGTTCCTTCACATGCCATCTTTTCTTTCTGCCTTCGCACACCTTCCTTTAGTTGAATTCTTACATCTTATTTCCATACTTTCCTTCTACAAGTATGCCTTCCTCCTGCACATGCACCTCCCCTCTGTTCCCCTTTCACGCGCTTGCCTCCTCTTGCTCCCACACCTTGCACCTTCTTTCGTGCCAATCATGGTTCCATATCATCTTCTTTCAGACTTGAGTGTGCTACATGTAACCTATCAAAGTATGCCAATAGGGCACCGAATCTAGACAACCAACCAGTGCATGACACATGGTAGAAAAGACAAAATAAATGAACAGTTGACTAATTTATTTAGTCAATCTGCATGCACCATGTGTCTTACGTGCCTAGGTGGCTTTGAAATTTTTCGACAACATGTATCTTTCTACTAGAGCTCGATCGGTGCATGCTTGGACTTACCAGGAAATTCTGACACAAGCTACATGTTGGACTATTCAAATTCAAATGTAGGTGGGATTTATTAGGTGGAAAATAGGGAAACATCTCTCAGTTCATTAATGCATACATCCAATCGACCTCAACCACCAGATTTCATTAGATCTTGCCTTCTTCCTTCTTCCACATGCCAAATAGACATGGGGAAGTGCATCTGATAGCCTTATAGGTGGATTTGTAGGCATTTATCACTAGTTGTTGGTGGTTGAATATTTGAATATGAGTTTCCCTCCCTTTCTCCTTCTCTTCTCTCCTTCTTCTTCTATAAATAACAGAGTTTTGCTTTGTAGAAAGGATCCCTCCTTGTCGTAATGGTACCATGCCAAAATGGTGGTTGAATTCCCATGGGTCTTAGACCTTGGCATGGTCTCTATAATGTATTCTCACCTCTTGTTGTGAATGTAAATGACTATGTGTCCCTTAAGCAATAAAATCATGTTTTGTGGAACTCTTGTCTTCCCTCTCTCATTTTCATTACATCTCGCCTCTTTGTTTTCATTTTTATGGCATGTTGTGTGTACTCTTGTGCTTGCAGTCCCCACGTTCATGTGTTGCACGTGCTGGAAGGCCAAGCCTATGTGTTGATCTATAGCAAGCGTTGTCTTCCCTCTTCTCCCGTGCCCTCTTTGTTTCCTTCACTACTCATGGAGAGAGATCAACCCTTTCCTTATGGTGTTATCACCTTCCCTAGTTTAGGATTTCCCATTTCTGCACATCCTTCTATCCTTGGTCCCTTAGCATGTTTAGTCTAGGATTTTATTTCAGCACTAGGAGTATCAGTAGTGTTAGAGGTAGGTAGAGGAACCAGCCTTCTCTGGAGATCCATCCCAAGTGCACAAGGTCCCACAAATTAGGGACGGTTCCATTGTGGTCTCAAACACCTCATCCCTTTTGAGATCCAAGATGTAGGTGCATGTTTGAGTAACCAACAAGAACATAGTTACATCATCTTGATATACTACAATAAAGTCATTAATGTAACCTATAAAGGAAACATCCATAGCTCTTTGGAAGGTATCCCTTACATTCATCAAGCCAAATGACATTCTCACATATACATAGGTACCCCATGGAGTGGTAAAAGTAGTTTTAATTCTTTCGATTGCTTCATAACCACTGATTGTACCCCAAGAATCCATCTAGTGTAGAGAGAAACTCAGATCCAGTAACCAGTTGTAGCATATTATCCATGTTAGGCAATGGATAATTATCTTTGATGGAGGCCTTGTTCAAATTTATGAAATCCACACACAACCTTATATCTCCATTTTTCTTTCTGATAGGCACAATATTTTCCACCCATGAAGAATATCTTGTAGGTGTATTATCCCCCATCCCTCAACTTTGTTAATTCTTCTTACATCTTAAGGGAGAGTAGTGGATTGATAGGCCTCTTTTTTTCCTAAATGGTTTAACATTAGGTTCCAAAGGTATTTCATGTTGAAATAAATATTCCCTATATGATTTTAATTCGAGTAAGACCAAGCCAAGAAATCTTGATATTTTTTCAACAATTCAACATAAGACTTCTTTTCTTCCTTACTTAAATTTCTCCTATCCAAACTTTTCTAGGATTTTATTTAGTTCCCAAATTGAATTCTTCAACATCCCTTGAAGCAGATATGTGTCTATGAACCACCCTATCAGCATTATCAAAGTTGGATTCTAAAGAAACCAACCCCCTGGGAATGGTGTTGGTTTTTAACTAAATGATATCCTCCAAACAGGTTTCTTTACCATCACAAATAGAGACCATTGGTTCCCAGTCCATACATTGATTTGTGAATTCTCCTTCATTTAGTAAAAACTTTGTACTTGGGAATCATCATCAAATACTTTCCAATGCTTCACATTATCTGGCACATATGGTCTAGACAATATTTCAACATCATAATTGCAATAAGGAGAAACTGTGTAATTACCAAACCTAGATCCAAGCACTTCCAATCTATCGGCTACAACATTTTATTTCTATCATGATATAAAATGTTAAAGGAGTCAAACATCTCAATAAAATCCCATACTACATGCTTATATTGTTTCATCCTTTGATTTTTGTAGCATACAATTTTCTAACTTGTTTGACCACTAACTTAGAGTCTCCTTTAACAACTATATATTTTATACCATATCTCTAAGAAATCCTCAAACCCAAGAGCAATGCCTCATATTCTGTAATATTGTTTGTGCACTCAAATTTTAGTTTGAAAGAAAAATTAAAAGTCTCTTGGCTTGGAGATATAAGTACAACCCCAACCCCATTTCCCATATTGGAGAAAGCTCCATCAAACATCAAGGTCCAAGGGGAACCAACTTTTTCAAAGAACTTACTCTCATTGATACTATGCTCCTCAAAATCTACATAACCAACAAAATTATTAACATCCACATCTACATACAATACTTCATAAGAAGCATTGTTGGGATCTTCAATCAAATGCAACATCTTCTTCTCCCCATACAACTTGACAAGATTTCCCTCCACTGGTATAGTGGCATATGACATGTCCATTTGCACACTTCCTCCCACACTAGCAACCCACTTCCTTGACAACAACATACCCCATTTCATAGGAAGTCAACAATAACCACATTCATAGTTAAAAATTACCAGGGTAAGCTGCCAATTACACCACCAATCCTTTGACATACCCAATTATTGGTACTTCTCTTGAATCCATAACAGTGCACTTTCTAAAGGTTGATGTTACTTTGATATCTAGCTCATTCATAACTTCAAGGGGCATCACATTACATGAAGCTCCTGAATCAAACATGTAGTTGTGAACAAGTTTGTCTTTAATGATCAAAGTAGTGTAAAAGGGATCAACATCAAGTTGAGACTCAACAAGGGAGGTGCCTAAATATACTTTAGGGGATTCCCCCAAATTTTCCAATTCTTGTGGCACTTTATAATTATGCAATTACAGGGGGAATATCAATACTATTAACATCCTTTCTTAGAGCCACTTCTTCCTCTTTGAATCCTAAGTACTCAAATGCTCTTCTTTTGTGCTCAAGGATCCTAAACAACTCAACAATGGGTACAATAACCTTGATCTGACTCAAAATTTGAGCCATATCACAGGGGGTATACTTGGGTAATGTTGTATTGAGAGGTAGGGTAATTTCCTTTTCTTGTGGTATGAGGTTCTTCATGGCTTGGGTAGGGGAATAGGTCTGGATTTGTTGGTAATAAATGGGACCTTTTTTTGGCACATCCTTCTTGAGGGGATCTTTTGAGATATTAATAAGGATAAGATTCTTTGGCTTGGGCTATATCCCTACCCCTTTAACATTATACTCCTTTTCTTGGGCAACCAATTCATTAAAATTTTCCTATCTTCCTCAGAAGGAATTCCTCCATCATATTTTTGAATCATTAATGTCCTTAAGTACTCAAAATCATGATTGGGCAACTCAAAATCTGAACCATATCAACATCCAAATTATTAGTGGAAGGGACATAAATTACTGGTTGTATGCACTCCTAAAATCCTTCCATAGTCCTTACACTTAGAAACTCAGTGGAAGTGGCTCCTTGTTGTGAAATATTAGTACATTCCATCATACAAACATCACCATAGGTAGCATTTTCATTAACCTCTTCACTTTCCTCAACAGGGTCACATGGGAGATGTGGGAGGAAACACTTATCACACCATTCAATCACATGATCTTCTTCAACCAAGGACACTCTAGCAGTTAATGGATCTGGGACCATTTTTTTTCTCTTGGTTGTTATTGTTTATTTCTTGATTCCATGGGCCCTTTTCCTCTATCATCTGATCTATGATCATTTCTAGGATGATTACCAAATCTGTTTTGACTTTGAGGTTGATTCTAGGATCCTGAGAACTCTTTCTATTCCCTTTTCTACCCTAGCAAGTTTGTAAGAAATTTCTTTCACTTCTCCTGCTAGAGTCTTAACCACTTCTTCCATATCTACTCCCTTTCTTTCTTGGGGCTTTTCAAGATTTACCAACTTGACACCATCCCTTTTAGGAGGCTTTCTTGTTGCCTTAATATTGTTCTCAATTTGTACTACCATAGAGAAATCTTGTCTCAAAGTCCTAGGTTTTTTTCCCTCAAATAATATGCAACTTTCTTATCAAAGGCATTAGAATATTTTATCAGACATGATTCATCACTTGGCCTTAAAATTATAGGAAATCTAGTCAGGGTTTTGTTGAATTTGGTATTAAAATCTTGGACAGAGTTCATTGGGATTTTTCTTGATATTTTCAAATTTTGAGAGGAGAAACCTAGGATCAGTCTTGTCCCCATATTGTAATCTAAATGCATTTTTCATTTCAGCCCATGAATCAATAGAATTTTTGGTAAGGATTTATACCAATCATGGGAATCCTCTTCTAAGGTATGAATGAACAATTTCACATACACATCCTCATGCTCAATCTCAAAATCTTCCATAATATTAGTAAATAGCCTAAGGTGTTGGTCACCACTGATGGCATTATTTCCTTGAAACTTAGGAAACCTATTTCTCACCTCTTGTGGAATTGGGTTAGGATAACCCACCATACCCCGAAATCTATGGGTCCAAAAACATTTACAACAAAGGGAGGTCTAGGTGGAGGATGAGCCATATTATTTTGAGGAGGTGTCCCAATAGGAGGATTAAAATAGTATGGGACAAGAGGTCTTTGAGGAAATGGGGTATGATATTCAAAATATTGATCCTTCAATGATTTTGTTTCATAGAACACTCTATTATTTCTAAGTAATAGAGGAGGGAGATGAGGGATACCTATATTAGTTGAAAATGAAGGATCCTCTTAAGCTAGAGTGTACAATTTTTGCAAGGAATTCTTGATCCAGAACTATATGAGGAACTAGAGTAATCTTCTACCAAAGGTTGATCACTTTCAACAATAGGCACAACTTTCTCTTTTGACCTTTGATCACCCAAAGCTCTCTAGAATTGTTTCTTAGTTGGATTTTCCTTCCTAACTCTAGAACAACTTTCTACCAGGATCTGTCTTGAAGAAATATCTTCTTCCTTCCAGCTTTGCAAATTTCACTGACAGATCACAATATTTGAAACTCAAGGTATTGGTATTTACCAGATTTTCTAAATAACGTGGAGTCACCACTAAGGTCTTGCACCTTAGATGTGTAAATCAATGTAAACAACTTGCCAACTGAAACTTAATAATCATTTTCAACAAAGCTTGGAAAATCTCACTATCCTTTATCAATATTTACCCCAAGTAAAGTCAAATTTAATGGAAATCTTTCTTGACTAGGAAAATACCAAGAAAATAACTTTTGATTAGGCTCATTTTTATAAATTCGATAAAGGATCAATTCTAGATCATGTATTTACATCTAAACACACTTCATACATTACCATAGGTCGATATTTCTTTGTATTTGTAAAAATATTCCCCAACAACAGCTCCATGAGGGTGTTGGTACCCAAATCAGTCCCACCTTGTAAGTCAAGCAACATCAATAGGCTAAGTAGGATGCTTAGAGAAAGACAAACCAAGATTTAAGTCATTTTGTATCCGAGGATGGATTTGGAAATCTCTTTTTCACTTTGACTTGGGAAATATTGGATAACACCTCACTAAGGGTATGACCTACCCTGCTACTTTAGGTTCTTCCTACAACTAGGGTGAGAGGACCCATTTTATAACTTGTATTTGTGAAAGGAATGGATATAATAAAAATATTTAGACTCTCTTTCTTAAGGAAATGGTAAAACAACCTTAAGAAGACATGGTCAATGTAGACATTATCTAAATCTCATGAGTTTTCACACTAGAAAATGCAGATGTCTTCTAAAGGAGGCTCAAGTTACTAAATATAGTGATATTTCCAGCTTGATCCGCATATTTTGGATAAATTATGGAAAAAATTAACAGATATCCTTAGCATTTTTGCATAAAAGCAGTGTAAACATGGGTAATTCGGGTAGATCGGATGGTTATTGATTGTGGTTTTTATGTATGTGTGGGAAGTTAAACAAGATAAATTTGATTATGCAAAATACTTAAATGAACCTTAACAAATATCGTAAACCATTGTTCTTGATGAAAAATATAGATCACACAATCTAAAGAATTTCTTCAACTAGAAATTTTGTATTCATGGAGGCCCAAGAACACAATATTTCACACAAACTTTGAGAATCTAAACACAAAATATCATGATAAATTCTCAATAAAATACGATAATTTATGATCAAATACATTCCAGATACCCTCAATAACTAAAAAGATCTTAAATCAAATATATACAACTTGAATTTAAAACTATTTACCA
This sequence comes from Taxus wallichiana var. yunnanensis, assembly GCA_018340775.1. Lineage (NCBI taxonomy): Eukaryota > Viridiplantae > Streptophyta > Pinopsida > Cupressales > Taxaceae > Taxus > Taxus wallichiana. The sequence goes on along the minus strand of CM031237.1, from coordinate 568,509,073 downwards.
TAATATGAAGGAAAGCTCCATCAATAATGTAGTTGTAGTTGCCAAATTGTCACTATTTAAGCTAAGACTTTGTGTAATTAAGAGAAATCAATAGTATAAGATTGCAATAAAAATGTAGATAATTGATTCAAAGCAACACATCCTGAAACAAAAAAATTTCTCATGAGAATACACACAAATTTATTCAAGAAACTACAATACTTCGATAAGGGGACACAACACCTATGACCTTAATGTCTACCAATGACTATACAATGAAATCATCTTGGCAAGAAGGTTTGGGAATGGATGAACAAAGCTCAGGTATCTCTTAGATCAGTTCGGATAAAGAAATTACAAATTAGTATTCTCCTTTCTCTCTCTCTAAAAGCTTAGAAAAATTAATCCCTTTCTAGGAAAGAACATTCTCGTCACCTTTATAAAATTTCTCTCATCTCATTTTTCTCATTTTTCCCCCAAAAGTCTGAATCTTCAAAAGAATATTCCCCTTTATAGTACACAATCTGATCCATCATTTATTCCTTTTGAAAATATTTTATTTTCATGTTTCCAGGTGGAGGAATTGCGAGTGATTCACTTTATTTCACTCTCTCAGAATGACTAGGATGCCACATTGTTTTGTCTACTTTTATATTTGGCAAAATAGGTAAGCACTTTATGGAAATTCCTCAAACACTTCAAATATTTATGATGTGACCATTATCAACCTCCAATTTTCAAACATCATCTTTGAAATATGCACAATGATCACCAGATCCCCTAATTTGAGAAGTCCTCCATGTGTAATTTTTTGTCATAGTTAAGTACATTTTCTTTTAGATAGTATCTAATCGCTTCACCTTCACTTCCTTCATGCGGGATGAGCAAGAAATATTAACTCATTTAATGGTAGTGATCCCATTTGGTTCATCTTATCGCACCTTATTTTCTTGTAAATTCAACTCCATTTATTCATTGGTGTTTATCCCTTTTCCATTTTTAGAATTGAAAAAGTTACTTGAAGATATTTGTTCATACAATGGTGAAGGTAGCTATAACAACTAGCCTAAAGGAAATATAATCGAAAGATTTAAATCAAATATTAGACTTAACAGGCCCGGATGAAGCATTTGTTAGGGATTTATTTGAAGTTGTAGACCATGGGGATAGCAAAGGGAACTTGACATACCGAGACATTCATCTTTCCTCCTTTTGAGATTGATCGAATCAATCTTGATTTCTATATGTTCTAATCGATATATTATCATCTCTTTTGGTGGGAGCACCAGAAAACTCCAAAATAATTGAAGAAATTCTGGATTAAAAGGAGGCATGTCATAACAGGGATGACTGAATATGAGTATCCCTTCTTGTGCAATGAGGAATTTATGTCTAAATAGGTTCCTCAATAATCCTACGTGTTTTATGACATGACTTCAATTGATGTTGTTCCTGTGATTTCTCTCAAAGTAGAGGAATTAGAGAAACATGTCATATTTCTTGAAAAATGTCTAATAAGACATGTTTCATTTTAATAATCTGCAATGTCAGCACCATTAGCAAGGAAGGAAAAGGGGGAAACAATATCTCAACATCCAATCATTATTTTGGATAAAGAAGAAGAAGATAATTCATCTCCTCAATGTTTTAAGGAATCAATTTCTACCACAAAGGAGGGAAAGGGAAAGTATACTCTCCAAACTTCCATTTATTTAATGTAGCAGGATCCTTTGATGGATAAAAAATTATCATGACCTTTTGTTGTTCCTCTTCTAAGAGAACATCCACCTTTCACAAGGAGGCATAAGGGTGAGCCTAGTTCTAAATATATTGCTCCACCATGTCCAAAGGTCACATTGCTTTCTCTTCTAGCCAATTCAAATGCTCCTTTTCATTCTACTCCCATTCAATCCACTTCTTACAAGGAAAAAGGGAAAAAGGCATTTTCTACAGGTGGTTTAGACCTTTTGGATTGGGTATCATCTTATAAGAAGAAGATAGAGTTGAGGGATATTATGGATGTTCTAGAATGAATGTTGAATCATTTATGGAGATGGGTATGTCTCAAAATTTGGATGGGGAAGTTGTATTTTCTCAAATATCTCGGGATCATAAGAGTTCGGACCAAGGAAGAACAAGTTGTTAAGTAAAGTTCCCCCATTTAGAGAAGATCTCAAAGTAGAATTAGAGGATGATTGAATGTTTTTCTTCTCTTATTTTCCTTTTTGATGTAATACTTGAATATATATGTATATTTCATGGGTAGGGGACCCTATAGATCCCCCTTTTTTATTTTCAAAAATATAATACACCTCAAATTGTTACAGTAAAATCACATGCTTCATAATAAGTTTACAATTTAATCAAAATGAAATAGAAATTCACTATTTTTCAATACAACATATTCAAAATCTAACTACTCAAATTATCTCTAAAATAGTTTTGAAAATAAGAGTATCAAGTGTAAAGAAAATGCAATATCAAGAAGAACTGGCTTTAACATCTTCAATGGCCCTAGCTTCCATAACAACCTTGACCTCTTTAGTAGTTAACATTGTAACATCATCTTCTCCATCATCTTTTTGCATCTGTCTTTCCATGTAAGCATCATATCTCTAGAATATATGTTGTGTTTTTTCTTTGTCCAGGGTCCTTGTGATTTTTGAAGATTATAGTTTCACTACTAATTGTCATCATGCACTTTCCCATCTTGTATTTGATCTCTCTTGATTTGACTGTTAGGCCCTCAATTGTGTTTTCTATAGTTATCAATCTTTTGATGACCTCATATGAATAATTCTCATCATGAATATTCCTTTCAAAATTTTTTTTTATCAAGAAGTCCATCTCCAGATCATAATAAATTTTTCTATTATTTTTAAGCACAAAACTTTCTACTCTTATATTCAAAATGTCAATGCCTTTTTCAATCCATTTTTGTTCTACTTCCATACTTTCCCTAACATAATTTAGTAAAACATTCTAATTTTTAACCAATCTTCCAATATGTATTGAGTTCCTAGTTCATTATATGGTAGGATTCCTTCCTTTTCAATTTTCTCCCCCAGAGTTAGTTGATGACATCTATTTTGGGAAGAATTCCCTCAATATAGAATGCTTCCTTATGGCATTCTTCAATCATGTCTTTGATAATATTAAGATTATAAGTGAATTATTCATACCTATTATTCACCTTCTCAAAGACTCTCTTTCCCCTTTCAGACAAGTTCTCCACCCAACTATCGACAACTTTCACCTTTTTAGTGGCTTTTTCTATGTTGCTCATTATTTCAGGAGTAATAGTAAGATCTCCTTGTTTTTCTTCTGATGAAACTACCAATTGATGCAAGTATGAATTTAAATTTTTCACTTATTCTTTCATATCTTTTAAACTTATTTTATCCTCATCTTCCCTTTCAAATAGTCCCTTTACCGCTGATATAACATCCTATTTAACATTGCTTCTTGTTGGCTTTCCCAATTGGATCTCTCTTGAATGTTGTAGCCACTTGATTGTTAACTTATCCTTTGGGATATCAGGATGAGGAGTAGAAATTTCCAAGGTTTTAGACCCAATTTTATCGAAGTGTGATCTTGTCATAATCTTACCTTTCTTAGAAGATTTCATAGGTTTTGGAAGTCAATATTAGAGAGATCCAAAGCCTTTATTAGGACAATCTCTTTTAATTTTTCCTTGTTATTTTCCTGGATAATTCCCTCCTTAACCATCCTATCATGGGGTAATTATCAACTTCTATCTTTGAAGGAGAAAAACCTGTGGTCTTAAGGAATGGAACCATTGTCATTGATAAATCTTGAACTATGATTGTTCCTACAATTGGTGTTTTCACACTTGTTTCTGGCCTACAATTTATGCTACTTTGAATTGTTCCTTATTCAACTCTTGGGCCTGATTTTTTTGAACATCTTGCTCTTTATTATTAGGTGCATATTTTTCACCCAAGTTTTTATCTTTTTCTAAAACAATAGGTGTACTTGTACCTTAATTCACATTTTTAAATGGAGTAGAGGTCATGCTTGTATCTTGTGAATAATTCTCTACCTTAAAAGATTCCACATTTTCTTCCCTTTCGGGATCACTTGGTGGAATGAAATCTTTCATAAATATTTCCTTTGGGATCTCTTTTTCCTCACATGTCATTTCTTCCTACTCTTTATCTTTCATGGGGAACTCTTGGGTAGAAGTATATTCTTGGGACTTAGTCTCAATCCTTCCTTACTTTATATCATCCTTTTCTTGAACCTTAATTGGTTGAACTTGGGTTCTGTTATCCCAAATTCACCCCACGACAAATTTGGTTAAGACTCCTGCACATAAGGAAATTATGAAGGAAACAAATCAAAACCGCAAGCTCACATTCCAAAAAACAAAACAGGTTATAGTAGGGTCACAAAGCGAAGGAGCAATGTCACATAGAAGCTAGGAGCAAGAAGGGGAAGAAATGGAAAATATTCGAAGTCTTCGGGCTCAAAACCATTCAAGAAAGAAGCCAGAATTGACTAAGTATGGAAGATCTAGCGAGAGGGAACCACGTGTCCTAATGGTGCTCCTCCAAGGTGAATCCAAAAAAGAGAAGCTCACACAAGCGCCGTATCTCCATGTGTCTTAGGACAAAATGGAGGTAGGGAAAAATGGTCAATGCATGGTGAGCTGCAGAGGCTTCCAAGTGTCTTAATAGCTTGATTCAAGGGTTAAATAGATAAAAGGTTCCAAATGAGCACCAAACTAACGTGTTTCCTAGAGGAAAGCGAGGGACTCGAAGGAAAGGTGAAAATTTACCTTTCATTCAAAGGGAAAAAGATAAATTGCAAACCCACGAGTCTGATTTTTTCTCTAAAATGCGTGCCACGTGCCCATCTCAAAAGGGCCCCATTTTTCAAATTGTTTTCCCCGTCCATTCATACAAAACGATACAAAATTCCAAGGGCATATATTTTGACTCAAGGCTCGAAATATTACAAATCTAACACCATTGGAAAGATCTCAGCCTCACCTATGCCATGGAGGTCTGAGACTTTAATTTGAGGAGATTAGGTAAAGGAAAATGGAGGAAACATCTTCAGGCCTTCAATGTAGGATCCATATATCTCAAAAACCAATTCATATTTGATCTATTTCCACCATTTTCTCTTCTTTCAAGGTGCCGAATCAAGGAATCATGTAGTAAAGATGGATTTGGGGCATATTTTATCATAAGCATTAACAACAATGGTTGAGTTTCAACCCACTTTTCCTGCTTCCCTCTCTCTTTCTTCTCTCCGATCAAATCTATAAATACAGGGGCATGATTCATTGTAAAGGGTTATTGTTAATTCTTCTTCCCTGCGCCCCTCTCTTTTTATTCTCCAGGGTCGAATGTGGAGTTTAAGTCTCCTCCCTTGGATTTTTAATGGAATTTTCTTGCCTCTTTCCCATTAATGGTGTAGTATGTGAACTCCTGGAGCAATAAAATCTATTTTCGTGATGTGTTTTGCCCATCCTTTTCTCATTTTGTTGTCTCTTCTCACCTCTCACCATTGCAGGGTATATTGTGCATATCTCTGATGTCCATTATAGGTTTTGGGAGTTGTGTTTAAGGGATTTGAAATGGTTTTCTGTGTGAAATTTATCCTTGGTCTATGATGCATCTGTCCATCCTCTCCATTTCTCACCTCTCTCCATTTTAGGTAGTTGGGTTTGTGATCAGCAGTTCCCTTTTCTTGGTGTTATCACCTCTATAGTGTAGGATTTCTTTATTTTCATGCTCTCTCTCTCTCCTTGGTCCCTTGGAATTGTTAGATTAGGAGTAGATAGTCACATTTCCTTCCTTAGAAGTAGTTTAGTGCTAGGATTAGGAAGAGGAACCGGCCTTCTCTGGAGATCTTTCTTGCTTTTGCAAGGTCCCATACCTTGGGGAGAGTTCAATGTTATGAAAATCACACCAGATGATTATGCCTTAGAAAAGTAGATCCATAACTCATTTGGGGGTGCTGTGATTTTGCACTAATAGTTTTGGCATGCCCAGTGGGATAGGTATGAAGCACCTTACCACTTCATCTTAATAGGTTGATGTGTTCTTATTAAGGGTCAGCCTTTTGAGGCACATACAAGCACATCTGGCGACTCCATCTGGTCAAAAACCCATTCTCTAAGTTGCAGACCTTTTCCATCCATTTCCACTCATTTTCATCCATTTTCTTCTTCCATCTCTTTCACTTTCTCCCATTCCATGAGGTTGTGCAATCATGACTTCATTCCCTTCATGGAACTCACATTTACAACAACAATAGATCATTCCACCTCCAATATGCTTTACAACTCCTTCAAATCATCATTATGAGTAGGTTTAGAATCAACATGTCTATCCCTATGAGTAGCAATGCCAAAATTAGTTTGGCTATGGGGCTTTCCAAGAATAGGGATATGCATGCAATGAAGATAATCAAATGTAAGATCTTGGTCTGCTAGAGAAAATTCAAAAAATGGAGACTGGCATGGTTCAATCAAGGGCAACAACTCAAATGATGGATTTCAAAATTGGTTGTAGTGCACCTTGTCCATGGGAATGCCCTTTTCCAAGACACTATAGCCCTTAGGAGAAGCTGGACTTCATGATTGGAATGCTTCCCCAACTTGCACAATGGACAGAAGAGATAGAGGCCTATGAACTTGGTGCTAAGAAGCCTTGTCAATGGGTAAGTTTTACACCATCATCTGGTGTTTCTCTTTCCATTCCTTAATTAACACCATCTTAGTTTGAATGTCAAGTTGTAAACCCAGCCAATGCTGCTCCAGTTGTGAAAACCATCCCTCCATCCCCTAGTCTTCCATCCCATCTCATATTTTCTTCCCTCTTCTCTTCCAAATCCAAATCCCCTCCACATGATCCAAAAGAAACACCTTCCCCTCCAAATAAAAAAGAAGTTCCATCCTTCCAACCACCACAAAAATTACACAAATGGTTGAATCCTAACCCAATCATCCTATTTATTTCCCAAGCCCATGTTGGGAAGAGACTCAAGAATCAATCAAGGAGAATAACAAGAAGAGGATCCCAATAGAAAAGAAATGAGAGACAATCTAAAGAGTTGGGATGCCAAATTTGGGTTTACAAAGATCCCCTTACTGGTTAAGCCTACAGAGGAGGCCAAGGTTGAAGACTCAATGGTGGTTAGGAATGATTTTGTTGTAGTAGAAGAAGAATAAGGAAAGGAAGAACATTAGTTATCAAGTTGCTTAGAATGTAGTGTCCACAATGACACTTTGTCTTAGAGAAATCTAATCCAATTCAAGTTACACAATCATCCAAGGAAAAATAAAACAATCAACTCAAATTCCCATTGGGAAGGAGCAAATGGATGAGACCAAATCAGATTTTGTAAAAGAAGAAGAAGGCATCATTGATAATTTCTTGCTTTCATTCGAAGGGCCTATTTTGGTTGATGAATCCATCATGGAGGAAAATTCTAAAGAAGACATGGCTATCCCAAATAGTCCTCTAGAGCAGTAGTTTGAAGAGATTTCTTTAACAAGCTTCATACTAGAGGAAGAAATTATCCAAGGGAAAAATGGTCTTCAAACAACAGAGGAAGGAGAAGCTGCTCCAAATCCAAAAGAAGAGGAAGGGAAAGAGCAGAAGAGTTTCACCACTTCTTCCATGCCATTCATTCAGGAGGATCTCAGGGGAATCCATTTTTGGAGTTGAAACTCAGAGCTATGGGCACATCAAATGGATCATACCTTTCCCAATCAGGTATTTGGCTTCATTGGAGCCAAAGGAGAAGCCACAACCAGTCATGCTTGCCTCTAAGCATGAGGATGATATGCAAAGTGCCAAGGATCAGCTGCCATACCTCTTCAATCCAAATGTAGAGAAACTAAAAGAGGTATTGGATTTGTCTTCAATTGATACTTTGGTCATTTGGGTGGAAGACCAGCTTGTAATCAGTTTTTCACTCATCCAACCAGCCATGTTTAGTGCCAAATTAGTTGCATGGTTGCCATTTTTGAGGAAGGGAAGATATTTCTCCCTACCAGTTGTAGGTTTTGTTTGAGTTCCCTTTGCTCTTGGTTAGAGTAGAGTAGGTAGGTTTTTTTTTAGCATAAGAAGTGCTTTGTCACACTCTACATATCCCACTTGGGGTATGTATGATTTTTAGTTTGTACATAGTTTTTGGTGTCGTTGTTTTTCTCTTGCATAGTCCATTTTAGTTAGATTTTGGTGAAGTTCAACTCCAATTTTTGTGGGTTTCCAAGAGGCTCATAGGTCAGATCTTCAAAATTTAAAATCAGTTTCATATTTATCTGGAAGAATCCATGCCCAATGGATGCTTCAAGCCACTAGTTTCTTCATCTAGCAGGTAGATGTCCCAGTGAGTCGCCAAATTGTTATCCAAATTCACCCCCTGGAAAATTTGGTCAAGGAAACTCCTGCACATAAGGAAATTAGGAAGGAAATGACTCAGACCCACGAGCTCACATTCTAGGATGAAAAATAGGTTACAACAGGGTCGGAAATGAAGGAGCAGTGTTGTAGAGAAGCCGAGAGCAAGAAGGGGAAGAAACGGAAAGATTCAAAGCCCTCGGGCTCGAAACCATTCAAGAAAGAATCCAAAATCAACTAAGTATGGAAGAGCCAGTAGAGGGAACCACGTGTCCTAATGACACTCCTCCAAAGGTGAATCCAAAAAAGAGAAGCTCAAACAAGCGCCGCATCTCCACGTGTCTTAGGATGAAATGGAGGCAGGGGCAAATGGTTAATGCATGAGCCAGGCCTATGGAGGCTAACAAGTGTCTTAATGGCACTAATTCAAGGGTCAAATAGATAAAAGGTTCCAAACAAGTTCAGTGATCGCGCATGTCCTAGAGGAAAGTGGGGAGTTAGAAGGAAAGGTGAAAATTTGCCTTTCATTCAAAGGGAAAAAGATAAATTGTGGACCCGCGAGTTTGATTTTTTCTCTAAAATGGGTGCCACATGCCCCATCTCAAAAGGGGGCCCATTTTTCAAATTTTTTTCCCCATCCATTCGTACATGGACCCAATACAAACTTTGAAGGGGCATATCTTTCGACTCAGGGCTCAAAATATTACAAATCTGACACCATTGGAAAGATCTTGGCCTCACCTACACCATGGAGGTCTGAGACTTTAATTTGAGGAGATTAGGTAAAGGAAAATGGAGGAAACATCTTTAGGCCTTCAATGCAGGATCCATCTATCTCAACAACCAGATCGGATTCGATCTGTTTCCTTTGTTTCCTCTTCTTTCAAGGCACCGAATCAAGGAATCGTGTAATAAAGATGGATTTGGGGCATATTTTATTAGAAACCTTAATAGTAGTGGTTGAGTTTCAACCCACTTTTCTTGCTTCCCTCTCTCTTTTTTCTCTCCGATAAAATCTATAAATATAGGGGCAAGATTCATTGTAAAGGGTTGGTGTTTATACTTCTTCCCTAGCCCCCTCTCGCTTTCTTCTCCAGGGTTGAATGTGGAGTTTAAGTCTCCTCCCTTGGCTTTGTAATGGAATTTTCTTGCCTCTTTCCCATTAATGGTGTACTATGTGAACTTATGGAGAAATCAAATCTATTTTCGTGATGTGTTTTGTCCACCGTTTTCTCATTTTGTTATCTCTTCTCACCTCTCACCATTGCAGGGTATATTGTGCATATCTCGATTTCCATTGTAGGTTTTAAGAGCTGTGTTTAAGGGATTTGAAATGGTGTCTACGTGTGAAATTTATCCTTGGTCTATGATGCATCTGTCCATCCTCTCCATTGCTCACTTCTCTCCATTTAAGGTAGTTGGGTTTGTGATCAGCGAGTTCCCTTTTCTCGGTGTTATCACCTTTTTAGTGTAGGATTTCTTTATTTTCATGCTCTCCCTCTCTCCTTGGTCCCTTGGAATTATTAGATTAGGAGTAGATAGTCACATTTCCTTCCTTAGAATTACTTTAGTACTAGGATTAGGAAGAGGAATTGGCCTTCTCTGGAGATCTTTCCCACTTTTGTAAGGTCCCACACATTGGGGAAAGTTCAATGTTATGCAAATCACACCAGATGATTATGCCTTAGAAAAGTAGATCCATAATTCATTTGGGGGTGCTGTGATTTCACACTAATAGGTACTTGATTCTTAACTTACATATTTCTTTTCCACAAGTGTATGTGATATAATAACATTTTCATATTGTAAACCTGAGGTGGTGGTGACTTAAATATATTTTTTGTTTATGACACTAGCAACTGGGACTCTTTCACTTTCCAATATTCTCTTCTTTACTTGTCAACTATGGTATTACAACAATGGTAAATCCAATCACTTTGAAAACTCTTGTGCATCCATTTGAACATCCTTTTTCTAATCTACTGAACAAATCGTATCAAAATTTGAGTTTTATTAATAATATTTTCATCTTGTACACATGAGGTGGTGGTGACTTAAATAGTTTTTGGTCTATGAAACTAGCAATTGGGACTCTTTCAATATCCAATATTCCCTTTTTACTTGTGAACCTGTGAAACTACAAAAATGATAACTCTAAGAACTGGAAACTCTTGTATTTCCATTTTAACATCCTTTTTCTCGCTCTCTGAAGAAGCGTATCAAAAGTTGAGTTTCTTGAGATTGGGTCTCCATCTCTACATCTGGAATTTGCTTAGTATCAGTCATATGGATTTCTTCAGATGAAATTATCATAGTTTTATCTCTACTTTCATCAACCTCAAATTAGGGGCTTTTCCTAAGCTCAGTTATATCAATACCAAATGTTTCAACTTCTTTCAATGGTTTCCCCTGTGATAATCCCTTTTCGACATCACTTCTCTTATCATGCTTCTCCACACTTTCTCTTCTTGATCATGGCTTGCACCCTTAATATATGACTCACTTAGTACCCTAGCTTCCTTGATAATCTCTTTCACCACCCCTATAGGAAATGTAAATGGTGTAGGAAAGATCATTGGTGTGGAGATATTTTCTTTGTGGAGATGGTGGTGGTGTAGGAAATGGAGGGAACTGAAAGTCATTTGCATTTAATGTTTTTTAATTTGGTGAAACACTAGGAAGGTGCATGAGAGGTTTTGGTTGTTTTTGATCTTTTGGTTCATTTTGAACCAATATCTGCATGATATTGTTCCTTCTCTTCAAACCACTAGTTTGATTCTTTCATGACTATAATTTTTACATGGCTTTGAAATTTTATTAGACACTAGGAAAAACTATATAAAGAAAGGGGAAGTGTTGATGGTTTGGTTGACATTTCGTGGAAAGGAAGAAGCTATTGAAGTTTTTCTTGGAGATATTCTATGAATCAGTAAAGGAGAAGTGCTATCAGGCATGATAGGCTCTACCCATTAAGTTTTTTTGCTTTTACTTAAATTATTCATTAAAAGAACTCTGCTCTTGGGGATAATTTGGTTTTTGTTTGATGTTATGATCTCTGCATTTGATTCTTGTATTGTTTACTATGAATACTATTTGACTTCACTTTTATGATGGAAGGTTTGATCTGGGTTTTGATTCTCTTGTTTTTAATTACTGGGTTATGCTTTAATCCTTCTGCTTGAGCTTTCTATAAAGTCAAAACTATGGAAGAACTTGATGAACTATGTAATGTGGTAAATACTATGGAACTTGTTTTTGCATAACATTGTTATCCTCTCTGTTGGAATACTACTGATAGTAGTCTATTTAAATATCTAGAATTTGTTTGAATCTTTCATCATCCTTCAGGAAAAATAATTTTCAGTAGTTACGAATCGGGGTTTTATTGTGTTGTTATTTGTTGCAGACCTCTGACTTTGGGGATTCATAGGAATTATTGCTTGGAATTGCTTGGCAAATAGTTTATCACTCCAAGAATTGTTTAAGTCATTTGGTTATGTATCTCAATTGTAATATGTCTGATTCCTTTTCACTTCTGTGATTACGGTATTGGGTTCTTGTTTTCACCCTCCCTGTTGCAGTCAATGTCTATCTCTATGATTTTTGAATAATTATGTAGCTCCTTGAAAGGAATAATTTCTTGAGAAAGTGTAATTAAGGGAAGTGATACTCATTTTTCTACTCTTGAATATTGGGTAATCTCTGAAATTGAGACAATAGATGTTTTGGAAGGAAAATTATCTTGGTTAATGGCATACTGTTTTACAGTCATTGTTGTCAATTAGAATTTTTGGATAGTTCTTTGGACATGGTTTGATGTGTTTAGTTTGCATGTTTCTTGACCTTGGCTATCGAACTCGGTTTCATCTCTTTCAGATTCTAGGCAATAAGGTATCGATGAAAAGAATGGAGACTCCTATTAGGTTTAATTGTTTTATTTACTTTTTCCTTTGATGAATCTGAGTTGGGAGGACTGTGTAGACTTACCTTTTGGATAATTCTCTTCCTTTCTCCACTATGTCTGTGGAAAATAGTTACTTGTTGTCTTGCAGTTTTGATGTTATCCTTACTGTTCTCTTGAATGATGAAAGGTAATGATTGTTGTGGGTCATCGTTTCTTCCCTTCTTTGGGACTGTAGTCATTCAATTCGATATCTAATTTTTTCTCTGTTTGGGAATTTCGGTAAGGGATAGTAGAGTGAGCTTGTCTGATTATGTTCTGGTTATCTCCAACTCTCTTTCTAATCATGCTTAGAACTTTGAGAAAGTAACCTCTCCCTCACTTCTGCAATCTTCTTTCTATTTCAACTTTGGAGAAGGTGTTGTCCTTTTGGTTTTCTTCGTGATGCAATCTTCTGGACTTGTTTTGTAGAATTAAGTTTAGGTGGGGTCAGGGCAGTGTAGTTGAAGCAAAGGTTAATAGGAAGAATTGTTGTGTCTTTTTAGGATTGAGGGTATTCCCTTTTTCTTGCTTAATTGATTTTAAACCTATGATGAGGTCTGTTTTTAGTTTGTTGGACTTAACTTAAATTGGAGATATTTTGGGTTTGAGTATTAGGATACTCAAATCAGAGGCACATGTTAAGTTATGATGTTTTGAATCATCCTAAATTTTATTCTTATGTTTTAGATCTGATTACTAGCATCTCGAGTTTTTTGGATGATTTTTATGAATGAAATTTTGTGATGGTATTACTGTTGTTTTATCTTCAGCTAAACTATGCCTAGAGGATAGTAGGATAGTTATCTCCTTCTGTTAAATAGGTTTAACTGAGAAGGGAAACATGTAGTTAAATGTTTCAAAGAGATAGTAAACTATGAAGAAATGTTACTTATCTGAATTAATGTTGTAATTATTTTGTTAATAAGTTATAGTATGGAAGGTTGAAGTTGTTTTCTTCATGACTCAATATCTCTCTCTCTTTTATTTGAGTGTGGTAACTTACTTTGGTTATATATTTCTCTTGATTTGTTTCATAACATCAGAGTTATTTTTATGGAACAGTTATCTAAAAGCATGTTGTTTTAATGCTTAGTGCTTATCATGCTCAGTTCAATGAACTAACCCATGCTAGAAATTTTTACAGATGGACTTCGTAAGTGATGAAAGGAGAAAAGATCTTTAGGAACTTAATTTTTTTACCCAAGAGACTAGATCTTTTTGTGATGAAATATGGTTCATGACTAAAATGTATTTTATGGAAAAGAAAGTTGTATTTGAAATTGATTCAAGTATTATTGTTTGACATTAGTAATGTTTGATGTGTTTGGACTTGTAAATGTATGAATCTTCTTGATGAATAAAATATATGTGAAATTTGTTGCATTTGATGTATTCCCTTTTGGCATTCAGTGAGTGGAAATGTTAAGTAATTCTCTACTTCTCAGATAGTAACTCTCTTTTATGGCTTGGAATATAATGGATAGAGATTAGGGGTACTAGATGTACTACCCTCTCTAGTGAAAATGCAACTTATTAAGTTGACATTCTTGCATGGATACTCAATTATTTCACTTTGACTATATTTAAAACAAATTTTTATAGGTGGATATAACTATGATGATAACTTATAACATGCTATGGGGTTATAAATAATCATTAACAAGACAACTTCCATGTAATGAATAATAGACTATTTTAAGATCTCTTGGAAATAAATCTGAATGTTATCTTTGGTTAGTTGATGGTGTGATTTCTCATGAAGAGTTCCTTAACTAGATTAGGAATGTAGAGAAAGGGAATTAAATGGGATTAGAATTCATTCCAATGAAGTCTAATATAATAAGAACTTACTCGAACTTATATAAGCTAGGGCTTGAGTAGGGAGTAAGCAACAACACTGTCATGTATGTTGAATCTGTTATGTGAAACATAAATCAGAATTTTAATGGAATAAAAACATAACTTATGAAATTTTTGGGAGCTAGATGTATCTGCATACCCACTCCAATTGCAGTTTTAACTTGTAACCCTAATGGTAAATGAACCTAGTTGTTCAGTAGGGCTACTATAATTAATACTTAATGAAGAAAATTAATAATTCATTAACTTCTATTTAAGGTATGTTCATCCAGTGAGGAGAACTCAGACGGATGTTGACACACACCAACTGCAAGCACAAGACCTTCATGAAGAATTGGGTCTTCATGAGGATATTATGTTGCAATTGACATGTTTCAGCACCCTTCAGAGTTAAATCATCTAGATTTACATAAATTTAGACTTGATCATAGTTTTTCCCTAGGTAGAGTTAGGGGCATGACCTAGTGTCGGGGTCAACTCATGATGACTTAGGATAACTAGACACACGTGATCGAATTAGGTCGATTGAGTATGTCTAAGTATCCTTAGTCACCATGAGCAGTCCTCCACACTAGACTATGTTGCTAACCTTGTCTATGGTTAAACTCTGAAAGAGTGGACTGATAGTAGTCAGTAAGGACCATCCTAGATAATAGATTGAGTGAGGTGAAGGACTTATTCCATTTGATGTGTATGTCATCTGAGAATATGAAACATGAATAGTATGTTTAAAATATTTGGCCAAAGTATTGCAAGTTGTTGGTTGCATTGTCCTATGTCACCTAGTTTAAGAAGTGGGATTTCATATGAATATCGGTAATAGATATTCAAATAGACCTCTTAAACAGAAAAATTAATACCCTGAAAAGGGTAAAGGATCCAAGTATATGTAGTATACAAATTAAAAAGTTAACATGAGAGATCGGTATGATACTGAGTCATGAAATGAGAGATCAGTGTATCACCGATTCATTTACAACTACATATGGTTTCTGTTATGAGATTGATTGGCTTGGAATGTGTGTTCTAAATTATGTTAATTTAGGACAGAGAACATTATGAAAAAAAATACCTTGTCTCCAAATTCTTAAAATGGGAATGTAACACGGGCTCAACCAGATCATTCGAGGTCCAAAACTCCACCATGGTCAAAAAGGGGTCCTCGGGACCACTTTCATGCAAAAACAAGTAAAAATAGAAAAAAATGTGAAAAATAGCTTGAGGACATTCCATAGCCTCTCTATGGCCTCGACATCTAAAAATTCAAAAGCCCCAATGAAATTTGAAAAAATTAGTTAAAATTACCTGGAAGGGCCTTTGGAGGGTTGAGTTAGAAATCATCTCACCGAGTATCTCGGTGAGCTACTTAGTAAGCTCGCCTAATGTAAAAGGGGCGAGTTGAAATTTGGCTCGGAGTGAGCCATGTGGAGGGTAGAGAGTTTAATCCTAACTTGTGCGAGTAGAGGTCTTTGTAGAGGGGACAAGTTAGTGTTGACTCAGGAGAGTTAGTTGATGCTGCAACGAGTCTATCGAATGTGGGATTTGTTTGGCATTAACATGATGCATAGGGTGCTCGAGGAGGTGTTCATGTCATGTCGGTTCACACTGACATGCATTGTGACTTCATGGTGTGTCAGGAGCTTAGGGTGATGGAGTATGTTTGGAAAATCAGGTCGAAAAACACGGTCAGGGTTGAATGATTTCAACACATGTGTCAGGGGTCACCAAGCAAGAAACACGTAGAAAGTCAGCATATACTATAGTGTGTGTGTCGGTAAAGGTGGTCAGGTCTTTACTATAGGAAATGTAACATATTTGACATGGTTGTTATTGTGATGACTTCCCTCTTGACATTAGAAACGTTGACATGTGATTTGTCTCAAGAAGGTGTACTCTTATGACTTTGGGAAATCATTTTTGCAAAGGATAATTCATTATTTGTTGAAATGGTTCAATTTTTGTGATTTCTACTTACTTAAAAATGAGTCCATTCATCTCTTCATACAACTTAAATTCACTTTTACAAGATGATGAATTTGTATTGTTGTTGTTGTCTTCACTTATCTAGTGTTAACAACAAAACCTTGGATCAATTCTATTGATCCAATGTATGCTTCAGTTCTTCTTACCGCTCATCTTGTTGTCTTGGCATTTAGAAATGAAAGATAAATCTAGACTGGTCCTTGTTTTGTTTATAATTGTGAAGGACCCTTCTTTAGGGATCCTTGTTTAGCAATAGGATTTAGGTGATAGGCATGGGTCTTCTTGTTGATGTTAAAACACTGAGTAGCATATAGGGACATTGAACCTATTACTAAAACACTAAGGTTGACCCTAGTCTAAGGGTATATCTAACCTAAGTTGGGGAGTGTTATGTTTATTTAAATGAAATACAACCTAAGGTATATTTTACCTAGGAACTAAGGTTGATTTTCTAACCTAATAATAATCTAACCTAAAGGGTACCTATGGACTACTTTACAATTGGTATAGTCAATGCCATTGATTTTAAATGCATTAAATGGAATTGATTCTGATTTTATTGATATGGACTGCCAATTTTGGTAGAGGCATATGAAGTTTAGTGGATGCCTAGTTGACATCACCACTAAATAGAAATTACATGCAAATTTTAAATTAAAGGTATCACCAAACATGGATGGTGGTGGTGTGGAGAAATAGGAGGGAACTGTTTTCCTTTGCATTTATTGATTTCATTTTTGTCGAAGAAATGGCCTAGGAAAAATGCAGGGTGGGTTTTGGTACTGTAGTTTTGATCTTCAATTCATTTCAAGTTTTGGCTATGCATGGGGTTTTTCGGTTCTTCCAACCAACTGTTCTACTTTGGATATTACTGTAATTTTTGCATTCTTGAGCTGTTTTGGACTTTTTGGAAGTATTAGAAGAAGTGGAAGAGTTGAGGTGGTTGATGTTGTGTGGAAAAAAAGAAGTTGTTGAGGCTCAGCTTGGAAATCTTTGGTAAATTAGGAATAAGATCTATCAGGCATGATAGGATCTACCCATTAAGTTGCTCTATTTTTTCATAAATGTATTCATAAAAAGAACTCTGCTCTTGGGAACAAATGAGTTTTTATATGAGGATTTGATCTTATTTCGATGCTTGTATTTTCATTGTATTTTTCTGTATGGATTCACTATTATGATGGAAATACGTTCTGGGTTTTTTTCCTTTGTTGGAAAAATGATTGAATCATGATTAACATATGTTTGAACTTGAGTTGATGTTGAATATTTTGTATGCCTATTTAAGTTGTGTTAAAACTAGATAGTAACTTGTCTGATGTTGAACTTGAATGAATCTTCTTGAGTGCAATCTATCTATTTGGCATGGTTGTTAGTTTAACCCTACTTGTGAGATATTTGGAATGGTTTATCGAATTTGATTGCATCTTCTCTAGTGTGAGGAAAGAGTGGTCTAGGTTTTTTCTTCTCGATTCGACTTGTTGTGTATGACTAGTTATTTTTACTTAAATCAGAGATGTAGTAGATATTGAATGATCTCATGGTAAATAACATTGAACTATTGAATAAATCAAATCTTGTCTAAGCTTGGATGAATAATTAAAGGAAATAGACTTTAACATTTTTGGGTTTAGCTTATCTTCTGAGTTTGACTTCATGCACAAGACTTGTGGTCATGTTGACATTTTATTTTTCTCTCTTTGTGGTTATGAATCTGGGTTGAGTTTTATTCCTCCTTTTCCAGATATCTATTTTAGTGATTATTGTGAAGATACATAGTTCTAAGTTATCTTGAATGGAATTTTCTGATTGTTAAGTCTTCCTCTCACCTTTTTCATTCACCATTAATGGATGGGTGAGCTTATTGTGTTACCTCCTTGAAAAGGAAACCGTTTCTCGAAAAAGGGTAAATTACTTAAATGTTACTCTATCTTTTATGCTTGGGGAAACTAGGATAACTTCTGAATTAATGCAATTACTATTTATAAGGTAAATCATTTTTAGTTTGTAGTTTTTGTGCTATAGTTATTGTTATCAAATGTAAGTTCCAATAGTTCATTGGGCTTCAATGGTTGTTTGGGTTTGATTTTTTTATTGGCTTTGGGCCATCAAATCTGTCATGTTTCTTTTTCGATCTTGGTAAGAGTACCTCAATTTAAGGAAATGTGTTTTGAGACCTCATCTATACTGATATTTGGTGCTATCTCCTCTTTCTGTTCTAAGTTAAAAATACTTGGTAGACTTACTCCTTGGATATTATTTTCCATTTTCTTCTATATCTATTAGGAGATGGTTACTTGTAGTCTAGAGAGTTAAGGTATTTATAATACCATCCTCCTTAAATTCTAAAAGGTAGATGTATGTTGTTATTTATTCTCTCTGTCTTAGGATAACTATCATCTAACCCGATCCTGATCTAACCTCTATTGGGCTTTAAAATGGAAAACAATAGAGACCTGGACTTATCTATTATATCCTTTCTTAGATTTAGAGTGAACAATCTCTTTCTCTCTTTCCTTTCATCTTTCACCTATATCACTAGGAGTTACTTTTTTATCAAAAATATTTTAAAATTTTCCTGAACTTTAAATGAATCTAGTGGGATTCTCTTCTTTCTTCATCTAACTCAACAATCTAATTAATCATTTCATCATAAGGGCTGAATTATTCATCCTCAAGAATCTGAATTAATTGGTAAGAAGATAATTACATGTGTAGGGGAATAAGGACTTGAACTCATAGACTAGTTCTAAATGACTCTTTCCAAAGTGGCTCTTTTAGCCATGATTATATCTTCCTAGAAAACAAACTTCAACTGCTCACCCCATATTCTTTTGTTAACCTCTAGTGTCCTAATTATCTTCAACAATATTTTTTTTCTTGATTCATCTTGTCCATTTTCCCGAGGGTTGTAGTTAGATGCATATGTTAGGTTTATCCCATACTCTTGACACATGGCCACTAATGGTTTAGCTTCAAGGATCATGGCATCATCGAGAAAATATTTTAGCAGGTACTCCAAACCCGTGAATTATATGATTTACAATAAAATCCATAACAATCTAATGAGTTTCTTTCTTAGTAGGGATATCCTCAACCCACTTGGTGAAGTAATCATTGGCCACCAATATCCATCTATGGCATGCACTTGAAGGATTTTATATCTCCCAAAAAATCCATACCCCATTCTTTAAAAGGGGCTTCAATTGATCATCTTGGTTGTAAAGGGAGAGTAGCTAAAGCTTTCATTCTTCCTAAGAATCCTCAAAAATTTCACATTTTCTTATTAGTAAGGTTATATCTTAAAGAGGGTGGGCCACCAATAACTAGCCCTTAATATATTTTGGACAGCTACTCTTGAGCAAAATTACCCCCACATACTCCCCCATGAAAATCTGTAATTAATTTGGGAGCTTCATCTTCAGTAATACATCTTAGGATAACCCCTTCAGGATTCTTCCATGCCAACCCATAATCGGTGATGATGTACTTTTGGGAGGCTAACCTGAGTTTCCTTCTTTGATTCTTATTTAAATGTCTAGGACACTCCAAATTTCTAAGGTAAAATATGATGTCCTTGTACCACGCTTAAGCCCGACTAATTTCTCATAAGAATTCATATCTCCCTCATCAACTTCATTTACCTCCATCACTTACAGATTGCTTTCTACCATTAGCTTTTCCAAGACTAGACCTCTAACTAACTTAGTATTCTAAATATCCATGTCATATTGTTGCAATTTTTTCACCCATTTACATCTTTTACTTGATATTTCCATTTCTAACAAGATTTCCTTGACCATGGTATGGGGAACATAAGCTATGATTTTGGAACTTAAGATATATGGCCTAAATTTTTTTATTTCTCTAACCAAGGAAAAGGCATGCTTCTCCATGATGATGCATTTAAACTTAGTCCCTTGTAGTACTTTACTAAATAAAGCAATTTTCCTTTCACTTCCCTCCTCATCCTTCTGCAATAATACAAATGTAATGGTATTTTCATAGGAAAAAGAAAAAATTTGAAAATATTTTTGTAATAATGAGTTATTGTTGGTTGTCAAACATGCACCCGTGTCTTAAATCTAGAAGAACTAATTTATTTGTGAAAATAATGGAACCGTATCCAAGTTGTGGGACCTTTCACACTTGGGACAGAGCTCTAGAAAAATCCAGTTCTTCTATCTAATTCTCTGCCTCGCTACTTCTAGTCTTTGATAGGGAAAACTGAACTAATAATGCCTAGGGACTAGGGATAGAATGATAACACAAAAGGAAACCTACACCAAAAGGTGAAAACACCGAAAAGAGGGGTGAAAACTATATTTTCTAAGTGAAAATGAATGGAAATGTGTGAAAGAAGGCTAGGCACATGTAGCACATCTTAAAATGTATTTACCAGATCAATTTCATAGAGCACAACTAAATAAGGAGTTACAAGGGACATAGAATGGCACAATGAGCATGCAATGAAAAAGAAAAGGTAAGAAGAAGGAATGCAAACACATTAGGACAAAGAATAGTCACAAAACGATGCTTCTATTACTTCCAGAAATGCACAAAGTTGTTACAATGGTGAAAGAGGCTGATATCCACATGCAAAAACCAAATCTAGAGGTCGATGACTCAAAGTACGAAGATATGAAATCCTTAGAAATTTTTTTGAAAGGATCCAAAATGTCCAACGTTAACAATGAGCCTAGCTCTTACATTTATAGATGAATCCATGGAAGAAGAAGAGAAGGAGGGGAAACCCAAATTTTAAATACAACTACCAATAAGAAGCATTTAATGCCTGTAAATCCACATGTAAATCTTTCAAATATGTTTCCCCAAGTCTGTTTAGATTGTTGGATAAGGAAGGAGGGTAGATCATATCAAATCGAGTGGTTGAAGAAGTCGAGATTTACTCATTAATTCCCGAGAAAGATGGTTTCCCATTTCTTTCCTACGAGATCCACCAAGAATTCAAACTTGAATGCTTAGTACTATAGCCCATGTCAAAGAACTATTTATTGAGACTAGGTGTGAGCCAATCGGAGATCTATCAAAAAATATATGGATTTTAGAAGATGTTATAACTTTATCGGCACATAACACACGTGGCACGTGTGGATGGACTAAAGCAATCAGCCAACCATTCATTTGATTTTTAATTTCTACCAAGTGTCATTCATTGGCTAGTTATCGGATTCAACATCTCATTGGCATGCTTTGACTGGTCACATGTGTCATCTTTGAAGCATGTCAAAGGATGATGTGGCATGGAAAGGTGTGAAGGAGGGTGAAAAGATAATGCATGCGAGAAGAATGAGGAATAAAAAGGAGGCAAAAGGAAGGTGTGCAAGAGGGAGGATGGAACAAAGAGGATAAGGAAAAGGGAAGAAGGGGAAGCATGTAAGGGCACTTGAAGAAGAGAAGGGGGTCACGTAAGGAAATGAAACCAATGGAATGTGCCAAGTGAACTTGAGCACACGAAACATTGCAATGGATAGTTTAGATCCAAAAGTGTATATATGTTACCTAAATAACTGTGAGAGTTATTTAGATAACATTTTTGGTGACTTTCGAGGCCATCTTCCTGCTAGATGAAGGAGATCAGTAGCCTGAAGCATCCATTAGGCATGGAGTCTATTATGTAATCATGAAATTTTGATCTGCAACTTTGAATAATTACCCCTAAAGTCACTTGAAAGATCATTTCTTGACTCTATTATGAATCCTACAAGCGCTTAAAATTGTCAAAGCATCACGAAAGTAAGAGAATAACACAAGCAAGAAGCATACGAGAAGAAATAACTATGTACAAAAAAAACATGTATATAACGCACTTAGAGGAATTGAAAATACTCTAATATCTAAAAAATGATGTAGCAAACTTAATGGAAGGGTTTGATATAGATCCCATTTACTGGGATTTTCAGTGCGCCTCTATTAAGATGAGTTAACTCAAAAGAGTTAGCCTCTTTTCATGAACTAATGATGTATGGGTGACTCTAAAGTGCATCAAACTTTGAATGGTGCCTTGGTTTTTCTCTGTCAGCATCCCATTTTAATACTGAGTCCCCAAATTTGAAAGCTTGAGGCCTAGCCTTTCTGTCAAATAATTTCTTTGTTGCTTGTTGATGCTGCTCTAATTTGATCATGGAAGAGTTCCTTGATTCTTCAAGATTAACTAGCTCTTCCATTCTTATTTCCCTCTGGTCTACACCTTCAAATTCTAGTTATTGGGGAAGTTCTAATGAGTTCAACTCTAGCATCAAAGGAATGGTATCCTCTTTGTCATAAACAAGTTTGTAAGGTGAAGTTAATATTACTTTTTAAATTGTGATTCTATCTACCCAGAGCGCACACGAGACCTTTGTATGCCACTAATTTTGGCTAATGGTCATTGTATGTTTCATGATCCTGATTAGGTTTTTGTTTGTTGACTCTATCAGACCATTGCCTTAAGGGTAATAGTTGGAAGAAGTCTTTAGATAGATGCCTAGATTTAGATCCCAATCAGTGATTTAGTCCCAAGGAAGGATTTTGCATTATCGAGGATAATGGTTTGAAGAACATCAAACCTTGTGGTGTACCTTTGAAAAAGTCGGGATGATTGACTCGGTTGATTCCTTGACCACACAACTGACTTGTCCATCTGGTGAAGTAGTTCCTCTTTGTCAACACCCACTTGTGTTTAGTAATTGAAGGTGAATTGATCATATCCATGAATTCAATACCCCATTACGTAAAAGGTTAATCCACTTAGATTGGTTGGAGTGGAAGCACTTCCAATCTCTTATTTTGTATAAAGAAAGCACATCCCTTAAAATTTGTGACCCACTTGTGTGCATTTTAAAATAGGATAGGCCAAAAGATTCATACCACTATGATCTTCATTCTTGTAGTTTTGGTAGAAAATTTTCCACCAGAGAATCCATTGTGAAAGTCTACTAACGCTTTTTTAGTCTATGTGCCATTGATACATCTTAAACACGCTATCAAGATTTTTCTTGAAGAGAAATCCATCAATCAAAACATAAGGGATAGATTATAATCTCAGATGTCTTCTCTTTACCTTGTTTAAGCCAAGAGGGTATTCACCCTTGGAAAGGAATGTGATCATGTCCTTCATCTAGTCACGAACACCAGGATCTATATTGTTCTCAAGTTCTACATGCGGGAGATCCTCATCTAAAAAAATGAACTCTTTTATTCATTGTGTGCATCTTTAGCAATATTTTTGTAGAGATTGCTACCTCTTACCAATTTTTGGCATTGATAGTCACATCATATTCCATGATTTTGGTCACCCATTTTGCTCTTTTTTCACTAACCTCTGCTCCCATGATGAAGTCTCTGATAAAAGAGTGGGAGAATAACACCTTGATATGATTTGTGGTGAGCATACTTTTGAATTTCTTGAGTACACATGATGGAAAAGACTTGTTTCTCCATGTGATTGTAATTTAATTCATAATCCTTCATCATTTTTTAAAATAAATCCACTATTTTTTCCAATCCTTGTCCATTTTATTGTGTTAGGACAATAACAACACTCACATCAGTGTCATAAGCATAAAGGATGAAATCCTTTGAGTAATTCAGTTGATGAGTGTTGGTGTGCAAGAAATTTCTTTCTTAATTCTTTTGAAGCTCTCTCTTCCTTTTGTTGTCCATCTAAAGGCTATGTCCTTCTTGAGCATCAAGGTGATGGGACAAACTATTCCCTGTAAATTTAGGAAGGACGTGCCTAACAAAATTGATCTTATCGATGAATGATTGCAAGGCCTTTTTGTGTTCCAGCAGGGAAAGAGCTAGGATGGATGAAATGCACTCAAGATCAAGTACGATGCCATCCTTTGAAACCACATGGCCTAAGAGATTTCCCTATGCCTTTGCAAAATTACAGTTCTTGGGGTTAAGGGATACCCAATTTTTTTCATCTCTCAAATACTTTCTCTAGGTGAGCCATATGATCCCCACTCTTCTTTGAGAATATGGTTATGTCATCAAGGTAAAAAAAGATGGACTCATTGAGCGTAACCTTTAAAGGAAATGTGCATGGTGTGATGAAATGAAGCACCTGCATTCAAAAGACCAAAGGGCATATTTTGATATGCATATGTTCCCACTGGTTATAAACATTGTTTTGAATTGATCATCTTCCTTGACCAGGATCTGATTGAAACTGGATACCCATCTAACATTGAGAATCTTTGTGCGCCAGCCACAAAATGCAAAATCTACTCCATTGAAGGCAAAGGATAATGGTCCTTTAGAGATTCCTTGTTCAAATCTTTGAAATCAACACAGAGTCTGATTTCACTGTTTTTCTTACACACTAGAACTAGATTCGTTACCCAAGTAGAGTACTTGATGGGAAAAATAATTTTCACCTCAATGAGTTTGGATAATTCCTTTCTCATGAGGGGCTCTATCTTTGGATTTACTAGTCGATGCTTTCAATGACGGGATTGATACCAAGATCAAGGTCAATGGATTGTTGAGAAAAACTTGGATCAAAACCCTTGAGGTCTTCATACTCCCATGAAAATATATCATTGTATTTTTGAAAGAGAGAGATGAAGGCATGTTTTTCATTATGCATGCAATTCTTAGTAAGAAGCAAATCCTTTCCATGCACAATAGTGACTGGGGAGCAGTCTTCATACACAATGTGCATATAATTTTCTTCACCCTTGAACTCATCATCAAGGATAAATTTTTTCTCTAAGGTGACCAACCCTTTAGGAAGCTTATTTGACTTCAGTTGAATCACTTGGTCACCATAGCTGTCATACAAGTCAGCTTGCATGCTTGATGAGAAATCAACTTCATTTTGAATGAACTGGATGATCTGTGCGTCACTTTCAAACACTTTCCAGCTGGTATTATTATCTATAATGGATGGTCTGATCACCATATTAATGTGTTGAGTGTTTCCTTTGACAAAGTATTCAGTAGGAGAGAATTGTAAACCAAGTGCGGCCATTTGGTCAACTTCCTTATTCATTTTTCATGGTACCACCTATATATTTAGAGCATCAAATCTCTCAAGGAGGTCCCAAACTCTATGCTTATAAGCATTCGAAACTTATTATTTTCTTGGAACTTGTTGGTAACCTAGTGGATGACCAATTTTGTATCTCCAAATATCTGTAGTGCCTTAATCTTCTTCTTTTCAACAATAAGTAGACCATGTACCATGCCTCATACTCTGCCACATTATTAGAACATGTAAACTGTAACCTATGAGAAAAGAATAATTTCTCACCCTTAGGAGAAATGAGGATGAATCCTACTCCCACTTTGTTTTGCTTCTAGATCCATCAAATTATAACTTCCATAGACTAGGTTCAACTTGGTCTTTCTTGAGTGCATGTGGTAACACAACTTATTCTTCAAGAATGTAGTAAGTACCAAGCCTAGTTTCATAAGCTTCTAGTTCTTCATCATATGGGTCAAATTTATGGTGCCTCTTTGCCCATTCATCAAGTATTAGATCGGGAGTGGAAGGTGGAAGAGGATACTCTTTATGAACTGAAGTTGGTTCTTCTTGGATTAAATAATTATCTTAGAGAGAGGATGGGACATATGACTCTACATCATAGGAAAATATTGGCTCAGATTGTACGGTGAACCGGGTACCATACCTTGTCTTGAGTAACATGTGAGACCAATCATAAGACAAGTAACCACCAAATTTTGTAGTAAGTTCTATTGATAGACATAGGGAAAACAAAATAGGTGGGTCAATAATAGACACATCTTGATTTATGGTGAGACTTGGGCATGCATGAAGGGTCAACTCAATACCCTTGATGATTCCTAGGGTGGTGACAGTTGATCCATCAAGTTATAGGACTCCTTTAGATAGGGGGCTATACTCAAGACCTAGGACATCAGCTATCTGCTTGGGTATAACATAAGTGCTAGCACCCAAGTCTATCATGAAATTATGAACTAGGTATTGTCCTATAATCAAGGACATATAGAAGGGTGGAGTTTTAACATTATTACTTACTTATTTCTCCTCTATCTGACAAATATTGATAGAAGCGCATGGTTTGTGAATAGTTTGATCAGTGTGTGGAAGCTGGGACAAGGCCTCATGTAACAAATCCTATTGAGATCGAATGGTCAGAGAATCCCACATTGTGACATTTATATTTGTCTTCTTCATTTGTTCCATAATGAAAAATGGAAGACCTGATGACTTGTGTATTTGTGGGACAACAACATCCTTTCTTGACTGATCAGGCACGTAAGTAGGGGATTTAGCCTAATATTAGGCTTGAATTACCAAAGGAGGGGCACAATACTTTAGGAGGAGCTTTGCATGGAGCCTCTTGTGTAGGGACTTGAGCACTTTTAACACTGGATGCCATGGCTACATCTTTCTACTTTTGAAGGTTGGCTTGTGATGCTAGACTTGTGACCTACGTGTGGACTCAAGCATTCTCTTCTTATATCTTGTGTTGTTTGAAACTTGGTTGATTGCACAAAATATTTTATCATCAAAGAACATCAAATTGGAATCAAGAAGAACCTCTGGCCTTTCTTGGTTCTCTATTTTAGGTGCACTTGTTGAAGGTTCATAGTTGGAAGCATTACTATGAATCATGTGGGCTTATGCACACACAATATTGACATAGTGATATTGGTTGTGAGGCATGTTGCAAGGGTAGCACCACTATGAATCCTACGAATTTTTTTCTAAATTAGAACAAGCTCATGACTTGTTGCATTGGGTCTTTGGAAGGTGCGGGAGGAACAAATTACAAGGGTAGATGTGTGTTGGCATGTCATATCTCATTCGGCTAGTTAGGCACATATCTTTTGTTTCCATATTGATTCCACCAAGGCTGACTACTTTAGATATGTGCCTGATTAGAACTTCCTATAAAGGCTTATGCCTATTGCTTATATATTGATATGACCTTGTTTTACAAATTTATAATTAGGGTATTTAATTATTCATCTTCTTTTTGTCATGTTGAAGCAAGTAGGATGTTGATACAATAGGTTGCGTGCTTTTCTCATGAATAGGAATAGGGGCCCTGAAGGTTTTGGTGCTTGTGAAATTTCGGGAACAAGGGCATAGGTGGTCTAAGATCTATCTTTCTAGCCTAGATAAGACTATTTTCTGCCCTTACCACAATATTATAAGTGGCTGGTAAAGTCCTACCTCTCATAGATTGAATCATGACTAAGATATCATTGTTAAACACCTTTAGATAATACATAAAATCATGTTGGTCTGTAGGTCTTAGCATAAGAGGGATTATGTCCCAAGTCTTCTAAAATCTGATGTTGAAACCAGTCATCTAATCATTGGGTGCCCTCCTTAATGTTGTCATTTGCTTCCACCAAAGATAGGTGATCTGACTTATGTTCAAATTAATTTCAAAAAGCTATTCCAAGCTCATCCCAGTGTGGCAATATATCCAAGTCTAAATCCTCGGTACCATTAATGCACTTTTCCTTTGAAATAGGTCGCAAGTAGCTTTGTGATTATATCATCATGTGTGATCAAATAGACTAAACATACATTTGATACATCTTGGATATGCTCCTAAGGGGTGACTTGATTCTCACCAGTAAAGTATGAAATACTTTTGAGAATGCCATTTGACATATCATGTTTTATGGCCAAAACCAGGGGACTTCCTCTGGTGAATTTAACAAAGTTCCTTAGTAGAGGAGGTGGTTGATGTGCCATAACAAGGTGCCTTTGGTTGTCTACTATGAGGAGTAGTTGAATGGGAATGGTGTGCTGGAGATGGAGATGTTCACGTAGGCTTTCTAGAATGAACTCTTCTCGGGGATAGCTTGAGGTAATTCAAGGAATCTTTGGGCATTGCACTTCTCCTTGTATACACTCTTCTTATGAAAGGTGCTCAGGGATGCTAAAATAGAGATCTGTAGATGTTGGTAGTATCCATATGTGTTAAAATGAGCCTTCAAAGGCTGAAATACCAAGTCCACACACCAAAACTTAGCAATACAAAATTTTATATTTCATTGCTTCTCCCACTGGGCATGCGAAACTATTAGTCGTAAAACTTTCACTCGTGTCTCGGATCTAGAAGAACCGAGTCATTTGTGACAACAATGGAGTTTTACCCAAGTTGTGGGACCTTGTGTGCTTGGGACGGATCCCTAGAAAAGGTCGGTTCCTCTATCTAATTATACTGCTACTATTACTCCTAGTGCCGATAGGGAAAACTAGATTAACAATGCCAAGGAACCAAGGATAGAAGGATAACACAAAAGGAAACCTACACTAAAGGTGATAGCACGTAAAAGAGGGGTGAACACTATCTATTCTTGTAAAAATGAAGGAAAATTTTGAAAGAAGGATAGGCATGTGTTGTAAAACTTAAAACATATTTACCAGGCCATTTTCATGGAACAAAACTAAATAAGGAACTACAAGGTATGTAGAATGGAACAACAAGCATGCAATGAAAAATAAAAGGAAAGAAGAAGAAAGCACATTATGAAAAAGAATAGTCACAAAATGATGCTTCTATTACTTCCACAAATGCACAACATTATTACAATGGTGAAAGAGGTCGATATCCACATGCAACAACCATATCTAGAGGTCTACGACTCAAAAAAAGAGGGGTGAACACTATCTGTTCTGTGTGAAAATGAAGGGAAATTCGTGAAAGAAGGCAACATATCTAACATGATCCTCGACAGAAAAAGAGGAATAATAACCTAAAAACAAGATTTTCAAATGGATTTAACATGATTGTAAATTTTGAACTTGCATTTTCACATGGGGAAAATATAAAACGTAAAAAAATTCAAAGGTATGTTCCAAACAAAACGGGTGAGATTATTTCAAGTATGAACACTTTCCAAGCTCCTCAAGTAATTCTCCAAGCTTCCATGATATATTCCATAGAGATTTAAAAATAGCTTCCTCAAAAAACCCATTCTTCTCCTTCTTTCCATTTTAATAGCCAATGCCTTAAATTTTCCTCCACTATTTCCTCCATGCAATTGATAGATCATTAATATCCAAAAATGAACTAATAGTTCGAAAATGAGAAGGTCTACATACATATCCCAGTGCTCAAAAAACCAAATGAACAATGAAAAAATAACCCATATCTTTTCCCTCTAAACCATCATGCTCTTTCCAAGGTGCCTTTGATTTTACCAAGGCCATTAATACCATGGCAAACTGTCAATTACTCCCAACAATCCCACCAACCACCATTATGCTAATTTAAAATTAGTAATCAACTAATAGTTCATCATACCTTTACTAAGCCTTTAGCCACCAATTTAGCATGCATGGCCAAGTATGACTTGGTCCCTACCAAAGGTGGTGGTGAATATCAATTAAAACTCATTTAATTCGCTAAGTACAAGTATGGGTTGGTGCCAATCTTCGTAACCATGCAACTAACCCTTCTCCACAATGTTAACCACAGTTAGGTCCTTAGGTTAGGTCAAAGGATTAGGACATAGGATCCTTGGATAGGTTTAGGTTCTAATTAATATTTATGCCTCAACCTTAGCTTAGGTTTTTATTATTTAATCCAAAGCACATAGCATTAGATAGGTCATTAGGAATATAATTATCACCTTAGTATAGGCTATATTAAGCCTTCATACTATCAAAAAGAGTATAACCATTACCTTAATTGTATGCATATCATTTTAACTGGAATTATGCTTTCAAATTTATGAAGTGATCTTAACAAATTAGATATGTTTATAATCAACTTGATCGACATATAATTGCAATCCCTGAAATCATTAAGAAGTCAAATAGACTTACCAATTATAGTCATAATAACATATCAATAAAGGATAATGCCTTGGATCAATGTAATTTATCCGAGGTGTAATCATTCATTTAATATCTATATAATAGTCTTGATAATATAAATTATACCAAAAACTTAAATATCTTACTAGGTTACCTGTTTGTTTAAATGTCCCAAGAATCTGATTTCACTTTCCACAAGCTGAAATCACTAAGTTTATTTAAAAAACTAGTTAAGTAAGTGCTTCATGATCAATCAACATAAGTACAAAACTTCCATAAGAATTATTAACAATCAGATCTCATAAGCACTTGATATCATTCCAACAAACATGATTAAACAGATTCAAAAGAGCATTACAACTCAAAACAAATCGCATGACAAAGTTTTCCAAATTCATATAAGGAAGCAAGTATGAATATCAACATAGAAGAGGCATTAAATTTCTTGTCTATCAAATAATAGGATAACTTTTTGCAAATGCATAAGTATATTTGATCAAACAAGACTCATCATAGGGTCTTAGACTAGCTAGTAATCTTGTTAAAGTCTTGTTGAATCTTGTGTTGAAATCTTGAACACACTCATTAGGATTATTCTTTATGTTTTTGAATTTAGACAAGAGGAACCTAAGGTCAATCATGTTACCATATTAAATCATTAATTCATTTCTCATTTCATCCCAAGAGTCAATTGAACCACTAGGAAAGGCATTAAACCAATCCTTTGTAACCTCCTCTAAAGTGTGTACAAATAGTTTCAAACAAACATCCTCATATTCCACTTCATAATCATCCATAATGTTTTGGAATAACTTGAGATGTTGGTCACCACTGAGAGAATTATTTCCTTGAAATTTAGGTAACCTATTCCTGATTTCATTAGGCACCTCATTTGGAAATCTAGGCATACCCCCAAATTTGATAGGTATAAATGCCTTAACTCTAAAAGGGGCACGTGGGGTAGGATGATCCATGTTGTTATTGATAATTTTATCAAGAGAATGGTTAACTTTGTTTTGAAAAATTGGTTCATGAACCATGGGATTATGGTCAATATTATGGAGATCTCTAACAAGAACATGTTGAGAAAAAATTAAACTCTTAAAAAATGGGTAGGTTCAAACATTTAAAAAAATTAATATAGAACCTTGTTGAAATAATGAATGAAGTTATATTCACGGATAATTGGTTCAAAATATATTAGAAGGTCTAAAATATTCCTCAATAAAATGGGAATAACTAAATTTATAAGATTTAATATCATTACCTCATAAAACTTGACCCCTTACTAGATTCCAAACTTGTTTCCTTATTTTTTGCAATGAATTCAACTTAGGAAGATTTTTCTTAGCAGGAGTTGATCTAAATGATTATCTTAATCCTTTTAATTTTGTAAATTTGGAGTCACCAACAAAATATGATAAATCATATAGCACTGGTTTGACAAATAACTTAAAATAGATTCACCACAATATATAACGCTCTAGAAATGATAGATCACCTTAAAAATGCATTGAATAATATTCCAAAAATATCAAATAAATAATAACCTAATAAACCTTTATAAACCCACGGAATTGAGAAAGTATCATGTGCCTTCAAGACTAGGAAAGGATTAAGGGGATAAACATATCTTAAGCATCGGGCACTAATAAACTTTCTTTCAATTCCTAGCAAATTTTCCAATAAAAGAAATTGTTGTCAAGAAAATAGAGAAACTTCTTACAAGCATGGAATTGATAATTTTTATTTTAAAAATCACTCGGGTCCCCAAAGAATAGTGCAAGTTTTTGTTGGATACGTTATGAGACTAATATGGATTACTTTACAAACTACAAGTTGATAAAGTCTTGTTTGAATTACACTCAAAACCTCGACAATGGTATCATAACTAAACTAATATAATAACCTAACCTCCTCAGTAGCGGCACCAATTTTGTGTTGGTTCCCAATCTAACACCCCAAATAAGAAATTTATGCAAAGGGGATAAGAAAACATAGAGATCTTTGTGTGTCATTTTGTAGTCAAGGATGGATCTATATATTTATCTTGACTATTCCTTACGGGAATGATAGGGAGGCATGTGACTAAGGATGTGTATGTATTTTTACTACTTTATGGTTCTGTTTGAACTAGGGTTAGATAACCTAAGGGGTATCTTGAAAGAGAGAGGGAAATGTTATATTTCAAACCCTCAAACTTGTTAGAACCTAAATCAGATATTCGAATATGACCACAAAGTGAAATGATCATTCAAAAGAATGGCGACACAAGTATTGAAAACATTTGATACATTAGATACAAGCCAATTAAGACCAATAAAATGTGATCGAAGACATAATCTCGAAGAAATTATTAACAATTGAGATATGATAATGCTATGATTCTAAAATTCACAAATCATGGAAAATACACTTGAAATATGCATCATAGGTTTGATTTGTAGGAAAACACTTGTAAAATAGGAAAAGGTAATGTGATTTACAGGGATGCAAAAAAATGGTTCTTAGTTAAATGAAGTATATTTTGTGTATATAATGGAGAGAAGTACCAGTGCTCACAAATTCATCTAGTTGATTTCAAAATGTAGGAGGAAAAATATCAAGAAAAATAATCTTTAAATGGGAATTTACATTCATTGATACCAAATTCATATAGACATTGCCACATAATCTCTAAAATATTAACACAAAAACTTGTTCATAAAACCTCAACAAAATATTTATTGCATCAATTCCATAACACCAAAATACACTCAAGGATTGTAAACAATCACCTCCAAAGTAAAATTATAGAAAGGATTTTAAAACCAAACATATTGCAAAGTAACACTACAACACAATATTTACTTAGTGACCAATATTATGCAATAATCAAAAAGAACTCCTTTGTATTTCATTGATTCAATAAACATAATATTACATTAAAATATATATTCCTCAACTATGCTCTCATTTACATTCCATAATTCTTGACTGGATCATGGAAAATGATTCTATATGCTTCAATTTAGACAAGGGAGACATATAAAAAATGATCTCAATTCTTACTAATGACTATACGATAAAATCACCTTAGAAAAAAACAAAAATTAGAACCTCTAGAATGAATATAGTCCTTAATTCTTATAAAAATGTTCCTTTAAGGGAATATTCCTACATACCCCATGAGCATTGAGTACAAGAAAACCATAGGTTTTTAATCCTTGATCCATTAAATGGAAGGATGATTTGTTCCAAGTGAGAATATCCCATTTTGATACACCCAACTGGAATGGATTTGAACCATGATTGAAGTCCATGGATGAGTGGATTATATTCCTTTTTCAAACAAAATATATTTTTTCCTTTAATGCTATGTCACCATCATGTGTGTTCCTCTAGGAAGATTTTGTTAAGAATTGAAATAATATGATTTGATTCTTCCTTTTCGAAATAATAATGAATGGAAAGGAATAAATAATCAAGATGGGAAGAAGAATAAATAATATTCCTAAGGAGGGTCAAGATCAATTGTTCACTTTTTTTATCTTCTCCTTGTTTATTCCTGTACATGTCAAAGCATTCAAACATCCCCAAAATGGGGTCCTCATCTAGCCCCGTATGGTAAAGAAAGACTAATTCTTGTTTAGATAAAACACTATCAAATTCAATGGAAATAGATTTCTTTTTCTTGACTCTCTTGGCCAATTTATTAATGTACCTTTCCAAATGAATGAATTTTTGGATGAAATAATAATTGAAGTCCTTTAGAGACTCCAACTCCCTGTAATATGTTGTTGAATAATTTCAATAATATTCTTTATATTTATAGATCCTAGAGTGTAAGTGTCCCTAAGGGGAAGCATCATCTCAATTTCTAAATTAATATCACCCATTTATTCTCTTTTTTTCCCTCATGTTTTGGAGCTTGCTTATGGAGTCCCCTAGAGTGTCTATTATCAATCGATAGCTCCTTCATGCTTATATTTTTTTCCTTAGAAATTTTATGGAAGTATTCCTTCCCTCTCTGCCACTTCATCATATAAATTTGTGATGGTTTCTATATTGGTCATCATTCCATCCCAATAGTCAACTTTTATTTGATACATTTCAATCAGCACTTTACTTGACTCAATTTTCTCTTCACTTGATTATAGTATTAATTTTTTCCTTAATGAATTAGCTACCCTTACTCATTAACTACTTCTCCCACTCCCTGATTATATTATACTTTACATTTCAAATCATCAGAATTATTCAATGCTTCGGGGTAATAGATGTAGAATTTTTTGGATTTCTAATGGAGATTATATCCACTTTTGCACATAAGTTGACAACATGTCAAATTTTTATGTAAGTTACTTTTTGTCTCTTTATCCTTATCCATATTTTGGAAGAGACCTCTTATTTCCATATTAAATTCATGTTTGAGACCCTTTATGTTCGGTTTCCCTAACGGGATCTTGGTTATCCGATAATTCGATGGGTTATATTCATCCTCAAGACATTAACTTGTGGAGTGGTAATCTCCACAAACTTGTGTCCTTGAGGTTCCACCATTTTCCTTGATAAAATCCTATCTTTATTTGGCATTTTGCATGGCCTCAAGAAGATTCTCTCAAGATATACCTCCTCCATCTACACTCTTACTTTTCTTTTCTTTGGGAGTGTTTCTCCCAACCATCCTTCACTCAAATTTCAGCCTTCTCCTTTTCCTTTTTGTTGGGAGGTGCTTGGTATAATCACAATTTTTGTGACTAGAGAGTGTGAGGCTAGAATCATCAACCTATATCTGTGGTGCTTCCACATTTTCAATTTATTACACCTTGTTTTCATATTTTATACATCGTTGTCCTTTGCTTCTTATTCCATCTTAATTAGAGGGTTTTGATCACTTGCATATGTAGGTATAATAGCTTCAACCTCAACCCCTTTGTTCCTAGATGGAGACGGTTCTCTAATTAGCTTAGTTTGTGTTTCTACTTGATCCACGAGCCTTTATTTCTACAACTTTATCTACAACTTCATGAGGTTAAATTAATCTCTCTATCATGTCTAGATCTTATTAAAGGGGGTCCATGACTTTTAGTTTTTCACCTTTTTCAATATAAATTATTAAACATTTGGTTCCATTTTCTTTGTCATTTTGGTCTTTGTTGTGGTGGATTATTCTTGAGATATTGAGCTTCCTTCCTTCACTTTAATTACAATAGCTTGAGTGGATGCAGCTTGGAAATTTTTGTGTAAAGTTAAACTATAGCATCTTGACTCAATCCATGCAAAATTTCATTGAATACTTGTTCATGATATGTGTCTTATACTTATTATTACACAACTTTAGGGGTACTCAAAACTTGTATTTCAGAACTAGGCTTGAGACAAGAACTTCTTGTCACATAAGAGGTGGGGTAGTATCAATTATCTCTAGGGTATTTGATACTTCATCAAATATCTCAACCATATATATATTTGCATGATCTTATTAATGGAATCCATATCTCCATGGATTTTTCATATCTACAACAATTGATTTTATGATTTGCATTTGAATATGGGCCCTACATGTGGATAGATTGGCCACATCGACTTACTTAAATGACATGTTATTTGTTCATTGGACCAATCCTTAAGATTTTCATACATGTCTTGACACTTTTATTTTCTATTTAAGCTCTATGGGGCATTAAAAAGTGTCTTTACATTTAGATCAAGCTATGGTAGGAAAAAAGTTATAAATACTAAAAATTACTATGGGGATACAAAGTTGACTCTATTGTATTATGCCACCATATGCCACCATGGGTCTCTCTTATTGAGCCTCGGAGATGTAAGTGTAGTCAAAAATATTACAAAAACTATGAAACTACTAACTACAAGACTATGAAATTTTTCCACTTGCCAAATTCTATCAGATCATGCCACGTGTTCCTCTCATCGTCATGCTTCAAAGGAAAAAAATTTAACTTGTAGTCTTGCAATAACTATAAAGTTACAAATTACAAAACTACAAAGTTTCCTATTTACATTATAACATTGAGATCTTGAAAATATTCATTTTTGGGCCTTGGGGAGAACTTGCAAGTTTCACATCTACATTAACTTTTACATTATAGAAAATTCAAGTAAATGGATGAGTATTCCCTTTTCAGGGCCTAGACTTACAACTATAGTTCACAATTTTTCAAAAATCGTAAAACTACTTCCAAGACATGCATACCCGCATATGTTTTGAATATTCTTTATTTATGTCTTTGAGGGTACAACTACAGTTTAAAAACTTATATAAATGAAAACTCGAACAACTACAAAATGTTAAGCTCCAATAACAATGGGCCTTACCTCTTAAGGCTTAGATATGTAATTACAGTTCTAACAACATTTCTGTATTATTAAATATGTAAATCATTAAAACAATGAGAAACAAAAGAAACATTAATGCATTAGAAAAAAACATAGATGGTTTGATAGGATAATGACATGGTTTCAATAATTGAATATCAAGAAGGCACGAGGTGACTTGAAAAACTAGTTAGAAAACTAGAATGTCTATACTACATCACATTCAAATGGAGAAATACGAAATGTTCCATGATTTTGGATAGGATCAAATTAGGCACGAAAAATTCACTTACTACTTACATTACACCTCCGAGTGTGTTATTATGTTCATGATTCCTAATTAAGAAAAGTAGACATTAACAAAAATTGTTTTACTTTTACCTTTCTTTATCCTTTTGATATTTTAATCATTTACTTTTCTAGAATGACTACTTTACTTATAAATAACATATGACCCAAGTTTGTATTTTCTATTTTATCCTCGAGAATCTTGGATAATACCACCCGTAGGGACAAGAGTACTCATGTGCTACTATCCCCTTTAGGTGGTTCTATCCTTTTCCCTCATTTTCTCAAATTTGAAATACCACACCATTTTCTATATTTTTCTAAAATCTCTTTTATCACTTTGGGTCATCCTTTTTAGTTGTTAATGATGAAATTCAAATAAGGGAATCATATGTATACATGACTTACTCAATATTATTAGGGCTTGGAAAAATTTGGCTATTACTTACTATCTACTACTTGGGAAAAGAGCAATATTAAAGGACTTCATTTTTGTTGCATTATTCATTGCATATGAGGGGATATTTCTGAATTCCATCTCACACATTCATCTTGGGGGAAAGTATTTATAGCCCACTATCTTGGTGTGACTGGAAAAAGGGAAACCTAGCTTCAAGGGAAACAATTAAATCACACATACACATTATAACTACATAGATTTTAAAATTTAGTGCAGTTCTCGATGACAATTACATAGGGGTGACCGTTGAGGTCAATATGACTTAAGCATATACATTATTTTTTTCATCTAATATTTTTTTCAGCCTTTTGCAGTACCTAGGGTTTTTTTTATAGGTTCAGTGTGACATTTAAACCCTACAGAAAATTGGATGAAAAAAAGAGAAAAAGGAAGAAAACAAGTTCAGTCCCTAAAATTATTAGAAGGAAAACATTTTTCAGAACACTAGCTCCCATTTCAAACACTAGCGCTTAGGTAGTCATGTCCCCATCTAGGTGGTCCTATCCAAAAGAGTTGAAAATCCTAATTTCCTAGATAAAGCTTACTCGGTCCCAATCCATTTTGTTCCACTCATTATCCATCTCGATCTAGTCCATATCTTCAAATACAAATTAAGTCACTCTTATCTCCCTGTTACACACACTTTCTTGTCTTTTGCATGATAGATCTCTCTTGTTACTATTATATTCATTTGATCTCAGTCCTCTGATTAAGATTTAATTCCATTAAATTAGTTGGCCTAGTTGTATTATTTTTTATTAAATAGTTTTATGATCACCTAATAATGGATTGGGTGGATCCACCACCCTCTCAAAGGCCACCTCTTACCAAAAACTCTAATTTTAGGAAGATGTGACTTTTTAGAGGAGTGTAAGGCAAGTTAGGGGCTATATTTTCCTTGAAAAGATCCCCAAGTACCATACCTATGGGTGGGTGATCTCTTTTCAAGAATTATAAGGCTTATTTTCCTCTTATAACCCCATTTTCAACCACCAATACTTATCATTTTGTATTTTGGTGTATGGTGGGTATTTGGATTTCAAGTTTCTCCACATGGATATTTGACTTACTTGCATTGGAATTTTAATTTATTTTATTATTTTATAAATGCAAGTTGAGGGAACTTGGGTGACACTTATCAACATCCTATTAGGTATTGGTTTGGAAAATCTTATCCTATATTATCCTCCAACTTGGAGGATTTTAGGGTTCTCTCATTTGGGGAGCATTGGAGCTATTTTGGAGAGAAGGATACTTGGATTGTGGAGAGCTTGGATTTTGATTTGGAAGACTTGTGCTTGGATTCATATTGATCTTGTGAGGTAGGTTGCATAAAGGAATATTGTTGAATTTTGTAAAATATTTTGTGTCGAAATTGTTTGGTTGACTTAAAAATATGTTATAGTTTTCTTATTTGTTTTTCTCCCTGCCACCCATTTTGGAAAGTGGAATTTCGATTTGTAAGGGGAAGAGGAAGCATCCCCTTTTACTTTCCCACAAGGCTTGATGGGAAAGCCTTGTTGGGATTGTTGTCACTTGCTTCATTTGGTTTGAAGTAGGAGATCATTCTCATATGGTTTGGTAATCATCTCTTATCATTTTGAAGGACTCCTCCAAGGTTTGAAAAACCTTGACAAGGATGATGTAAGGAGATATAATATATTTGGAGGGATATGGAGTTTTGGAGGATTTTGGGAGTTATGGAAAACTTGTGGAAACATTTTCACACTTACTTGGTTATGATTAAAATGAGGTCTCTTTTCCTATCTTCCCTCATTTGATAAAAGCATTGAGATTATTTTTATTTTGTATTGTTTTCCAAAATCCTTCATTGCTTAGATGTTTATATTTTTGGTTTATTTCTCTTATCTTAATTGTTCTCTCTTGGAGGCTTTCTTCTCCTTTCTCCCATGGGCTTGGAGGGTGGATAAAATTATATCCTTTGTTAGAAGTTGGAATGTAATAATTTCATTTGGTTGGTTGGTAAATCAAGCTATCATCTTATGGATTAGATGCATTCTAGCTGGATTTGAAGCTTGGATATCGATTTTTAGGAGATTTTTCTCTCATGGAAGAAGGGTTGATATAAGTGAAAAAAAATCCTTGTTCCTCCCACTTTTTGGGAGAATTTTCTCTTGTATTTAAAGAGTTTATTCTTTGTATATTTAATTTAAATGAGGGAGGATTTTTTCATTATGAATATAGTTTGTATCTATTATGTTATAAGTTGTAACTCTGGATTTTTTTATTAGTGGTAAATGGTTTTGGGGGGACCATACCCCGTAGTACAAAAATCCCAAAGGTTAGATAAGCAAGATTAACAACATGGTTTTTTGATAGGTGGGATCCACACCCCCAGAAAAATGCCTAACATCCATATTTAAAAGAAATTAAAAAAATGGTTTTTAGAATTGTGGGGCCATACCCCAACAAAAGGCCGATAAGCCATAATATACAAAAAGAAACAAAGGTAGGGATAATCTACTAGAAAGAATCAGGAGAACAAACAAACAACAACCTAACAAATGATGTACAACCAATAGAATATAGCAAAAAAACATAAAAACCAGGAGGATCCTAGTCCAGTTACATGAGGCATTTTTGAAAAAAATGTCACTTCCTCCAAATATGTGAATAGATTTAGGGAATTTTGCATTGTAGGGTCCTTTCTACTCAAGGAGAATGCCTTCTTTGTAGATTTTACATCTTTCCAAAGATCCTTTGGAATACCACTCACATCACAATTTTTTTAACTTGAATATGTAGAAACTCAAGAAATGTGTTGCATGGTGAGGTGGTTGATTTGTTTAGAGACAATCTTCTCAAGAGTGGCAAGCTAGTTCCTTCGATTCCTATTAAGTTCTATTAAATTTTCCTCAATTTCCATATTGGAGGTTTGTTTCTCCTTATTGCCAATGTTAACCATGAGAGGCACATCCTCCCCGAGGCTTGTGAATTAACAGGTGGGCCCTGAAACTAAGTTTTGGCATTCGAGGAGGTTAGTCTTGTTGATGGTGAGAAATATTTCCACCACATCTAGGTATTTCCATTTGATAGTGCTTCTGAGAACCCTTTTGGTAGGGGGATAATTTTTTCTAAGTCTTTTAGATTTTTTGGACTACGAAGGGGGAGAGGGAATGGAGCTTAAGGGGAAATTGGAAACCATGTCAAGAAAATGCATGTGAAGAAGGATAATTACACCTTGGTGAAGGGTAATAGATATATTATGAGAATGAATTTCCTGAATAGATTTTTCAAGGGAATGAAGAATGTAGTACGAGAGGATAACCTAGGATATCTTCTCGAAATGGTTTTAAAACACCAAATGGTGAAGGGGTAGGGTAGAAAAATGTCCTTCAAGAGTAACATACCTAACCACCATTTGGGAAACATCATTTCATTTTTGTAAGTAACATTGAGAGTAACTATAGCTTTTAGAAAGAAGAAAATAGTTTCATTTTGTAAGTAGGAACTCTTAAATGTACCTTTTGGAATAAGGAAATAATAGTCTTGTGTTTGGGAAGAAGAACCTTATACTATTTTGTTAATTTGAGTTATTTCATTTACCATGGTTTATCAAATGGACTTTGATTGGGTTTGAATTCCTTGAGCTTGTACAAATACTAACCAAATATTATAACCTTTTCAAAATAGGTGTTGGAAAATAAAAATGTCATTTCTAAACTTATTTTAACTTGCATATTCCCTTCTAGTTTTTTATCAATATAACTTGAAAGAAAGGAAAGAGGATGGTTATTGTTGCATTATATTGATTAATGTGAATTTTTCCTTTGGTTTTAATCTTCAACTTGAATTCTCTATCTTATAACTCTTAAAACAAAAATGCATTTTGACCAAATAAATTGCTCTATATTTTTATTGAAATTAAAAATAAAATAACTTAGTTTAGAAAATTCACTCATTCTTTTATCATCTTATTGTTAACAAAGGAATCATATGAACTCTCCTAATCCAATATATATTTTGGTAATATTATTTATACATCTTGTTATATGTATATATATATATATAGGATGTGTTTATGTGTGTATTTAAATATATTATAAATGTTTTATCCTCTAATTTTTAGAATAAATGTTTAAGATATATCAAGTTTTAATTATAAAAAGGATAAATTTGGTTATATGACTATACATTGTAATAAAGAGAAATAATGTTTCATGAGCTTATTTTTACACCTACACACACACACAACACACACACACACACACACACACACACACACACACACACACACACACACACACACACACACACACACACACACACACACTTATTTTTACACACACACACACACACACACACACACACACACACATATACATACATACATGAATACATACATACATATATATACACATATATGCATATATATTCATTTATATACAAAAATGTAAAACAATTGGGTTCTCCTTTATTTTGAATTTATATTAGGGTAGATATATATAAATAGTTTTCTTCATTTTATTAACAAATGAAGATAATTAATTGGAGGGGCCAAGGCGTGGCCATGAAGCCTCCCCAAAATATTATATTGAATGTTATTCACATCCCTCTATATACCACGAGTGCGGCCTATGGATGCATAGTCCTATGGTCTATGGCAGGTCCGTTGCCTTCCTTATCACAGCTTAACCTTGTATTAAAAACATCCATGCATATATACATGGCGTTACTCAAGTCTTTTTCACTCCCTTCATGATATACGTAAAACACACACACACATTTAAATAAATATATAAATATATATTCAAATAAATGTGTTCTTCCTTTATAAAACCCTAATAAGGGTATGCATAATAAAATTAATGAATGGAAATCAACAAATAATCTCCAATATAACTCCTGAAGCCCCTCCCAAAACTTCAAGTAAAACTAAAAGAAACAAAATAAGAGAAAAGAGAAAATAAAATAAAATTAATTTTAAAAGGAATTCAAGGGTGAAGATCCCCTTAATCAAAAGGCCTAAAATAAACCTAGGTCTTACCACTTTTCAAGTGGTTTGTAGGGGTTGATTTTTATTCTAAGGAAGTGGCTCCATTTTAAAATTTGGTTGAATACAAAATAAATTAAAATTAACTTAATATATTTTTGGGTCAAAAAGGGCATGGATCGGATGGCGAAAAATGGGACCATGCCTAAATTAATCAACTAAACTTAGGTTATTTGATTAACTTGAGCATGGAAAAATGTTTCTGATGAGTTGGTGAGCTCAGAAAATCCAAGCTTTATCTTGGAGAGGTATCATGATTTGAATTGTTTGGTTTCCAAAATTACGAGCTTGACCCTACATTATAATCCTATAATATGGATCTAGAATTGTCAAGTTACTTAAATGAGATCCCTATGACTCC
Source organism: Taxus wallichiana var. yunnanensis (assembly GCA_018340775.1). Lineage (NCBI taxonomy): Eukaryota > Viridiplantae > Streptophyta > Pinopsida > Cupressales > Taxaceae > Taxus > Taxus wallichiana. The sequence goes on along the minus strand of CM031237.1, from coordinate 568,466,697 downwards.
AAATATGGGGAACTTAGAACATTATTCCCTCAAATCAATACTTTATTCCAATGCAAATGGATGTTCATCTCAACCTCATTGGGGTTGCCACCCCAAACCCCTCTCCTTAGTTTGTTGTGTAATACTACTAAGGTGAACTCTCTACTTAGTGGAAAATTATTCCATATGTCAAGTACCAAAGGGTGAGGTTCATTCTGGAAGGAGGTTAGAAATCCTCATAGGTAAACAACACTTTGTTTCCTTTTTTACCTTTCTACATTGATACTTGTGATAAAATATTTACTTTATAACATAAGAATGAGACATTGTTCTTTGAATTTTGTGTCATTTAAGAGGACATGGTAAAATTTATGGAAGAGAATGGAAAACTAAAAATAAAAACTCTCTTCTTTACACCCCCATTCATAATAAAGATGATTTCATACACTCCTTACATTGGAAACTTATTAATTTTCAGCATCACCCTCATATTGTGGACCTTCATACCCCTTCTCCTAGTACACTTGTAGATATTATTCCAACATCCACTTACCTTGATTTGTAATTTTTGATCCTACTCATACTTCATATTCTCTATTGGTTATTTTTCTCCTAATCCTATTGTACTTATCACTACATATTCTACTTCTACATTTATGCATATTGTAGGTATACACTATATGTATCCCACTTCAATTCCTTTTACTCACTTTTTGACTTATTTGAGAAACATAATATTGTATTTAGTTATTATATGCTCTATTCTATGGGATTTTATAGTAGAGGTATTGAAAATAAATTATACGGTATTGCTTCCCTATTCATATTTTTATTGCATTTTTATTATGGCATTGGTTACGAAGCAAGTGATAATTCATTGGGATAACTTTGGATGGAGTTCCTATTTTCATTTACTCGACCCTTTGTGAGAATCATGAGTTACACATGAGTTCCACACCTTAACTTGGTCCTAAGAAAATATTATCCGAGAATACCCCCAAGGTCATTTTGGCATTACCGTGGTTTATTTTGGACATAGGAATTTTTTTGGAAAATGTTACGAGACATTACTTTCTAGTGTACTACGCAGACTTCAAGAACTTATTGTTTTACGGGTTCTCCTAACCCATGGAACAAAGGGGAACATTAGTTATACTTGGGAATATTTATGGCTCGATGTATTCTATGAGATGAAGAGGTTGATTTTGGTACTATGTGGTACAAGTAAGGAAGAAAGGAATGTAGCTTAGTCTAAAATCCGTGAAACACTAATGCAATATTTTGTGGGATTGTCAAGGGTTAGCATTCCACAGATTTCACAAGTCATGAAACACATAAATAGAGCTGTGGGATATTAAAACACGTAGTATGTTGTGAAATGACACCAAACACCTAAAAAACTCGTGATGTACCAAAAAGTTATGCAGAACGTTAAGAAATGTTCAAACATTTAAAAACCTCGAAGATAGGGAAATGTAGGGAAAATTTGTAGAATATACACAATTACTTTTTTCCCATAACTTTCGATTGTACCCAACCAATTCGAGAAAAATAAATGATGTTGGAAAGGTCTCATCAATTGATACATTTTGGGATCAGCAATTTTAGAATTTGATGTCATTTTGGGGACCAAAATGCCAAACATGAGTTTAGAACTCGAAAGGACTATCCCGAACACAAAAGGTTATCAAATCATTCCCAAACACCATATTTAATGAAGAATGGAACTCTTTCTCCATTTTTAGATCAGATAATGTGTGAAAATAATTTTTTAGAGGTGTGCATGTGCTTTACAAATGAATTTATGAGTTTTGGTTTGTGGTTGAATAGATAAAGTCGTTCCCTTCTCTCTTTCCCACTCATTTCTCTATCATTCCCTATATATTGTAAACATATCTCATTATGAGGGGATGTTATAAAATGTCAAGGAACCATGTCAAAATTGTCTCCTAAATAGTTTTGATTAGTGAACCTCATTTTTAGTCCTTTGCAATTGTGTTTTGTTCCTTCTTCTTTGGTTGCAATGGTCTTAACATACTTCATTAATAAATTTGGTGTTTTTGGATCTCTTCTACTCATATACTTGTGTTTTATTTACATTCCACCTCTCCATTCTCATTTTTGTATTGTTGTGCATATATTTCCCCTTTGCAAGTTCATTTGGTTGTGTTTCATATGCGAACAAATGGTAAAATGTAGTTTTGGGTCTGCATCACTTAAGTATGGCCTCTCCCTTTTACATTTTCTTCTCCCTTCTTCCTCATAGAGTGTTTGCCCCTTTCTTTGGTGCTATCACCACCCTTATTAGCTTATGATTTCCATTTTTCATCCTTCTAACACTACTCTCTCCTTGGTCCTTGGATTGTGTAGATTAGGAGTAGATAGTTGAGTTTTTAGCTTTATGAGTAGCGTGAGCTTTAGAAGTAGGTAGAGGAGATGGCATTTCCAATTAGTTAATCTTTCTTCATGCATTCCCACTTTGTTGAGATCGTCTCATATTACCCAAATTTGTAGCTATTTGACAAAGAATATTCATGGGTGTAATTTTTGGTGTTAAATTTTTGGCATGCCCAAAGTGGGACAAAGACTAAAGTGCTTTACATATTCATTTCACCAAGTTTGATGTGTTATTGGTGAGATTCATCCTTTTAGAGGTAGTTTTCAACACATCTAGTGACTCCACTAGTCCATCCAACCCATTTTCTCAATCAAGTAAACCATTTCCTTTCCTTTTCATTATTTCAGTTCTCTTTCCCATGAAGTTATGTCACTATGACTTTATTCTCTTAACACAATCCTCATTTTTAGTAGCATTACTATTAAAACACACCTCCTTATTTCCAAAAATCATCTTAAAATTATTACAACACACATCCGATTTAGTTTCATGAGAAAATTCGGAAGGAAAATGTAGATTTTCGAGGTCACCTCACATTTGAAGGTGATTTTCAAAGCAAAGTTCGGAAAATGGAGTGAATCTTGCAAGTTGTCAAGGAGAAACTACAAATCATGTAGGATAAAAAACATAGTTTTAGGCAGCCATGTCCATGGGGAGGTCCTATACATAGTTGGTTTAGTCCACAACAAAGGATAGAGGTAATGAGTGAATATTTCACTCAAATAGTTGATTTTATTGCATCTTTACAAGCATTAGAAGCTAATGAATGCAAGATTGAGGAACCTTGTCAATGATATATTCCTACATTCTTATCATATAATTATATCATTCCCGATATAAATTAGCATGAACCTTGGCCCAAGGTCTAAGTTCCTAGATTTTTCAAGGCTTTTCCTTCCATCTCTCCTCCACAAGAAGATATTGCACCTTTCTCCTCATTACAACCATTGAAAAATCAATCTAAAACCCAATCCAGCCCTCCTCTCACATTCCCAAATCCATTTTGGGAAATAATTAATCAAAAAATTAGTCATGGAGGGAATCCAATCTAGGATCATAGTAGATAATAACTATTACAAAATCGTAAGGATTGGAGTTCACAATTTAAATCCAATCAAATGCCACAACTAGTTAGACCCGTGGCATAAGATGGGAGTGAAGAGAACAAGAAGGATATTTCTGGTTTTTATTCACAAAAATCATCAACAAAGGAGGATAATGCAGATTCAAAAGACTTGGATGAAGAGGAGATAATAGAAAGCTTCTTATTTTTCTTTTGATGGTAAAACCGCAAACCTATCGTCACTTTAATCCTTAGTAGAATCTAATGTTAATGAGTTCTCCATAGAGGAGAGCATCAAATAAAATCTTGTTGTTTCAACCAAATCCTCATGAGGGAAAAAATGATGATTTTGATATTTCAAACTTTATGCTTAAATATGAGGAAAAGAACGATGACACTAGTGCCAAACCATTCATCATGGAAGAGACAAATTTGTTTGCGCATAGCAATAAAATAAGCTTTCAGATCAGCTTGCAAGCATCTCCCATGAAGAGGATTATGTCTCAACTAACTCCATTAATGGATCTAATTTTATGTCACATCCCTCATTTTCATTTTGTTTTATCACAAGAATAAGATGTAATATATAAAGTGATTTACGAATGTAATAGGATTGGCAATGTAGCATAGTTGATTTTACAGATATACATACGTACATGTATCTTGAAAAGGATATATATACTTACACGTAGTTGCATGCCCAACCTCATACCAATGCTTGTCATTGTTTATTCTTATAATACTTGATATTTATAACTTATTTTTGTACTTGGTTGTATGAATTTATCTTACCCAGTGTGTGCAATGATTTCATAACATTTGTAAGCTATTTTGTTGTTGCACTTGTTTGAATGATTCTACTTTATTTTAATTTTTGTCGGTAAATATTTTATAATGTTGGTAAAAATATTACATTATTGTATTTATATTATTTAAGTATCGAGAAATAATTATAATTATATGATAAGACTAACCTTCTTGTGTTATTACATTGTTCATAGACCGCATAACATTAAAAAGTCTTCATTTTAGTGTTGGTAATGTTTTTGGTTTGCAATAAGGTACACAAATCATTTTTATAATTTGCTTATAATTTAATGTTTCGATGATATTGGAAATGGATTTAGGCTATGTGAATGATCGATTTTATAAATGATAAAGGTAATGTGAATTGTTTAGTGGGTCTAAGACCCCAGGGCATTAATATAGTTATTTTAATTTGTGTCAAACTTATTATTTCATTTGTTGACTGGAAATGGTCATGAACCATGTAATGATGGCATTAAAACATTAGCAGTTGATGACCATGGTCTTTGACCATACCATTTGGAAAAGGTAAATGTATTGGTTAGTTTTGAGGTTTAAGACCATGACATATTTTAATTGTTTTAAAACTAATGGTCTTCGACCATATTTTATGGCATAGATAACGTTTTATTTAAAATGGTTGATTGACCACACCATGCATTGAATTGAAATTTTATTATTTATTGGATGGTATTTGACCTAACTTATAACCATGAATAGTGGTTAATAGATAAGTTTTGGGTATTTTGAATTGATTTTTGGACATAGTCCATACCATGAAACTTGGTTAATATTTGATTTTTAATAGCTCGTCCTCAACCACTCGTAAATCCATTTTAATTTGGAGGGAAATGTGGTATTGGCGATGAAATTTTTTTGATAATCCACTACATGACACCTACAAATAATTAATGGTATAAATAAGAAGGTACTCATTTTTCAAGAATTGTGAAGCTTGTGGAGGAAGCAATCGCATAAAACATAGTGCTCATGTTTATTTTGTGTTGTTCGAGCTCTTCCTTTGACGAGCTAGGAATGGTGGTTTAGAGGTTGATTTGTTGAGATATTTTTATAGTTTTTATTGTTAAAAATAAATATTGTCTATTCTTGAATCAATGGTGTCGGGGTTATATAGAGATATGGACTTTTTTATGGTTTAATTTTTATCTATCTAGAGTTCATTTGGTTGAACTTCCCGGTGACTTTTGCAAGAAAGAATAGTGGGAAAAGTTACATGAGTCACCATAGACTACGGCATGAATTATAAATCTCTCTTCTCACTATTATGTTTTTATTTGATGAAAATATTATGGGTCTTTTTTGCTTTTTTATTCAAGTGATGATTTGATGAAAATTTGTATAACTTTGAGTTCTTGTTAAGAGTCATAGAGTAGAATATGTCATATTTTCTTATCTTTGGTTATATTAGAATGAGTAAGAAACAAGCTTCACATTTACCATTTTATAATTTGGGTTAAATTAAGGTTTAACTTGATTATTTTGAAAATAAAAAAATGGTTTATTGAGAAGTTTAATCCAATTTTTGTTAAGAATAAAAACATGGTTGACGCTTGCATGTTACTGAGATAATGTTTTTTTAGTAGATGGGTTTCAATTAGAACCCCTATAGTAAACTCATTTCGATATAATATATCAAAACCTTTAGAGACATGTGAGCTAAAATGGATATTATGTTTAAAAGTTTTTAATTTTGGTTGAACTCTGTGTTTCTTTCCTTAAATCGTTTTGTGTATAAAAAATATTGGGTTCTTGGAGTGTTGAATAAAAAATGTTTTAGAAATTGGTATTATCATTTGGAAAAAAATTCTTCATATTAGAGTTACGGACCTTGCAAATAACTAAGGTAGCTATTAAACATAGATTCATTGTCAAGATCATTAGTTGAAGGGTTTTCTCCTTTGCTATCGATTATGAAATCTATCATCATTACGAAACTTTGTGTTGTTGCAATATTTTTGAAAAAAATTAAATGATTCATTATGAAATGTGAATATATTTTGATTCACTTAGAGATCGTGATATGTACCATCAATTCTTGTATTGTTTAAGGTTATATTTTTAGTGTTTGAAAAGGGTTACTCTATTTAAAAATTATGTGCTTAACATTTGATTATTAAATTGGGGATCACTGTCTTATTTCCATTGTTGAAGTTTTTTGATATTTCTTAAAATAATATTGAGTTTATTTCCATTTATTTATAGAAACCATGAAGGAATTTTTTATTAACATGTTCCTAATATATTGGGATGGATGTACTATTACTATATATGGGATAATGGTGTTATAAAACATTAGGGTTGTATTTTGTTTGAATATATAAATATGTTGTCTAGAGATCATTATGAGAGGTGTAGTTGTTTCTTCATTAATATTTTGTCCCAATGATATGAACCCTTAAGGCCGTGACTTTTTATAAATTGGAAAGGATACTATTTTCTATGGATATAGTTCATTTTGTTGTTATTATTTGTGGAAATATATTCTATTAAATTTATTAGCGTAAGTCTTAAAGATGTTACTTATTGACTTGATTGATTAGGTACACATGTGAAATCATTAGCATTCAAATTATTAGTTAGAGGAAAATCATATTGATTATTTATATCATGAAATATGATTAGTGACATAATACAATCCATATTATGTTCATTAAGTCATAATATAACTTGATATAAATTATTAATTCATACCGATTCGATGAACTAACCATGTATATCTTCACTCTTTCCTTTAGATGTAGGATGGAGTAGATAAGTGACGTGATTGTTGGATGTTATACACATGAATTGATCACGTGTTGTTTGAATATCCAATTATGGATCATTGTATTTATTGAAAATCGAAACATGATTTCACATATTTTTATAAGGAAATCTATCTATAACAATCTAAAAATATTGTAATATTTCATTAAGATAAGGATTCATCCTTATTGAGTTTAATAAATACATTTATTACTTGTAAACCTTGTATGAGTTGTAATAATAATTGTATGATGTTTTTAAAGTGGTATAAACGATGAATTCTACCTAGTATTTAGATAATGTGTGTTAGGAAAGCATGGACTCTATGTCCCGCCTATCCATTTGATTGAACCCTATCCATACCACCTTAGGATGGATATGGGAAGGGTAATGATTATTTAATGATAAATTTCATTAAGTAATCATTATCTTTCCCATAAGGGTCCTAAGTTGGGACTAATAGCATACTCTCAAGTTGGAGGAAAGCCCTAGATTCTATGCCTTCATAATACAAGAAATTAAACTTTTAATTAAAAAAATGTGATCTAGATAACTATGTAGAGATGATTGTGCGGTGATGGGACAAATTTCATTTGGCTTATGTGCAGTCACAAAACTAAGCATGTAATGCATAACTTGAAATTTTTTTCCATATATCAGTAACTAGCTGATTACATTATCAGTTCACCGAGTTCCTATCTAATTATGTGAGATGTCAGATGAAACTCAGTTGAATGATTTTTAGGTAGACACTTAGGAAATTCACTTATTTCTCAAACTTGAATGGAAAGGTTAAAAACTACATAGTGATGCGGCCTAGAATTCAAGAATACAAGCCCAATAAGACCCTAGACGACCGACACATCACTTAGCCTAGGACCGAGAGCTCATCAAGTGCACAAAGGTACCAAGTCCCTCTTTAGGGTTGATGTTTTAGGGTGTTAGAATGATGAATACTTAACACATGCAGTTCCATTACTAACACATCATTCTATAGAGCATGCTAGATCTATCTCTAAGGGAGAACAAAATTAAATATTAACCATGATGAGATCAAAAACATACTAGATTGAAACACACATAACTAACACTTAGATTTAGCCAATATCCTCCATTATCTTAAATGCAATAAGTATACTGAAGCTTCATTATAACAAAAATAGTATGTGCGTAATAGATGTAGCAACATAATCTCCTATGTATGCATATATATATATATATATATCCCTCTCTATCTTTTTTTCTATCTGTTCACACACGATTTACTACATACTTATAAGGGTGGGGACTTGCCCTTCACCGCTTATCTAATCCCAAAATAGGTTGCATGTTATTATTATCCATGCGCCATTACAAAAATAGCCACACATACAAGTGTGCTAACTATAGACTTCTGTCAGTTAAATACAATGATAATCATATTCCTAGCCTGTATCCATGCAAAGCGTTTTGTATCCGATCCTCCAAAAATAGCCAATACCTGGCACACAATCCTTTGTCTCATTTGTGTACTCTACATGCCATCTCTAAAAATAGACCTTCATGAGCAAAAATGGCTAATTCCCGAACTTGTTTATGTTCTTCGTGCATGAGCCTTTCCGATACATCCACGCCTTTGAATGCGCTCTGCTCTCCCACATGAACCTTCTATATTTTATTTACTAAGTGCTAGGGTCTAACTGATCAACACATATAATATATGCATACTCTGTTAAAGTGATGATAAAGGGGATCAATTAGATCTAATTGACCTTTACAGTTTCACATGGTTATATAGTTATCAAATGGATTGTAAACTTCATTTATATTGGATTATAATTGCTACTAAGCTATAAATAATTGAAGGCATTTAATGAGATTAAGAGGTTTGTTTTAAAATAAAAATCCATTCATTGGAGTAATTATAATATGGGTGTTACAATGCAAATAAATTGGGAAAATCACAAGGATTAGTCCATTGGTTCCCAAGGTTGCATGTCCAATTTGATACCATGATAGCTTGGAGCCAAAAACAAAGTTTCCATCGATCATGATCACTTCATCTTCAAAGCACCAAAGGTCAACCGCAACACCTCTAATAAAATACAAAACAATTTGTGAAGGTATTTATTCCCTTTCTAGCTGATACTTAGGGAAATGGGGTGGGAAACCAACTTGGGATAGTTTTCCACTCTCATTAAGGGCCATGATTATTGATAAGTTATTTACATGGTTGCATTTTGTAAGAAAGTGAATATACTTCTCCCGAGCTTTGTATCAATATTTTTAGCTCCCTTTTTTTGGTTAGAGTTGGGTAGGTAGGTTTTCTTATTACAAAATAAGTGTATTGTGTAAACTCTTCATGTTTCCATTTGGAACATGCAAGATTTTTCATATTTGTACATAGTTTTTGTGGATTTTTGTTGTTGTTTAGTCCATTTTGGAGCATATTTCATGTTAAAAATTTGGATATGGGGTTAGTATTCATATGCTTGTTATTCATAACCTAAGATCAATTTTAGTTAAGAGTTCTTTGTGTTCCTTCCTTGGAAAAAATTTCCAATTTTGGGACAGTTTGAAAAGTTGAATCAACAACTCTCAAAAAAATAGCTTCAAGAGCATCTTAATGGTATTTCCATATCATCTAATTTAATATTTTACTTCATACAAATTTGGGAGGTATGATTCCAAGTTTTGATCATTTTTTTGCAAGTCTTTTAATATTGACTCCATAGTCAATGGATTATAAAAGGTCACTCTTTCTATCTTATAGGAAGATAACATCGTGATTCACAAATTGTTATCCCAAAATACCCCCAGAGTCATTTTGGCATTAATAAGGTTTATTTTGGAATTAGGAAAAAATTGGAAAATGTCTTAGGAAACTACTTTCTAGTGTCTGTAGAATTCAAGAACTTAATGTTATGCGGGTTCTCCTAACCCATCGAATAAAGGGGAGGATCAATTGTACTTGAGTAAATTTGTGTCTTAAGGGAGTACGTGAGATGAAGAGGTTGAGTTTGGTATTATGTGGTTCAAGCAAGGAACAATAGAATGCAGCTAAGTCTAAAAGTCATGGAACACTAATGCAATGTTCTATGGTATTTTTAAGGATTAGCATTCCGTGACTTCATAAACAATGGGACATAGAAACAAAACCACTAGACATTAAAACCCATGGGATGTTATGACATGCCACCAAAGACCTAAAAAATCTTCCGAGATACTAGAACATGTTGCGAGTAACATTAAGAAACATTCAAGAATTTGAAAAAACCCACAAAGAAAGGGTAAATGTAGTGAAAAGCCATGAAATACACACAATTGGTTTTTGACCCATAAATTTTAATGAGGTCAACAAAATTGAATAAAATTTATGGTGTTGAAAAGGTATCATCAATGGAGACATTCGAGATAAAAATTTCATAATTTGATGTAGTTTAGGGACCAAAATGCCAAACACGGGTTTAGAGAAAAAAAGATGATATTGAACATATAAGGTTATCAAATCATTCCCCAACCACCATATTTAATGAGGAATGGTTCTCTTTATCCATATTTAGATAAGATAACATGTGAAAATAATATTTTAGAGGTTCCCCTATTCTTTATAGATGAATTTATGAATTTTTGTTGGTGGTTGAAAAAAGAAATATGTGCCCTTCTCTCTTTCCCTCTCCTTTCGGACCCATTCCTTGTATATTGTAAAATATATCATTATGAGGGGATGTTAAAAATGTGAAGGAACCATGTCAAAATGGTCTCCCAAATAGTTTTGAGTAGTGAACCTTGAATTTGGTACTTTGTAATTGTGTTTTGTGCCTTCTTCTTCAGCTGTAATGGTCTGAGCATACTTCAATAATAAAATCCAAAGTATTTGTGTATCTATTTTTATTATATATACTTGTGTTTTATTTGCATTCCACCTCTCCATTATTTTTTTATATTTTGTGAATATATTTGCCTCTACAATTTCATTTAGTAGTGTTTCATGTGAGAATAGATGGTAAAATACAATTTTAGGTTTTGCGTCACTTAAGTCGAGCCTCTTCCTTCTACATATCCTTCTCCCTTCTCTATCACACAGACGTCTGCCCCTTTATTTTGTGTTATAACAATCTTGATTAGCTTCAGATCTCAATTTTTTCAACCTTCTAACCCTATTTTGTTTCCTTGGTCACTTGGAATACGTATATTAGTAATAGATAGGTGTGCTTTCAGCTTTTGGAATAATGTTAGCATTAGAAGTAGGTAGAGATGCCTTATTTAAATATATTAAATTAAAGCGCGAGTTGGAATCCATTATATTTTCTAATCACTTCCTTCCTCTCCTGGATACCCTATGTAGACCACTTACCTAAAACACTACAAACCGGAACCACTCTACCTTTTAATCACCCCTTTTACCCTTGTTGAGCCTTCACCTAAATCCCAACACCCTGCCTAAACCTTCCCAACACTTTGTGTAATCATAGAGAGCCCAAACCAACCCCTTTTCACCTTTGGCACCCAATTTCCCCTATTGTGATTGGTTAGCCAACTGATCTCGGCTATAACTAGTTACCAAAGTGTCGGTTCCACCCGATTGGCATCGGTCTCTGTGTCTGGAATTTTCCCTCAGACCAGCAAGCTTATTTCCTCACCCAAAACCTCTCAAAACCTCCCACAACTTCACCCAGACCTCCATAATACCCTCTGCTACACCTACAAACCCTATCAACCAACTTCCCTTTTAGATTTGATCTTATATTCATTATTTAGATTAGATTTAGAGTATTGTATTTGTGTGAGATACCCAAATCATATAACTATAGTAGGACCTTCTATTTCATGTTATTTATCTGCATTAATTTGTATTAAGATGTGGATTGACATCCTTTGAGGAAGCACCCCACTTCGCAGATCTATCTTACATTATGCAATCCACCAACCTATTGCTATTAACTCTATTTTTGGTCTTGCTTTGCTTCTTAGGTAATCCTTCCCAGACAAAAAGGAGTACTCTATAATCAACTTTGTCTTCAACAATGGTACACAACCTCTTCACGACCTCCAAGTATTCCTCACATATCTTACCTTTACCTTTTAAATCATTTTTCATATAGTGCTCCTATGTTGTGAAACATTTTGGCATGTCCGTGGGACCCTCATCATTTGTGGGTTCCTTATATTCATTTAGGATTTCATTTATGATTGTTTTCTTTCAAAAATCTTCACTAAATATCTCCTTGGTAATATTCTTTCTATTTGCTCTAAAATTCAACCTTTCATTTTGTGCAAATTAAAAAAATCATTTTTACTTCTTTCTTTCTTGCATTAGTGAAAGTCATACTCTATTCCTATTCATTATTGCTTTCATCCAATCTCATTATTTCTATTTGGGTTTAAAGTTATTGCATTTCATCCCATGTATTCTTGCATTTAGCTCACATAGTATAATTAACAATCAAATATAATAGAGGTCATGACCGATTGATGATTGGGTAATTAATCATAGTCCACTTTTGCACACACTTTTCCAAATCACTCAAACAAATAACACATTTCTTAAAATTCTCAAAATCCTAGGAATAAGTTATCAAGGATTTAAACACTTGTTGATAGTGGTCCCCAATCGATGTTCTAGCAACATTTTCATATCAAAGCTAAGACCTCACATACCGAAAGGTATGTCAAGGATGCCCCCACCACAATATTCCTAAAACCATCCATAGTTGGCTTCTAGGTACCTTATATCCACTCCTTTCTATATAATCACAATTTGCCCTAAGGTTTAAGCCATAAAAAACACTACAATATTATTCCTAGGATAACGTGTTTGTTAGATTTTTCTTGTTGGATTTGTGAATTTCTTTCTTGTCTTCTACTACTTGAGGTGTTAGATCATATTTCATCACTTTTCTTTCTTTTTCGCACTCAGGCATCAAAATCAGTTAATTTTGATTTTTTGAGTGTATTAGACTAGAATTGATATACAAAGACTAGTTCTCATCTTCTTCCAACAAAAATACTACTTAGAAATTTCAAATTTCTTAAATTTACACCCAATATGCCCTACTCGACATCATTTCAACAACCGACATTGGTCATTTCATCTTACCAAAGCATCGATTCACTAATCGGTATCGGTTTCTATGTTTTTGATTTCTGTAAAAAAACAACAATCTAATTTCACCTTCCATAGATTTTCCAAAATCTATTTATGAGTTTCTGTCATTTTCACAGAGCCAAGCATACCTATTTTTCACCCTTTTGTATGGTTGGGACTCGCCAATAGGCCCGAGCTCTATATTTCCATGTAATTTGTATACCTTTGCTTTATAGCCCTTTTCCTCCTTCCATTTTGTCTCGAATGGATCCTAATTATTTTGTTACCATACCTAAAGGTGATGAGGAATTCACTTGATTCTGTAATCATAACACCAAGGCCTTGCAACATTTCCTTTCTACTTCTTCCACCTATGATTCATTAGGTCAGCCCCTTTATGGAATGCCCAATTTCATGCCCACCATTTCTACCATCTCTGCCATTTCTTGGAATGCTAATGTAGCCACCCAAACTACTCTAGTGTTTCCTATTCCCATTTTACAATAACCTACTTCTTATGTACCCTCTCCGCATCCTTAATATTTTCTCTCCCACTAACATATTTGGTACCCATATCCACTACCCCTATTATATCATCATCAGTGTCTCATGCATCTATTCCTACACAACTATTGGTTACATCGACCTCTTCCACTCCATTTTAGAATTTGGTGGTTTCTATTCCCCAAAATATTCCACCCATCACCATGATGATCTTTCCACAAGCACCTCCTACTTCCACCTTACCTATAATGCAACCCATAACCTCAATGGAATATTTGGAGTATATGCCTACCTCATCTACTAATTCCTACATACCTATGTCTCAATTTACATAACAAGCACCACCACATATTGGTATGCCTTTTATAACCTATTCATCTTATAAATCCCCTTATACCTCAAGGGGAATCCCTCAATCGAACCCCATAATAGATCTCATTAAAATGATGATGGATAAAATGTAAACGCTTGTGGCCTTAGTATCTAGGTCTTGTAATGTCTTAACATACAATGAGATTTGTAACTAACCCATCCATCCCTCTATACCTATTCATCCATATCCCGTGCAATGAGAGATACCTAAATTCAACCACTTCAATAGTAAGGAGGACCCACAATAGTAATTGCATTCACTTAGACATGGTTATTACCTAATATGCCATGATGATGCCTTGCTTCTTCGTAAATTTCCAAGGTCCGTATCAGGACCCACCTTAAATTGGTATAGTGTTTTTCCCAAGCACTTGATATTTTCCTTTAATCAATTGGTGCAGACCTTTCTTGATCACTTTTCGATAAACATTTCTAAAAATGTCTCTATCATAGATTTATATTATATTCATCAATATGACGATGAGTCTATTGTTGATTTTGATGCATAGTGATGAATCCTAATCAATCATATTTCCTTCTCTCTCCCACAACCGAACTCATAGAGTTTTTTACAAGGTCATGTTCTAGAAACATTTCCTCAACTCTTAAGGTTCAAATGTTTCATACATTTGACAAAGATATTTCCATGGCACGAAATCTTGAGATCCATGCCCTAGAAGAAGAAAAAATAAAAGTGTGTAACAAAAATGCCAAATTCAAATCAAATGAGTCTTCTTTCAAACCACCCAACAACCATCCCAAGCTAAAAGGATCCACTAATGTGGTAGTTCTAAAATTCAGCCCTTCTCATCTATCCGATCAACCTAAACCTCCTTCTAATCTCTCAACGGTGAAAAATTTTCAATATCGATAGGAATAAAAGATTTACACTCCCATTGGGGAGCCTTATTCTTTTGTATTGGGAAATTTTTTAAAGGTTGGAGCCATCACTCTTCCTCGTATCAAACCATGTACTAGTTTTGATCCTTCTCACCTCATGCCTTCTTGGTATAAGGATAATGAATTCTATAATTACCACTATGTGAAAGGACATAGCGACACAAATTGTAAAACCCTTAAAAACATTGTGTAAGGAATGGTATACAATGGTGATCTCATCCTTGACAACTCTAATGTGCCTACTAATGAAAACTTGGATGTTTTCATAAAACATTTTCCTAATCATGCCCCTACATCAACTCACACCGGAGAGACATCTAAAGAGGAAACCAATGTACATGTGGTTAATGCAATCTTTAATACAATCACGATCCATTTATCTAGTATCCTTTTATAGCATCTATTGAGGAAATATTCACATGAACTCCTATACCCATAGAGGACCCTACCTCACCGCTCATGTACCCATAAGAGGAGCCCGTTTCATCTATTAATTTACCTCCGGAGGAATCTACCTTACCTATTCCTTTACCCACAAAGGAACTTACCTTACCTATTCCTTTACCCATGGAGAAACCTATCTCACTAGTTCATTTATCTAAGGAGGAACCTACCTTACCGATTATTCTACCTATAGAGAAACCCACATTATCATCCTCTCTTCCCATAGAGAATTCTACATCACATACTTTTCCTTCTCCTCAATCTATAAAGGACCCAATTTTATCAACTCTTCCTATTGGTGATACCTCTCCAAAGGTATTCAAAGATCACATCACTCTTCTTACCTCAATCTTACCCACCGAGTCAAATACTAATGCCTTCCCCGTCTCACGGGCCTCGAGTTATCCATGGTATTTAACATAAAGTCATCATCCTCTTCATCTACTCCAAAACCCTTCACTTTTTTTTGTTGACCACTTGGATTACGTCGATTACACTACCCTATGGAAACACCTTAGAATCCTTTTTCCACAAAAATGTAGATGTCTTACCCCGATACCTCGACCCTATATCCAAATATCATCAAGGATAATAAGGTTATTAAACCTGAATTAGTAGTATGAGCCCCTTCTTCATCAATACCCCCTCCACTGTGCCTTCATCTACTCATAGACCTACTACCACCTTAGGGGTTTTACTAGAACCAAGTCTGTTACACCCCTTGTGAAGTTAGACTTATCAAATTCTTCACCACCAATCACAAAATCTACTTTTACACCTAAAAGGAAGACCTAACCTCTTAGGGATCACACCGTGGTATCCCCACACCTTCTCACTCACCTTCACCTTTATCGTCGATATTGGGCCCACATCCTTCAAAATTGGTTAACATACCCTTTTACAAAGGCAAAACCAAAGTGTGACAACCTATATCCTTGCCTTCACCTCTTGTTCTTCCCACACCTTCTTCATTACATTTACCCTCACTCTTTCCAACACCCACACTTTCACCTTAGCTTACTCAAATACCTACACCTTCTGATTATCCTTCACCCTACCATGTCGTTCCTCCACCTTTACCCAAGAAGGTGCAGCCTAAACCAAAACCTTTACTACCTACTAAAAATTAGTTACACAAATCAAATATCTCTCTTCACCCTCCTCATGAAGGTCACCTACCCCTTCACCTAAGACAACCTTGACCTCTTATTGTGATCTTTTCGCAGGATCCTACTCTAACATCCTTATTCGGTTATTAGAGACATCTCCTATATCAATTTCACCTATCAATCTTACAATCCTCTAAAACCTAAACCAATAGGGTTTGATGACATAAAAATTTCACTTATCATCACTCACCAGGGCATGATGTCAAAATTTTTAAGGCCCTTAAAAAAAATTATTTAGCTTTGCGATTTCGATGGCCTCTTCAAAGAAGATGATCTGTTGGAGGAGGATTCCATTATTTATTTTTCCATTGCCACACAACCTAGTCCTAAACTTGTTGATGGTGAATCACAAAGACCCTTGAATGTCTACAAATCGATGGGTTGAGACTCTCAGTGTGATTGCATAACATGGAGCTTTTCCCAAGTGTGGGACCTCACGAATTGGAAAAGCTCTCCGGATGAAGGCCGGTTGCTATTCCTCTATTCAGATGCACACATAAAAAATGTAGAGGGTTTACTCAAAACCTAATCTAACTTGCCAAGGAGACAGGGGGAGAAGATGCATTAAATAAGACCTAAACTACAAAGGTAATGCACCGAGGAATGAAGAACACTGTCTTAAAATAAACACAAACCATTAAAATGTAATGCAAGATCATGCATAGATAACCAAATTTGCAGTGAAAGATCAGGAGGATGCAAATGAACATAGAGAGGGTTGAGAATCATCCATAGACATGCATTATTTTCTCCAAAGATTGATACAATACACTACAAAATGCCAAGAGGCAAAGTTGCATTACAGTTTTAGATGGGAGGTTTGAACTCCACAAATTCACCTGCCAAAGAGAAGAAGGGAGGGGAAAAACAAGAATGTCCAACCTTTAGAAAGAAGCCCCTCCTTAAAATTTATAGGAAGAATGAGAGAGAAAAGAGAGAGGAATTCCAAATCTACCCCAACCACCTCCAGGTTGCATTTAATTCATCTCATTATGGTGGTAGGTGAGAACCCTAACAAACCCAAAAAGTGGCGAACTGTATTTTGCATTTTTAAGAATTTTTCTCACCCAATTAAAGATATCCAATCGTAGTTGGATAGAGGACCTCATAAGCTTTCCAAAAATTCCAACCTTGCATGAATCCGAGCTCCCTGTGAAAATTTATGGCCGTCATCAATATCTCGGGTCGGTGGTTTACTTCTGTCAAGACTCAAAATGTTGCGCCTCGAAGGTGCACCTTGGCGCATCCATCCTTATGTTGACATACCCTTATGTGTGCCAAGGCATGAATTTTGTCATGTCGACACTCTGTTGTACACCTTTTTACCGCACCATGGGCATCCATTTTCATGTCGAAATCCTCTTTCGTGTGCCTTTACTGCCGCGCTATGGCACATCCATTGTTGTGTCGATACCTTCTCGCCGTGTGCCTTTTACCGTGCCATGGCGCATCCATTTTTGTGTTGACACCTTCTATCATGTTCCTTTTACCTATGCCATGGGTGCATCCATTTTCGTTCGACATCCTCTTTCGTGCGCCTTTACTGCGCGCTTATGGGTGCATCCATTTTCGTGTCGACATCCTCTTTCGTGTGCCTTTACCCGCACCATGGCGTGACTTTTGCCATGTTGACACTCTATGTCATGTGCCTTTTACTTGTGCCATGGGTGCATCCATTTTCATGTCGAAATCCTCTTTCATGTACCTTTACCTACGCCATGGCGTGACTTTTCCATGTCGACACTCGTGTTATGCGCCCTTTTACTGCGCCATGGGTGTGCATTGGTGACACAATAAATATCGGGCTCGAGTTTCTTTTAATTTCCATATTCTTTTGCTTGTCTATATCTACCTGTGGGGAGATATTTACAAAAAAATTGTGACTCAACGGGATCACCTGCCTGCTAGGTAGAAGACTAGTTGCCTTTTAGCAATCCATTGAGCATGGAGTCATAAGCAATAACCTGAAACCAACCTGATATTTGATCCCGAGCCTGATACTGCAACTTCTTCTCCGACATCACTCTGAACTATAGAAATTCAACCTGAGAGCAACAAAACCTGTGTTGGAGCACTTAGGGAAATTAAAACCTAACTACAACAAGACAATGTGCATACGCACTTAGAGGAAATGAAATCTAGGCTAATATTTACAAGGGTAAACCTTTTCCTTTTAGTAGCAATGTTTAAGATAGATTTCGTTAACCGGAATCGGGAGTTATTCTCCATCCAATGTAGACAATTGGAAGGCATTACTACTTTTACATCCCGTGACCATGTAGGGGCCACTCCAAATGGCATCAAACTTGGAATGCCTTCCTGGTTTTGCCCAATCTGCATCCCATTTCAGAACTAGGTCCCCTTCCTGGAAGGTCCTTGCTCTTGCCTTCTTATCAAACCATCTTTTTACTAAGGCTTGATCCTTTTCAATCATCAGAACTACATGTTCTCTTATTTCTTCCAATTCCATCAACTCTGCATACCTGGCCTCCATTGGTTCGAACTCAGACAACTCCAACTACTTCATGAGCTCCAATGTTGGCAATTCTAATGATATAGGCAATACTGCCTCTTTCCCATAGAACAACTTGTAGGGAGAATTACCTGTAGATCTCTTTGGCATTATCCTGTTAGCCCATAATGCTGATTTTAGCTTGGTATGCCATGTCCTTTGGTTTTCATCCAGAGTCCTTCTGATGATTCTTAGCAAATTCTTATTTGTGGACTCTGCCTGTCCATTACCCTGCGGGTAATAATTTGAAGAGGTGCTCAAATAGATTCCATTCTTCACATCCCATTCTCGTAATCTTGGAACCTATGAATGCCAATGCATTATCGATATGATAGTGGGTGGCACACCAAAACTCCGGTCACTATTCCTTCATAAAAGTCTAGTATGTTAGACTCATTTGCTTCTTTCGAGCACTACCGCTTTAGTCCACTTGGTGAAATAGTCCGTTCCCATGAGAATCCACTTGTGGCCTTGGCTTGTGTTAGGATTTATGACCCCAATGAAGTCCAATCCCCATCGCATAAATGGTTGGTCAACAAAATTGGGTGCAATGGAAGCGTGGCTAGTCTTTCTTTTCCGTGAAGAGTGCACATTTCTTGCACTTTCTTATCCATGTATAATAGTCACTTTGAACACCATCGGCCAATAATACCCGCCTTCATTATCTTGAGAGTCATACTCGTGGGGCGAAATGTCCTCCTAATCTCCATCGTGAAAATATCGTAACACCCTCTCAATTTTACTCGTCCCAATGCACCTCAATAGAACTCCATTGATGTCTTTTTAAACAAAACACCATCAACAAGCACATATGGAATGGCTTGTAATCGAGGTATCTTATTTTTGCTTTGCTCATTTCCCGAGGGCATAGGCCTTCTTTGTAGGAAGTGTATCATATTCGAGTCCAACAAGGAGCGGCCACATCATCATCTTCCTGTTCTTGACCATCCTGTAGTACCAAGACAATCTCTTTTTCATCACCTACTTCAACTTTCTGACTCAAAGCTAGTTGTTCACATAGTCCTTTTCCACGTACTAGTTTCGTGACCTTGATCTCGATGTCATATTCCATGACACATGTTATCCATCCTGCACATTTCTCGTTCAAATCCTTGTTTAGAAGGAATTCCTTGACTCCCGCATGAGAGACCAACAATTGGATCTTGTTGTTTGAGACTAGGTGCTTGAATTTCTTTAAGCTCCTAATCACTACAAGGACATGCTTTTCAATGAAAGAGTACCTAGTTTCGTATTCTTCCAAGCCTTGACTGAAGAAAGAAACTGGTTGTTCTAATCCTTCTTTGTTTTTTTGTACTAGGATTGCAGAAATTGTATCTCCACCACCAAAGGCATATAACATGAAATCCTTGGAGAAGTCTGGATTGACGAGAGTCGGAGCTTGAGATATAGCCTCTTTTATTGCCTCAAAACTTGCCTTGCCTTTAGATGTCCACTTAAATGCCATGCTCTTTTTCAACATCAGCGTTATTGGATTTACGAGAGCTACAAAGTTTGGAACAAACCTGCGGACAAAATTGATCCTTCCCAAGAAGCTTTGAAGAGCCTTCTTGTGACTTGGCAATGGCAACACTTGAATTGCTTCAACTCTTTCTGGGTCAATCGTCAATCCCTTCTTTGAAACAATATGGCCTAGAAGTTTTCCTTCGTGAGCCAAGAATATACATTTTTTGGGGTTCAATGATACCCCAAATTTTCTACACCTCTGAAATACCTGCCTCAGATGAAAGAGGTGATCCACTACATTTTTGGAGAATATGGTGATGTCATCAAGACATATTAGAACTATCTTATTGATTAACCCCTTGAATTCCATATCCATTGCCCTTTAGAAAGTGGCTCCAGCATTTGATAGCCCAAATGACATCTTCTTGTAGGCATAGGTGCCCCATTTGGTGGTGAAAGCCGTCTTGAATTGGTCATCTTCTTTCACCATTACCTGATTATATCTTGAGTAGCCATCTAGGAGAGAGAATCTCTCCGAACCATATACTACTTGCAATATTTGTTCCATTCAAGGAAGTGGGTAATGGTCTTTGAGAGATGCCCTGTTTAGGTCTTAGAAGTCTACACACAACCTGATTTCTCTGCTCTTCTTCTTGACTAGAACCAAGTTTGCAACCCAGCTTGAGTGCTTGATCGGAAATATAATGCTTTCCTCTATTAGCTTGCTTAACTCTTTCTTCATTAGAGGCTCAATGTGAGGGTTGACTGGTCTCTACTTTTGCCTGATGGGCTTAGCGTTTGGATCCAATTCTATGGTATGTTGTGCTAACTTCAGATTGAATCCTCTCAAGTATTCATAGCTCCAAGTGAAGACATCTGGAAATTCTTGGCAAAGTTGTATAAAATCTGATTTCTCTTGCTCAGTGGCCACTTTGCCAATTTGAAGTGTTTTGCCTTCCCCAACCTGGAATTGGCTCTGAATCCTCCTGTTGACTGTATGTTAGCCTTTTCCCTACGAAACTGGGTCGTTAGGGTTGAAGATAGACTCAATGTTACTAAACCATTGGGAAGCTTATTTGTCCACATTTGCACTACTTGATCCCCTACTACGCTCTAGTCTGTCCTAATTCCTAGCCGAGAATTCAGCCTCTTCTTGTAAGAAATTAACGATTTGTTGATTCATTCTCAAACACTGCCCGACTTGTGTTATTATCTGGAACTATTGCTGGCCTCATAGTCACATGGATATGTGGTTGTTTTTTTCCCCTTCTAATGTTGTTAACCACATCAAACGTTGCTCCAGCTGCTGCAGAGCCTATCCACACTTCATTTTTCTTCCGGGTATGGACACGATGTTGAAAGCTTCGAAATCCTTAATGAGGTCCCATACCCTATTCTTGTAGTTTTGTAGTAGGTCATTCTTTGTAGCATGTTGTCCCCTAACTTGATTGATGATCAGATCGCTATCTCCGAACACCTACAAGTTCTTTATGTCCTTTTTCCCAGCCCAATGAAGTCCATGAATCAAGGCCTCATATTCACCGTGTGTTGTTTGAGCAGAAAACTGGAAATGGAAAGCTGAATAATATTTGATGCCTTGAGGTGAAAAAGCATAGCTCCTCCTCCTCCTGCACCTTGCCTACTCCTTGATCCATTGAAAAATAAATGCCATACCTCATTTTCATCCTTATGGTCCGGTTTGGTGATGTTAGGAATAGGCTGGTTTTCTTCATGTATGCAATAGACTCTAGCTCGATTCTTCTATTTCTTGGTAGGGATCAAAAGCATGTGCCTTGCTTGCCCATTCATCAAGATTCAAATCGGGATGCTTCCAACTTTGGTGTCGACACTTCATCTATGCTTGGATAATCTTCTTGATCAAATCTTTGAACAATTGGCATTGATTTGGCTTGGAGTATGAGGCTCAATATGGAAGTTTGCAATTGGTTTGGATCTGATTGTGACCTTAGTACCATATCTTGTTCTGAAAAACATGTGAGACCAGTCGAGAAGATAAGTAGCCTCCAATTCTAGCTGTGAAATCCCTTGATAAGCATAGGGAAAATAGAGGTGGCAAATCTATCACTGACACATCTTGCAAAATAGTAATGTTGGGGCATGCATGCAAGATAAGATTCAAACCTTTAATCACTCCCACCATTGCTACTGTTGTCCCATCCAATTGCACTACCCCTTTAGATATGACTTCATATTGGAGACCCAAGCTAATCAACTATTTGCTTGGGCATGACAGAACTACTTGACCCAGAATCAATCATGCAATTATGTACTAGTTTATTGCCAATGATTAATGAAACATAGAATGGAGGGGGTTTCAAAACTTTACCTTGTTGTCCTCCATGATTCCCTTCAGGCTAAGCAGCATTTGTGAGGACATTCTCTTGCATATGGACCTGTTGGTTCGAAGTTGACCAATTCTTCATGGCAGCTTGTAGAAGATCTCTTTGGCCTGGGATGGATAAAGATTCCCACATTGATATATTCACATTTGTCTTCTTCATTTGATCAATGATGCTAAATGGGGATGAAAGATCTCTTTGCTGTCCTTTAGGCTACACATTCCTTTCTTGTGCATGGGCAGCAACAAGCTGGCATTTGAGTTGGTTTAGAAGGTGGTCTTGGGCTGTCCTTGCATGTTTGGAACTGTATTTTGCTTACCAACACCTTATGGAGTGATGGAAGGTTATAGATCACTTAGAGCCAATGACTTCCCTCCACCAATATTCCTCTTCTTTGATCTTGTGTTAGCTGCTACACTCTGAGAAATTGTTTGATTCATGCCACAAAAATCCTCAACTTGCCAATTCGCAAGTGCGGTATCATTTGGAGCTGTGTTTTGTTGAGATGTCCCTTGTTGCTGATTTGTTTCTTGACTCACTTCACCCTCTACACCAGGAGTTGTCACCATTAAGGCTTGGTTCAAAGCACCATTGAAGCACGTAGATTGGTTGTGAGGTTCATTACATGGGAAACACCAATCATACTCTTGAGCTATGTTGTTTTGTCTTGCGCACTAATGCTTTAGAAGTAGATGTGACATTGGGGTTATAGGTTTGAAATGGTCTATTGGGGGAGGTCTTACTTGTCTTTGATTTTGATTTGCAGCCTAAGCTGGTGACCTATTTTATTGGTATGGGGGCCTAGCCTGGTACTGCACTTGAGGCTGATATGGTCTAGCACTTTGAGCTTGCCTTATCTTTTGATAGTCACCAGCTCATTTCCAAGGTTCTGCAATTGTTTCATAACCCCTTGGAGTTCATTTGAAGCACTAGAGGATGAAGTAGAAGTTTCATTTGAACTTTGATTTCTAGGAGTGGAAATAGGAGCCAAAGTGGGTGCTCGACTAGTGCTTAGATTTTCTAAGTTTGGATATAAGGGCATGAGAGGCTCAGGAGCCAACTTACCACTTGAATAAGATAGTTTCGGCCCTAATGGCAATGCTTTATAAGAGGAAGGTAAGGTTGTGCCTCCCATAGATTGAATTAACATAGAAATATCATAATTCAAAGCTTTAAGATAATATAGAAAAGCACCTTGATTGTTGTTGGCTTGATGGCCCTTTGGAATCCTATCCCAAGACCTTTGAAATCTGAAGTTGAAGTCACCATTTGCTCATTGGGAGATCTCTTGATAGTTGTTGATTGTTCAAGCAGAGACAAATTGAATCCCTTTTCTCCAAACTGCTCATGAAGAAATATACATAGCTGATTCCAATTTTGGATAGAACTGGCCCAAGGCTCCTAAACCATTGCAATGCCTTTCCCTTGAATGAAGATGCCAAACAATTTGACAGAAACATCCATTCATTTATCTCATGGATTGCACAAATGTTGGCGATGTCTTTGACATGATCACCAGGAGTGGTATGATTTTCTCCAGTGAAAAATGGAATGTTCTTCAATGCTGCAATTGGAACTGGATTCTATGCATTGAGGGCAAGTGGGCTGCTGCCAGTGAAATTGACAAAGGGATTCGGTGGTTGTGCCATTCTGATTGGCCTGAGAACCCTTGTTGATTGGATGAAAGGTCTACCAGGTGGAGGGGTTGATAAAGTCTGTTAGGTGGAGATGGTGATCTTTGTGGTCTTCTTCCTCTCCTTCCTCTTCCTGGTGATAGTTGCAAGTGGAAAAATAGCCCCTCTTCTCGAGTATCAGACCTGGTTCGAATTCTTCTCATATGCCTGGGAAAATTTTTCTCTTTACAACGCTGAATTCTATCCCTTCTAAGTCGCCAGATGTGTTAGATAATGAGCCTCAAAAGGCTAGATTATGCTAGGTTACACACCAAACCTGACAAATATTAAAAATAGAATTTTAAAACCTTGAAGGTATAGTTCCTCAATTAGGTTATCAAGTTTTGTTGTGAAGTTACTAACCCCGAAAGGTACAGTGAAACTTAGGACATGCTCAACAACTTACAAAACTCAAACACACCGTGTGTTGGAACTTGGGACATGCTCAATACACGGGAAAACCTGAAATGCTAAAACCAAGAAATTTTGAAAGTCAAAATCTCAAAATCTAAGAATACCCTTTTGAATATTATCCCCAATCTATTAACGGTGAAATTTTGACTTCTTTTAAGCAAGTTAAGCCCTTGAAAATCGATTTCAAAGTTCAGCCTGGAAGGTGAAAAAATGAAATTGTAAAACCTGTAATTTCTAAGTCCAAATTTCTTGAAAATTCCTTCAAATCTTGTGGAATGACCTCTTGGTCCCATCGGGTGTGCCAAAACTATTGATGGTGAATCACAACACCCCTGAATGTCTATAACTCGATGGGTTGAGACTCTCAGTGTGATTGCATAACATGGAGCTTTTCCCAAGTGTGGGACCTCGCGATTGGAAAAGCTCTCGGATGAAGGCCGGTTCCTATTCCTCTATTCGATGCACACATAAAAATGTAGAGGGTTTACTCAAAAACCTAATATAACTTGCCAAGGAGACAGGGGGAGAAGATGCATGAAATAAAACCTAAACTAACAAAGGTGATGCACCGAGGAATGAAGAACACCTGTCTTGCCAATAAACACAAACCATTAAAATGTAATGCAAGATCATGCATAGATAACCAAATTTGCAGTGAAAGATTAGGAGGGTACAAATGAACACAGAGAGGGTTGAGAATCATCCACAGACATGCATTATTTGCTCCAAAGATTGATACAATACACTACAAAATGCCAAGAGGCAAAGTTGCATTACGATTTTAGATGGGA
This sequence comes from Taxus wallichiana var. yunnanensis, assembly GCA_018340775.1. Lineage (NCBI taxonomy): Eukaryota > Viridiplantae > Streptophyta > Pinopsida > Cupressales > Taxaceae > Taxus > Taxus wallichiana. The sequence goes on along the minus strand of CM031237.1, from coordinate 568,441,014 downwards.
GGTTTGAACTCCACAAATTCACCTACCAAAGAGAAGAAGGGAGGGGAAAAACAATAATTTCCAACCTTTAGAAAGAATCCCCTCCTTACAATTTATAGGAAGAATGAGAGAGGAATTCCAAATCTACCCCAACCACCTCCAGGTTGCATTTAATTCATCTCATTATGGTGGTAGGTGAGAACCCTAACAAACCCAAAAAGTGGTGAATTGTATTTTGCATTTTAAAGAATTTTTCTCACCCAATTAAAGATATCCAATCGTAGTTGGACAGAGGACTTCATAAGATTTCCGAAAAGTCCAACTTGCATGAATCCGAGCTCCCTATGAAAAGTTATGGCCGTCGAATATCTAGGTCGTGAGTCCGCTTTGTGTCAGCGCTAAAAATGTTGTGCCTCCTAAAGGTGCACTCTTGGCGCATCCATCCTTATATCAAAATACCCTTATGTGTGCCAAGGTGTGAATTTTGTCATGTCGACACTCTGTGTTGTGCACCTTTTACTGCGTTATGGGCACATCAATTTTTGTGTCGACATCCTCTTTCGTGCGCCTTTTACCTGTGCCATGGTGCATCCATTTTTGTGTCGACACCTTATGTCATGCACCTTTTACCTATGTCATGCGCGCATCCATTTTTTCAACACCTTCTGTCATGTGCCTTTTACGTGCCATGGGCAAATCCATTTTCATGTTGACATCCTCTTTCGTGTGCCTTTTACTCGCGCCATGGGCGAATCCATTTTGTGTCGACATCCTCTTTCGTGCACCTTTTACCTACGCCATGGCGTGATTTTGCCATGTCGACACTCGTGTCATGTGCCTTTTACGGGCCATGGGCACATCCATTTTTGTGTCGACATCCTCTTTCGTGTTCCTTTTACTCGTGCCATGGCGTGAATTTTGCCATGTCGACACTCTGTGTTATGTGCCCTTTACCCGTGCCATTGGCTGTTGGTGACACAATAAATATCGAGCTCGAGTTTATTTGATTTCCATATTCTTCGCTTGTCTATATCTACCTGTGGGGGAGATATTTACAACAAAACCTATTCTACATATATTCCCTTCACATCCACCTAGGAATAAAGCAAGGCTCAACGACCCTCTTTTCCTCCTATCTTTGAAATTAACATGGTGCGTGTAGCCACTCAGTCACAACATGTGAAAGAAAAAGGAAAGGAAAAAGTTGGTAACCCTTCTATTTCACCTTCACCTACCATTACACTTACACCTCCCCCCAAGATAACCATCCTTGGGCTGGAACCACCTACTTTTTCTAGGAGTTACACATCGTTCAATGATCAAACAACTTCACTAGTCCCGTTGAAGATGTCTTTATATGACTTGATTCAAACTTATGATTCTCATCATCAGATCCTCATTAAGGTCCTACAATCCATCGAGATTCCACCCAATGAAAATTCACCTAAAAAGCTGTAGTCATTACCCTCATTAGATTGCTTCCATTAATTTCTCTAAATCGAGATTTCCCTTTCACAACCCGATGATCTTGACCCCATTCTTTTTTCTCCTCTTACATTAATGATATTCATGTTAAATATGTTATGATTAATGGGGGAACTAGCATCAACATAATATTTTCTCATGCCTATGAATAAATAGGAATATTGGCTAATTACATGTCTAGCAACCCCATCATGCTTCATTATTTTAATGATGTCATGACCACTACCCTTGACACCATTATCCTCCACATCCACATGGGTCCTTGAACTATTCCCCAACTCTTCTATGTTTTGAAGGAGATTTCCAAAGATAACATGTTGTTAGGTCATCCCTGGATTTGTGTCATGGCTTGTGTACCTTCCACCCTTCACCATTGCCTCAAATTTTAATATGAAGGGGAACCTTACACCATTCGGAAGATGCCTCCCCTTGAAAACATGTAATTTGATTTACCTTCCAAATGATGTTTTGATCCTAGTTAAGGAATCTACCACATCTATCACTTCTTATACTTCACTTTCCTCATATAACCCACCTACTCACCCTCTTATTCTATCCTCTATTGATGCCCCATATTCTCGAGCTTCAAATATCTCATCTATACACCATTACCCAAGTACCAAACACAAACCCCTTGGTATGATTTTTCAACACCTTACACTTGGATAATACCGCCTCCTTAGAATTGATACATTCCTTACTCCTCAAGAGTATGGAAAACTATACCAACACCCATGTTACAATCATCATATAGGAGAGGTCATACCATATAGCCCTCCTCACATTCACACTAACCTAACATATGGGGGAATGACACTCCTATTATTCTATTGAACCTCCCTTCCAACCGGACCTTTTCATCCGACTTCTCCTACCTCACCAAACATAACTTCACACTCATTTTTCTTCATTGTTGTGCCTAGAAAGGATTTGAATTTGTTCATTACAAAACGTTCATCACACCATTGTATCGTGCACCAAAGAAGAAACACAAAGACTGCTTTTGGTCTTGGATTTCTAAGAAACCTCCTCCTAAGAAGGCTGAATCACCCTAAGCAGAAGATGAAAAGCCTTCCCCACCTTCCTCACCTATCACACTACCTTCTCCCATAGAGTCTATGGATCCTGAATCCATTCTACCTAAAAATAAATTGTGAACACCATGTCCTTGGGATCTCTAACCTATCAACATGATGGTGAGGTTCCATCTTCCCTTCCTCTTTTTATCCAGGACATGTTGGATGATGATACACATTCTTTAAATGTCATTCAATGTCGGGATGGTGATTATATTTTTACCTATTTAGGTGCACGTAGGATTATTATATTCAAATTTAGTTACCCTTTGACATACAAACCATGTTAAATGAATCTACCATAAAAATCAACATTTACACTCGGGATGACCCATGAATTCTAAAGATAGTCCAATCTTTAGACTCCACGTAACAAGAGTCTTTCATCTCTTTTCTTCACAATCATAGCAATGCATTTACTTGGTCTTATAGCTATATGTCGTATTATTGACCTAAAATATCTGCTTCACAATATCATCACTAATAGTGATGCCAAACCCATGAAACATAAGTTGCGTAAAATGCATCCTCGCATTGCTCTTGTTGTGAAAGAAGAACTCAAGCACCTTCTCTCTGTTTCCTTCATCCTACCAATTGAATATCCACATTGGGTCTCTAAAATTGTTCTGTTATGAAAGTGACCAGAGGAATTTGTATCTACTGTTTGACTTTCATGACCTTAACCTTGCTTTTCCACAATACAAATTTCCTCTATAGATCATTGACCAACTAGTTGATCTTACAATTGGTCATGAGATGTTTTCTCTTATGGATGGGTTTTGGGTTATAATCAATTATTACTCACTCCGGAAGATCAAGACAAAACCATATTCATCACCTCTTGGGGACCTTTTGTTATCACATCATGCCATTTAGCTTGAAAAACATTGGTGCTACCTATCAGTGCATTTTGACTTACATCTTCCATGAAACCATGCATGACATATTGGAAGACTATGTCGATTAATTTATTAGTAATTCAAAACATCATGCTAAACACCGACCATTCTTAAAGTTATCTTTGACCGCCTTATCCAATATTGTGTTCACTTTAAACCAAAGAAGTGTGTTTTCACGAGTTCTCTTGGGTAACCTCCTTGGTTTCATTGTCTCTTTGCAAGGTATCAAAGTTGAGCCCGCTAAGATCAAGGAAATTCTTAACATGCCACCAGCTAATAACCTTTGGCAACTTCATAGCTTGAGGAAAATTTCAATCCATCCAATGCTTCATCTCTCAAATTTTAGACCGATGCAAACCATTTCACCATCTCCTAAAAATGATGTTTCTTTCCATTGGATTGATGAGTATCACAAATCCTTTTAAGCATTGAAGAACTAACTTATTCAGCCACCTGTGATCATTCCACCTAAAGATGATCAACCTTTTTACCTTTATTTTTCTTGCTACTCACCATTCCTTTGGTGCCATGCTCGCTTATCATGATGAGCAGCATAGGGAACAAGAATTTTATTACATAATTTGTACTCTTCTAGACTACAAAACTTGGTACACTCACACTGAAAATATTTTCTTATCCCTAGTCTTTGTGGCCACCAAAATTTTCCACTACCTTCTTAATCACAAATTTTTTTTTGTTACCAACACTGAACTTCTTCATTACATGTATGCAAAACCTTATAAATACCAATGCATGATCATTTCTTCATGTTTCTTGTGAACTTAGAGTTGGAGTTCATTCATCAGAAAAAATTCAAAGGAGAAACCATCATGGATCAACTTCCAGATGCACCTCTTCCTAGGAATCAATCCCCAAACTTCAATTTTCTCAACAAAACTATCCTCACCATCGCCACCGATGATATTGTTTATCAAATGACATTATTCTTTGATAGATCCAAATGTCACCGTGGAGAAGGTGTGGGGTCATCCTTATTCCTCTTAATGGTAAGCCTATGCAACTATCATTTAAACTAAACTTTAATTGCATAAATAACATAATCAAGTATGAATATCTTTATTAGGTCTTCAAACTTTCATTACCCTAGATGTTAAATCCATTAACATATTTGTTGATGACTAGCTACTTATGAACCAATTTAATGGTTCGTACGGTGTCATAATGATGAGATTCAAATTTATAAACATCATGTCCATCTACTTTTGACCATATTTAATCACTACCTCATTCAATCCACTCTATGATCAACTAATGAATTTATAGATACCATGACTTTCCTTGTTTCTCAAATACCTACCTCCCCTTCAAAATCAAAAATATTTATCATAATACAAAATTTGCAGTCGCATTCTTATATTATCCCCGACCTTAATTTTTTGGGTAGCATCTATATTGACCCACATGATATTTCGTATAAGCAGTTCGTTGACCACCTCTCACGTTCAATCTTTCCTCTAGATCTCACTCACAATGGATGATGAGACTTTCTAAAAAGTGTCTCTCATTATTTCATCATGGGAATTATTCTCTATAAACACAAGTTTGATGATATCCTCCTGCGGTGCCTTGTCAGTTCTGAAATCTTGTACACCATCAAATAAATTCATGATGGGATATGTGAGGAAAATTTTAGTGGCCTTATTATCACAAAGCATATCCTTCAACTCGAATACTATTGGTCAACACTTAAACAAGGCTATTGTGACTATGTTAAACATTGTGTGAAGTGTCAATAACATGTTAATCTTCATCATACTCCTCATCATGCCTTACAAGTCACCAAAGACTTTTGGCCCTTTTCTTAATGGGGTTTAGATCTCGTTGGGGAGATTAACCTAACTCCTCACAACATCATCAATGGATCATCATGGTGAGTGAATATTACACTAAATGGGTGGAATGCATCCCTCTCATTTCTACCAAACCTGAGAAAATAGTCAAATTTATCAACCACCATATCATTTTTCACTTTGGTGTTTCTCATCACCTTATCGATGACAATGGAAAACAATTCAAAAAAAAAAACCTTACACCATTTGTGTGCCAAATTTGGTATTCAACTTAGTTTCTCTTCACCATATTACCCACAAGAAAATGGTCAAGCTGAATCTTCTAAAAAAAATCTCAACAAAATTCTTATGAAATCGGAGTCAACGAATCTAGTAAGGACTGGGACACGCACATTCCTTTCTCCTTATGGGCTTATTGTATTAGAATTAACACCTCTACCACTTCCACACCTTTCTCTTTGGTTTACGATACAGAGGTTATCCTTCCTCTTGAAATTCAAATTCCATCTCTTCATATATATCTTAAATATATCCCTCTCGATGAAGATTTTCACCAAGAACATTTGGCACAACTTGAGCTACTAGAAAAACATTGTTTAAACACTATAGACCACCTATAAATCTAGCAAAAGTGCATTAAGGTTTCCTACAAAAATGTGTTCAAGAACAAACATTGAATATTGGCGATCTTGTCCAAGGAAAGTCGCATATAACCAAAATTGAGAAAAGTAAACGAGGAAAGTTTGCTCCTAATTAGCTTAGACCTTATATTCTCACCCATACCTATGAATTAAGAACTTGTCATTTATCTTCTCTTGAGGGTAAACTGAACGTGAGCCCCTTAATGCCTTGCATCTTCAATCATTCTATTGTTGAATAAATTACTACATCATTTTATGTCTCATATCTACTCATCCCTTGAAAGAACCTCTCCTTCCACCTACCTCTTTTTAAAGACCAGTGATTCAATAGAATTGTGTGATTATCCATCACCATTCAACCTTATCTTAAATATGAGTATCATGGCTCTACTTATGGCATGATTCTCATGGATACTTTTTTTACTTTTCACAATTTTATCCCATGGTTGTTCGTCACTTGAAACCCCTCTTTCATAGCTAACCTTTTCTTGTTATTGTTTTGCCTTCATAAAATAGGCATATACTCCTTTATAGTCTTGTCCATGACTACAAGTCCACAATAATGAAAAAACTTTGGGATAACAAAAATTTTACTCCTTGAGTGAAACTTCTTATAAATAGATGATTCCCTCAAATTAACATCTATGTCTCTCTATTTTTTTATAAGTATACTTCTCCCTCGAAGGAAATCTATAAAAAGATAGCCACATATTGTACTTAATCTATCAAAAACAAAGACTTATATATATTTATTAAAAAATTGGAGCTTCCCTAGTCGATCAGCTTCACGAAGACCTCAAAGAGATACTAATAATCATCCCAATATGGATTTCCTACATCAATCATTCTATGAATTCAAATAGTAAAGTTCAAAAGAAAAAATCAAGAAAAATATGAACTTTTGGTCATGGAATTTCCTATGTTGGTTTTGGGTATCTTGCAGAAGGGGCATGTTGTCCCACAACAAGGTTACACTAAATAAACCACTCCACCCTACCCTCTTTAACTTTCTCCTATCTACTCAAGGGACATGGAACTCATGGGACACTCGTGATTATGCAATTTCTTTAAACCATAGACCTATCAATCAAGAAATGTTTCAAGGGTTTTACATTCATAAGCCTACTTGGTATTACCGTTATAGTCCTTTCCAACTATGGAGCATTTTTCTCCTTTTCGGTTCCCCCTCGCCTACTTGTTTCTTCTTCAATAGGATGAGACCATCGACATTAGATATCTTGGTTCTATTCTCATCTCACCCAAACCTATACCCATCATCTAGTTCTCATAATAACATCATGCATATGACATTAAATCAACTAATAGATTACCCAATCTTACCCAATCTACCTTACCCAATCCAACCCAACTTACCTACCACCATATTATTCTTCCCTATCATATGGGAGAACTACATCAGCCTGAGGTGCCCTTTTGCAAGGGTTATGTAGGAAACACTTTGAAGGAATGGGGTCTTTAGAGTTTATCTCGGACATTATTTTCCTCTCCTACATGATCTTTCTAACTTTTCCTATCTTACCTAGCCACTCTCCCACCCCATAACTAGTTTCCATAATATCAATACATTAGAAATTAAACCAAACCAAAGCATCATCAACCATGCCTACCTCTGATTTCCATAACATCAATACATTGGAAATTTAAAACCAACCAAACCAAAACATTATCAACCATGCCTATATCTAATTTTCACAACATCAATATATTGGAAATGTGAACCAAACCAAAACATCATCAACCATGCCTACCTCTAATTTTCATAACATCAATACATTGGAAATTTAAACCAATCCAAACAAAACATCATCAACCATGCCTACATCTAATTTCCATAAAATCAATACATTGGAAATTTAAACCAATCTAAACCAACCCATACATCAACTATGCCTACATCTAGTTTTCATAAAATTAATACAGTGGAGATTAAACCCAAACCGTATAATAACCATGCCTACATCTAATTTCCATAACATCATTACATGGGAAATTTAAACAAAACCAAACCATAACACCATCAACCATGCCTACATCTTATTTCCATAAAATTGATACATTGGAAATTTAAATAAAACCAAAATACAACACCATCAACCATGCCTACATTTGATTTCCATAACATTGATACATTGGAAATTTAAACCAAACCAACCCATACATAAACCATGCCTACATATGGTTTCCATAAAATAAATACGGTGGAAATTAATCCGAACCATACAAAACTATGCCTACAACTAAATTCCATAATAATAATAATACAATGGAAATTAAATGAAAACATGACATCATCAATCATACCTACATATAATTTCCATGATAAAAATATAATGGAAATGAAACAAAACATAACAGATATAAATACCATCATCTATATATTGGAAATTTTGTGTGTCAATACATTGTATACACAGATATAAATAAGTCTCTCAAAAACTCTCATATACAACTCACCTCTTCATCACGCATGCTTTGGTATATGTAAGTCATAAATAAAAAAATCTCCATCATCTCATCATCCCCGAGAGGGCCTGCAGACTCTCGCCACTCTATCTTGTCCCCTCACCGGCCTTTGTCTGCATGCAAAGGTCACCTCCTATTGGCCTTGCCTATGAGTATGGTGGCTCCGTGAACTACCTGGAACTATGGATCCGTGAGCTCGACCTCCGTGACTTCCTATTGAGCTCTATAGGTAGTATAGCTGACAATAGGGAGACCACGATCTACAATATGATCCTCATAATATCTATCCTCAGCCACAACCTCTTTGTATCAAGTCCATCAATATCACTGTGGTGGTGGCATCACTCTACTACCTATCTCGTATCTTATCCCAAAGAGTAATGGTCCATGTCCCTATACATGAGGTCTTGAACCCTATCCATGTAGTTGTACCTATGATGATGGACCATGTCCCTATATTTTTGTCCCATCATATGCTCTTGGTGGTGAAGGAGGGGTAGCCATGTGTCCCCAAGTAACATCATGTTCCTGTGGTGCCTCTAACTATGTCTCGTAATGTGGTCACATGTGCCTATAAAGTAGTCATATATGCCATCGGTCTCGTAAATTATCCCCTATCGTCAAAATTTCCTATACTGCTACTAGTTGTGTTTGTAATGTGGCCACATATACTTGTAAATAACTCACCTGGGCCTTCAATCTTGTAACCTACACTCATAACAAATCTCTCTCACTAATAATAGTGTCAAAATCGAGTTGTTCGGGCTTGGTGGTGTTTCCTATAACTGTGATATCCACCACTTCCTATAAGTAGGTGTATACTGAACATCATCTATCATCTCATCGATTACCTTCTCCTCCACCCGTGTTAGTGGTTTTGGCTATGGAAGAGGTAACGGCGTCTCCACATCATCTCGACGGTACTATGTGAATGGTAGGGCATACCCTATTGTACGCCGAAATGTTGTTGACTTAATCTATGGGTATGCAATCATGCTCCTCAGCCCTGTGTCCCTAGATCCATCTCATAATTTGTAGACCCTCTAGCTCCTCCTCCATCCCTTTGAACTCTTGATATGTGAGGTATGGCATCCATAGAATCTCTATCAATGAAAGGTTATGTAGTACCCTCCGATAATATGTTATATCCCAAGTCACCACATCCACCCTCACCTACTCTCTAATCTAAAACGACTACCTATATCCTACCCTATATACACCCACTTCCCACCCCTGTCATGGTAGATCAAGCGGACAAAGGAACACAATTTTATCATATGCCCAATAGTGTAACTGATAGGTATAATAGAGAAAGTATCATCGTATCCTTTGTAAGCCCATAGATCCTTGTACAACTAAACCAAGTACGTTGGTTCCCGTGAAAATAGACCTGTCATACACCATGTCATCTAGGACTCTCATTAAGGCCCCTAGAAACCTCCAACACTCTAATTGTGGAAGGGTGAAACAACCGATGCCAACCATCATCAAAATCTACAAACGAGTCTCCTAAAAATGCGCTAGATACATCACACCATAGTTGATACTCACGTTGTGATATATTAGCTCTATCATGGCCGACCCAAACATCATAGCCATATGACCCACCACATCTAAAGACAATAGCTAATATAGTGGCTCCCAATGATTGAAAGCCCAAAATCGATACACATCCTCTAGTGTGACGGTCATCTCTCCGTGGGTAGATGGAAGGTGTTAGTAATTGGGTCCCATCTATCGATGAAGGCTACCATCATACTATGATCTTAGGAAATCCTCTTATATCTCCTCACCGTGCCTAGCTTTGACTGCCCTCATGTTCTCCCACTCCTCATCTTAGATGGTAGGTATCATCTGTATTAGCTAGGGAAGAATTCGGTCCTTTATAGTCATCTTTTACCTAGCCAACATTATCAACATTCACACAAGTTAATCATTTACCCTTTTGACTTTATATTCAACACTCGACTTATCCTATATTATACCTTTTCTTACCTAGACCATCCACCTTTACCTAACCTACCTCCCAGAATCATATTCTTCCCACTATTTCACCTATTTGACCTACTCTTACCCATCCCTCCCAAACTCATCCTATTGCATCATCGTTCACCTAAAACCTCCCCTCCACATTATTTCAAACACCTTACCCATCCTACACCTACCTTAGACCTAACTTTGACACCCCTTCTAACTTAAACATACCTTTGACGTCTCAAAACACCATTTTCTTAAAACTTCACCATTCCATGAGCAATCGACATTGGTCGTCACCCTACCGACGTTGGCCACCATTGTCAGCCGTAATTGGTTCACTCATTGACATCATTCGATAAGCGATTGACATCGATGCCATGGTTCGCCCCAAGGCCAAACCCTCATGTCCCCCCAATGTAAAAATTGACAAAAATGCCTATTTTACCCACCCAAACACACCCAAATTGCCCCAAAGTTCATTTTGATCCCTAATTAACTAATTCCACCCTCTCATAGCCCAATTTCACCCCCATTTCAATCAATTTGCAAAAAAAAAAAAAATTCATTTTTACTAGCATATTCTTCAACAAAAACAAAATTCAAGCTTGAACCCTACCTCTACTCGCTAGCACCTCTGTGGTGGGATGGGTGGAACTTGAATCGGATCACCCCTGGAGCCTTATCATGCCTCTTCCATGTCAAATGACTCTCCAAGATCTCAATGAATCAAAATCACTTAGGTTGCTACAAGCGGGACCTCAAACTCACCTCTTCTCACATATACTCTTTCATTAAATCACTCTACTGGGCCTATCTGTCATTTTTCTCATGAATATGCTCTCCACTAATCATTTTCTAAATTAACCAATGATTAAATGAGCACTTTTGGGGAGGGATGTTTGTTTTAACTCATAATTTTGGTGACCCATGCCGGTTGGGTCATGCCCTAGGTTACCAACATCAGTCACACTACTGGTATCGGTTCCCCCGAGCCGACATGGCCACCCTGCGAATAACCCAATCAACCTCACTTGACCTAATATTTTATGTTGAGTGCCTTTTTCTTGTGAGCACTTTTGGGGAAGGATTTTTGTTTTAACATAATTTTTGTGAACCTTAAAAATCACACCCTACGAGCCGACTCGCCACCTCACCAATCAACCTCACTTGACCTAATATTTTATGTTGGGTGCCTTTTTCTACCACCTCACCACATCCCTAAGGATACTACCTCACCACATCCCTAAGGATACTTACAGCATGTTTACCTCACTTATATATCCTCATCAAACCGACCCATCCTAATTTACAATCGAACTCACTTACTCACTTTATTGTGCAATAATGTTACCTGTGTTTTTTTCCTACCGACCTTTCCTTACCTTATTTTGTGACATTTATCTCAGCTAGACCAAACCTTTTGAGTTTTTGGAACACACCTATACCTGTTCCTACACCTTGACTCATTGTGTTTCCAAGATCACATCCTATACCTTAGATACCTAGACCACATCACCCTTGTTTGGATAAAATATCCAATGTTGACAAATTAGCATTAGTGTGATCTTTAACCTTGTGGATTGTTACATTCTAAGCATGTGTGTGCATTTGAATTCCTCCACCTTTCGATCACCCTATCATCACCATTTCCTATTCCTTCACATCACCCCATTTTTCAACATCTACCACCTTATTAAACCCATCACCGATTCTCGCCTTCTAATACATAGTTCCTAGTTTAATGGGGATAACCTCCACCCATATCTGGGGCATCCATTTTTATTTTTTCATCGTTTTCATTAGTACAAGATACGTGAAAAGGGGGAAAATGTAGACACCCAAAATTGGGATGACACCCTCTAGGTCCCCTTTTATTACATACCCCCTTACCATGACCCCTTTCACATATTTTTATTAATCTAATTACCTATATTAGATTAATTATTACCTCACCCCTCTACCTCACATCTCCACCTCACCTCGGACCCATTCAAATCCTATTTAATTACTAAAACCGAGTCATAACTTCCCTAACCAACTAAGACTTCTTCTAAACCTAATATTAATTACCAACTACCTCTCCCACTAATTTCCCATGTGATTTAATAATAATCGAGACTCTTGACCCATAACCATTCTTAACTCAAGCCAAAAAAGGAGAGAAAAACTTATTTTTAGCAAATAAGACTATTTCTCCTTAACACACATTATGCCGTCAAGGAACCACCATTGGTTCCTTTAAATAAAAATCTTAAACTCTTGTCCGGGTTTTTCTTTTACTTAGTATTTTTTGATCTTTCATCTTGGGCATTCAATTGAGTCCCGATAATAAATTGAGCACTAGAGCATATTCACCAAAAACCAATCTACAAATTCATATGTTTGAATCATTCACATGAGAATCACTCAACCTTTGCTACCACGGCATTGGATCTCGGCTCATCTCTATTACGAACACCCATTAACCACCACCTTTTACCAATCTACGGAGCACAAATAATTATTCTTAATTGATTAATTTATTTCATTGGATTTGTTTTTAGATCCTTTATCTTTTTATAAGAACTTCCTTCCTCTTCGGGATAGCCTTTGTGTCCCACTTACCCAAACCCTACCAACAGAACCACTCTACCTTTTAATCACCCCTTTTACCCCTACTAAGCCTTCACCTAAATCCCTACACCCTACCTAAACCTTCTCAACACTCTGTACAATCAGAGAGAGCCCAAACCAACCCCTTTTCACCTTTGGTACAAAATTTCCCTTACTATGATTGGTTAACCAACCGATCCCGGCTATAACTAGTTACCGGCGTCGGTTCCATGACCGGCATCGGTCTCTGTGTCTGGCATTTTCCCTCAGACCAAAAATCTTATTTCCTCACCCAAAACCTCTTAAAACCTCCCATAACTTCACCTAGGCCTCCATAATACCCTTTGCTACACCTGGAGACTTTTTAGACCAACCGCCCTTTTAGATTTGATCTTATATTCATTATTTAGATTAGATTTAGAGTATTTTATTTTGTGAGATACCAAAATCATATAACTACAGTAGGACCTTTTATTTAATGTTATTTATCTACATTAATTTTTTTTAATATGTAGATTAATAGCCTTCGAGGAAGCACCCCGATTTCCATATTTATCTTACACTAGGCAATCCAATGACCTATTGTTATTAAATCTATTTTGTGGTCTTGCTTTGCTTCTTAGGTAATCCTTCCCAGATTACAAGGAGTTCTCTACAGTTAGCTTGTTCTTCAAAAATAGTGTGCAACCTCTTCACGACCTCTAGATATTCCGCATGTATCTTACCTTTACCTCTCAAATCATTTTTTCATACGGTACTCCTATGTGGTGAAACAAGAAGATATCATGATATTTTTTGACAGAGAGGAATGAAGGCTTACCTTTCATCTTATGCATAATCATTTCCAATAAGTAACTCTTTACCGTGCATAATAGTGACTCAAGTACATTATTCTTATACTGCATGTATATACTTTTATTCACCCTTGAACTCATCATCAGGGCTAAAAATATGCTCTAAGGAGACCAACCCTTTAAGAAATTTATTTTTCTTTAGCTGGATCACTTGGTCATCATAGCTATCATACAAGTCATCTTACATACTTGAAGATAACTCAACCTCATTTTGAATTATTTGGATAATTTATGCATCATTGTTAAACACTTACTAGTTAGTTTCATTATTTGGAATACATGACCTAATCACCATCTTGATGTGTTACACACCTCCTGGATACAATCCTCAGCAAGTGAGAACTTTGAACCGAGTGCATCCATTTGATTTTCTTCTCTGTTTAACTTCCTTAGTACCACCTGCAGATTTAGAGCATCAAATCTCTCTAGGAGGTCCCAAACTCTATGTTTATAAGATTTTAGAATCTTATTCTTTAGTACACATTTGTTTGTGACTTGGTAGATGACCAATTCAGTGTCCCCAAATATCTATAGTGCCTTTATATATTTCTTTTTAACAATAAGAAAACCATGTGCCAACACTTCATATTCTACTAAATTATTGGATTATGAATATTACATCTTGTGTGTGAATAATAACTTATCATTCTTGGGAGAAATGATAACAACACCTACACCTTCACCATTTCTACTTATGAATCCATCAAATACATGTTTCATCATTTTGTTCTTGTTTGAGCGTGGTAGGCAACGCACAATTTTCTTCAAGGATGTAATAAGTTCCAAGAATAGTTTCAAAATCTTCAAGATCTTCAACATAAGGATCAAATTCATAGTTCTTCTTATCCCATTCATCTAGAAATAGACCTAGACATGGGGAGGAGTAGGTTGTTCTTCTTAAAATAAAACTTGTTCTTGGCCTTCTTGGATTAGGTAATTGGCTTAGAGAGGTGATGGGTCATATGAATCAACATGATATGAAAATATGGGCTCATCTTGTATGGTAAACTAGGTACCATACCTTTTTCTTAGTAACATATGTGACCAATCAAAAGATAAGTAGCCACCCACCTTGGTGGTGAAATATATTGATAGAAAAAGGGATAATAAAGGAGGTAGGTCAATTATTGATGCATCTTGAGTTATGGTTAGTCTTAGACATGCATGGAGGGTTAACTCAGGATCCTTTATGACTCCTAGAGTGGTGACAGTGGTGCCATCAAGTTAAAAGACCCCTTTAGACATGGGGGTGTAATCAAGGCCTAAGACATCATCAATTTTATTTGGTATAGCGAAGTACTAGCTCTGAATCAATCATACAATCGTGCATAATATGTTTACCTATTATCAAGGAAATATATAAAGGTGGGGTTTTGAATACTTTTCTTACTTGCTTCTCCTCTGCTTAATAGATTTTGATAGTAGCATGAAGTCTTTGGATAACTAGGTCAGTGCGCGAAAGTTATGTCAGAGATTCATGTAATATGTCATGCTAAGATAGAATGGTCAGGGTGTCCCACATTATAACATTTACATTTTTCCTTTTCATCTGATCTACAATGTTGAATGGAAGGTATATGGACATGTGCATTATAGGCATAACAACATCTTTTCTTGATTATTCGGGCATGAAGATAGAATCTTTGGGCTACTCAGAGGCTTGACCTACCAAAGGAGGGGCACCCACTACTTGATTTAGAGTGTTGCACCGAACCTCATGTAGAGGATATTTCTTGCCATGATTTTTGGGTGCTTTATTATCCTTTTATACTTGAAGGTAAGCTACATCTCTTTTCTTTTGATAATCATCCTATATGGCGGAGAGTTTGGAGGTTGTGCGTCATACTCAAGAATTCTCTTCTTATATCTTGTGTTATCAGTGACATGGGTGCATGGTCTATTTGTGTTATGCATAATTTGGTTCATTGTGTAAAAATCATCAGCACAAAAGAATACAAGGTTGGATTCGGGGATAATTTTAGAACTTCTTCATCTAGTCGCGTGTACTAGTGGAGGGCTCACTAGTTGAAGCAACTCGAATCATGTAGTCTTGTGTAAATAAGGCATTGATGTATTTGTATTGGCTATGAGGCATGTTATAGGGAAAATACCACTCTATCTCTTGGAGGAATTTTTTTTGAACTGGACTAAGTGCTTGACTTGAATTGGGCACTAGAAGAGGTTGCATGGGGGAAAATTTTTTGGAGTGGGAGGTACGCATTAGCATGTCATCCGTAATTTTTTAGTTCTAGCCATATCTTTGATTTGGATATTGAATTCTAAAGGGATAATGGCATTGGTTATACCCTTGATTAGAATTATTTCTGAAGGCTTGCATTTGTTGTTTTTTTAAGGATATCACTTTATTTGATAGGATTTCTAATCAAGGATTTCATTTATTCATCCTACTTTTGCTACATGGGAGAATAGGACATGGAGGTTGCAGGTTAAGTTATCTACTTAATAATAGGGGTAATGAAATGTTGGGGCACTTGAGGCATTTTCGGGAACAAGGGAACAAAAAATTTAGGAGATAAATTTGACGCTTGTATTAGACAATTTTCATCCCTAATGGCTAATGCATAAGCCCCAAGAAATGTTGAACCCCCATAGATTGGATCATGACAAAGCAATGTCAAAATTTAAATCCCTTAAAAATTAAAGAAAATACCTTTGAAGTTGGTATTACAAGGGTTGTAATTATCTTCTAGGTTTTTGTGAAATCTAAAATTGAAGTCTGCCATAAGCTCATTGGGGGCCCTCTTTATAGTTTTCAATTGTTCAAGAAAGGAGAGGTTATTTACCTTTTCTCCAAATTGATTGCAAAGGGATGTCCCCAACTGATTCCAATTAGTGATTGATCGTACCATCAAACTCCGAACCATTGCAAAGCTCTTCCTTTGAATGAAGAAGCTAATAGTCTAACAACCACATCTTGTTTAATAATTTGGTGGATAACACAAACATTGGCAATGTCTTGGATATGGTCTACTGGAGTGGTTTGATTTTCCCCAATAAAGAAAGGGATACTCTTAAGTGTAGATGTTGGAATAGGATTTTGGGCATTGAGAGCAAGAGGACTGCTACCACTAAAATTAAAAATCATTGATTTTGTTGTCTGCCATCATCATAGGTCTCAAAAATATAGTGAACTATAAGGAAGGCCTTCCAAGAGGTGGAGGTTTTGTATAATTTACATGGCGACTAGAGATGGAGATGCATATGTTATTATTCTTTTGCCTCTTCTTCTTCAAGAAAGTTCAAGGCACTCAAAGTACTCTTCAGTTTTTTTCTTTGTATAATATGTTTCTTTCTCATGAAAAGCCTCGCCGATCTACCGAAAATAGTAGATTTGAGATTTGGTGATCACTAGATGTGTTAAAAATTCCTCTAAAGGCTAGAAATCACTAGGTTACACACTAAAATATAGCAATAATGAAATATGAGATTTCAATGTTGGTCCCCTTGGGCGTGTCAAAACTATTGGAGATCAAAATTACACATGTCCCATATCAGGATGAATTGGGCTTTTGAGGCAACATGGGATTATCTCCAAGTTATGGGACCTTGCGGACTTGAGATAGACCTTGAAACATACCTATTTCTACTACTAAAAACTACTCCTAAGAAAGGAAATGTAGCTACCTATCACTTCTATAATAATCCAAGGGACTAGGGTTAGAAGGAAATGCATAGAAAAGGGGAAAATAAGCTAAAGGAGGTGATAGCACTAGAAAGAGGGAGATGAACATAGTTATATTTAAGATAAAATGAAGGAGAATGTGCACAAGATGGATATAAACATGTATAAAAGTTTGAAACACACTCACACACTCGTTTTCATGGGGCATGATAAAAAAAGGAACATGTAAAGGATGTGAGAAAGTATAGGAAACAACTAATGAAAAATAGAGGCAAGGAAAAGAAACAAAAATGAGCCAAGCCGAGAATAGCCACATTGCTTCAAATAAATGCATAGTCGATTATAATGGTGGATGAGGCTGATATCCACATCCAAGAATTATATCTAAATGCATGTAACTTAAAAATGTAAAGAAAAAAAGCCCTTAGAAAACTAAATGGGTCCAACCTTTTACAATGAGCATTGTTCTTTTATTTATAGAAGAAGAAGGAGAGAAGAGGAAAAAGAAGAGGGAAACTCATTAAAACTTCCAACCACTAACAACCAACAATGAATACCTAAAAATCCATCTACAATATTGTTAGATGCACCTCCCTATGTCTATTTTTCTTTTGAAGAAGGAAAGAGGGAAAATCAGATGAAATTTTGGTGGTAGGGTTGATTAAAATTATACATTAATGGCATGAGACATGTTTCCATGTTTTTCTCCTACCAAATCACACCAAAATATGATTTTGAATGATTTAGAGTGTAGCCCATGTCAATGGATTTCCAACAAGACCAAGGACACATAGATCTAAGACACTGTAGCAAAAAAGTTATGGCATTTTGAAATCTACATGTAAGAAGAACACATAATGACACATGGCATGCTTTGGTCAGCTAAAGGATTGGCCAACTATTCATTTATTTTTTCATTTCTACCATTTGTATTGCATTGGTTCATCACAAGGATTTGGTACCCATTTGGCGCACTTTAATAGGTTGTGTGTTATACACTCAAGTCGACATTGTATCCACATGGCACAATAATTTTTGCGGGAGAATGCATGAGGTGCACATGAGAGAAAGAGGAATGAGAATGTGGAAGATAGACATGCAAAATAGATTCATGTAGAAGGTAAGGAAGATGCATATCTACAAAAGGATACAAGTATATAAGCGGGTGCAGTATTTAATTGAGAAATGTGTGGCGGAAATAAAAGAAGGGACGCCTTGCGAGATCAAGCAAGGAAGGAAGTGTGCAACACATAAAATAATATGTGTTAGGGAGGAATTTGAAAGAATCATGTAAGGGAATTATCCAAATTAAAAGGTAAGTCAGGGAAACACACAAAGGGTGCACAAACTGTGGGAAGGAAGGTGAGCGCATAAAGTATGCAAAAAGGAAAATAGAAGAAAGTGGAAGAATAAAGGGGAAGGTAGAGTCTTGCAAGAGTTACATAGGGGAAGTGAAGGAAGATGGAATCATAAGGAAGAGGAAATAATAGCACACAAGGGTGTGTGGAAGAATTGTGACCAATTAGTGTGCTAAGGAAACCACCAGAGTGTTTCAGATAGCCTAGATTCTTGAACTCGTGAGTCGAATGAGTATGCATTTTTAGCTTAGAAATTCACTAAGTCCTAAAGCAGAAGATGAGTGTGTGTGGAAGGCATTATGGATAAAATCATGTAAGTGAAAGCATGCTAGGAGAGATAATTTTGCACATGTAAGAAGGAAAGGGTTTAAGGTTTTAAGGACTTACCTACATTTCGGTTGAAGGGTATCACATGTAAAACACGTGAAGCTGTGGATAAGCGTAATGATGAAAAGGTTGTTACGTGGAGAATTAGATCTCAAGAAAATAATATTCGAGGGAATATTTATGGTTATGGGCTTTAAAGTGGAGTTTTTATGGCTAGCTGACATCTACATGGATTCGACACTTGAGTATAACAAGAGATGATGACATTTGGCATGCGGGATTTCTTATGGAATGATGATTAGGTGAGATTCTATCCTATTTAAGGAGGCATTTGGATCTAGATGAGGTGTGTGTAATTGTAGATTGGAGATGGTAATCATGTTGGGTGCTAGAGGTCGAGTATGTTTGCATAGTTGTGGTGCATTTCTATAGGAAGGGAATATGTAATGGTTCAGGAGGGTAATATGGGGTTTTTGAATGTAGGATGCTATTATCTTGATCTATTCGTTTGTTATGAACCTTTTGGTGTAATATGGCTAATGTAAACACTTATTGATCAATATATGAAGGGTTTTTCTAAATATCTATGTTTATGGGTTCAAACCCTAGTGTATTTCAAATTACTCATGGTACAAATCTGGTTCTCTTATGTTGTTGTAATGTTTAGATTTATATCATGGTGCATTTATGCTTATATCTAGTAGAGTAAATGTTTGTATATTTATTTCTACAAACATTCCTCCATTAATGGAAAAGCATTCTTACAAAGCTCACATAAAGGAGGGCTCGGTGCCTGCACGCACCTTGGGTGAGCGACCGGATCATGTTGGGTGATCGGTCGATGCGCTTGGGATTTAAGGGGGATAAGGGAAAAATACTACATTTTGGTTCCATTTTCGGGACCTCTTTTGAAGTTGTTTTGAGAATGGTGTGTGATGAAATAATTCTTGTCCTTGGATATCATCAAGATTTAGATTAAAATAATGGAGGATTATTTTTCTCTGTGATTTAACACTGGACTTGAGTTTGATGCACATAAATGGGTAGAGGAGAACCTATATCATGAGATTTATGAGACATTATTTTGTTGTTTTCCAGTAGATTTGTATGAATGGTTGTTAACATATGCATCAAGGAAGAGTTGGTATTATAGACCTCGTGTTTGGACCCAAGAAGAGTATCAGAGGTTGCATGATGTTGATCTGATCTGGACTCGTGTTGTTGATCATTGGTGGAGTGGAGTGTTGACTAGATATACCTTAGAATATGTGATTTATACGTATTATTTCCCGAGAGATTACTAAGTTTGAGTTCTTATGGGTGCCAAGAGGATCATTCTTATGTGCTATGTTTGTATACATTAAGATCTTGATCATCACTCTGAGTATGGAGGAATTTCCTATGGCTGGCTAAACTTCCCACTAGGCGCGGGGCATGGAAGCTGGGGTGGTGAAAGATGGTGGACCTTGTGGTGGAAGCAGAGAGAGAAGAGAGGCAGCTCAAGTATAATGAAGTGTAAGAGAGGGAGTTAGCAAGATAATGTGAAGTTGTTGGAGTGATGGATTTATGGAGGAAGATGTTGTAGGAAGGATTTGAGGATTTTGCGGAGGGCGTGAGACTTGAGTAGTCTATGCTACCCCATATTGGAAATCACGGGAGGGAAATCCCCTTGGCTTCTAGTGAGATCTCATCATATGGAGAAAGGAGAGCCATAGGCACACATCTTAGCCCACCTGGTGACCAAACCCTGACACTTAGTTTTCCAATTCTTGAGATAAGTGTTGTTAACCCAGTTGGTGTTGGTATTGGTAGTCGAGCGAGAACTTGTAGATATAATTTTTCATTTAGTTCTTCTATGGCAGCACAAACATTTCTTGTGTTTGGAGGCATCCTATCTAGCACATCATTTGGGCAAGGTGTGGGTACACAAAGTTTGGGTATCACGTCTGGAAGTGGTTCTACGTCATAGATTGTCAAGACGTAGTTTAACACGATGGTGGGTACACATAGTGGAATTGTAATAGACCCCTTACCTATAATAGGAGGAGGATCTGGTGGATCCGGAGGAATAGGAGCTAGTGGATCTAGTGGATCTGGTGGTGGAGGCAACACAAGAGGGAATCAAGGTCTTAGATCTAGTGGATAAGGACCACAACACCATCGTAGGTGTTTTATGAGATGTATCTTCACTTACCTGATTACAAGGGTGTTGAAGATTTTGTGGAGCATGTACACAAATGTGAATTTCTATGGTGCACTAAGGGTATCACTTCCCTAGAGTGGAAAGCGAGTCAGTTTATAACTACATTGCAAGGTTATTTGCATATCTAGTATCGAAGTATGACCAACATCAGATGGTGGTGGATTATACTACGTTGCGAGATGACTTCTTGGTGGAATTCAACATTCCTGAGTTTGAGAAAAAGTGCATCAACGCATTGAAGGATATTCAACAAGGTATAGAAAAAGAGTGTGCAGGAGTATGATGCATGCTTTAATAATATTTTGTCAAAGTTTTCTTATGATATCCATCCATCTCATCATGCTCAATGGTTTGTGGGTGGCTTTATAATGCCTTTTAGATGAGTGCTCTCACATAATACTTTCACATATCCACGTGAATCCTTGGAGGTTGATTTACGTGTCGAGGTCATCGAAAGCATTGACACTAGAGTAAGCCAATTTTAGAAGCACATATTGTTGCCATAGTGAAGAAGATAGAGAAAATGTTTGCGAACTTGGCTCATGAGACTCATAGTGGACTATGGTGCACATATTGTGAGGTAAAAGCATAAAAAGGACAGTTTCCCACGAAATTTGGTATGCGTCATGTTATTGGATTGTGAAATCTGTCATGGAGATCATGATCCAAGCATATGCCCATTTTTGTAGTGCACGCTCCGCAAGAATGTGTCTTCTTATTGTAATATTTTCTCATCTACGATGAGTATGATACAAAGGATTTCTGATTGATAGACCAAATCCATGATGTCATTGATATTGGTGTGCGCTAGACTAGCATTGGGAAAAATTCTAAGAACGAAGGTCATCAATTTAAAGGGCATATAGATGGAGGTAGTCAAGGAAGAGGTTTTGTAGAGTATTTAGAGGTTATGGTGGTCAAGGAGGTAGGATTGAATTTCCTCGTGGAACATGTTACAATTGTGGATCTATTGAACACTACAAGCATGAGTGTCTAGATTTGCTACAATGCTCATGGTGTAGGAAGGATTATAAGTTTGAGGAATGCCTTGAGTTGTGTGAGCACATGAGCGAGAACCAGATGAAGGAAAAGGGTGCGGGGATGGTAAGTGTGAAGCAATATTATCCATAGTGGATGCCTAGGGTGGTGCATGACTCATATTTTGAACCTTTCCTAGTGACTACATGGGTAGAAGCCACATGCACAAGGGAAATACCGAAGTAAAGGCCTCCCATTATAAGAGAAGAGGTATTACATGGGAAATATCCTAATCCAACTCATCATAAGGAGGTTTATCAAGAGATCATGAAGGTGATTAGAAACCTGCAAGGGAGATTTAGTGCTTGAAGGTGAAATCACGGAAGTTGGAACATGAAAATAATGTTGAGGTCCCTTAGAAGGATATGGATGAGGTCAAAGAAGTGTGTAGAATGTTGCACTATGAGAATATTATCCCTTTGTTAGGAGAGTGTATGAGAGAAAAAGTACACGTGTGTTGGAGGCAAACACACGAGGAAGTTATTGCATGCTAATTTTCCCCCTCACAGTATTGATTATGACAAAGAGATCACATTGAATACAACTATGGATGGATGGCTCTTGAGAAAAATTATGATTGACATGTGTGTTGAGGTCAATGTTCTCACTTTAGATGCATGGAATCAGATAGGAGGCCCCATTATAGCCATCTTCAAATGTGTTGTAAATGGAAAATAAGATAAAGGCTATGCCCATCGGGGTATTGAAGGATGCATCTATAACCATCCAAGGGGAAAATTTTATTGTAGATTTTGAATTCTTAGTGCTTTCTGAGGTAGATAACTTTCTAGCCCTACTTGGATTCCCCTTGTGCTATAATAATAATACCGACTTCCAATTTAACAAAGGGTACATAAGCTTTGAGAAAAAGAGGATTACATCATTATTCCACTGATGGATGGGAAGTGTGTGCCCTATATAGAGCATTTGGGAGAAGATGACCTAGATAGAATCTATGTGTGCACCATTAGAGACCCCGAGGCTTTCCATCCATCATGAGATGGATTCATTCAAGGGGAATATGATCAGCCATGAGTGATACAACTAGTGTTACATGTGAGAATTGGATGCACGAGACCTATGAGTTGGTTATAAGACAATTGAAGGTCATTGTGACTCACATCACCAAGGTGCACTCAAGAAGGTGCCTGGGAGGAAAATAGTTACACTGGAGAAGGTAATTCTAACGTATTTTTGCATGTAATGGAGGTAAGGTGGACCTATCGATAGAAAGAAATAATATTATTACTTATACCTTGTGCAGAACATCAGTGCTTTAGTGGGTGACCCATTGAGACAATATTCTAGAGTGGCACAAATTGAGAATTACAATCTCTCGTGAGGTTTATCCAGAGAAATGAACCTACTACAATACACGATTATCATGGGAAGGATTACAACTCATTCCACATCCAAGAATGTGAGAGAGCATAGATGGTAGGCATGGAAGCCTTTCTTCCTTCACTATGAGTGCATAAGTTCTACCCCATCTTAGAGGGTTGTGCACATACATGATATATCCATTCATAATTATGCCATCAAATGAGTAATTGTTAAGAGTTAATGGTGGATATTATCTAGACTTTTGAGTATCAATCTCATAAGCTATCAGTGAATAAGGTGTTGTAGGTATTCAAGCGCCTTACCTTGGGAGATAGTGTCATGGATGAGGACCGAATCCTAGATTTTTTAGGAGAACCTGAGTTGGGGGAACTTCATAGAAGAAGAACCAAGAAGAAGAAGAGAGGCGAAGGAGATACAACTTGAGAGTTTATTCTTGGAGAAATAACAAGGTAAGTTGATATACTTGATAGATGGTAAGAAAGTAGAAAACTTGGATGTTAATCATACAAAGGATATGCACGAAGTATTGGACAAAGTGAATGAGAAATCATGTGCCTATCATAATCCCTTGAAAATGAAGAAGGTTAACATTGGTACAGAGGCATAGCCAAAGGAAGCTATCATTGTAGATTACTAGTCAGACCAGGAGGTTTAAAAAATAGTTGAGCTACTTTGTGACTTCCAATATTTATTCCCACGTGGGTACCATGATCTTAAAGGAGTTCACCACTCTTTAAGATAAATTTGAATTAAGTTAAAATAAGGTGCATTCCGGTTCGAAAGTGACCTTATAGGATGAACCCAAATTCACATGTAAAGGTTGAGAGGAAATTAATAAGATGATAGAATCCGGTATCATTGAGGAAATTAAAGAATTTGAGTAGGTGAGCCCGATGGTAATTAGTATTAAGAAGGATGGGATGATAAGGATTTGTGTTTTTATAGAGATTTAAATTCTTCATGTGTAATAGATCCTTTCCCAACCCCATTTACTGAGGAGATCCCTGGAAGGTTTCATAGGGTGAGAGATTTATTCTTTCACATATAGATTCTCTTGAATATCATCAAGTAAGAATTGTAAAGGAAGACCAGGAGAAGACCAATTTCATGATGGAGTGAGGAATATTTTTTATACCATTATGCCCTTTGTGCTTAGTATTTTTCCTATTGTGTTTTCCCGCATCGTGGTATGCGGCATTTCAAGACTTCATCCACAAATTTTTGAAAGTCTACCTAGATGACTAGATGGTGTATGAGTTAGTAAGGGATCATTGTGATAATTTGAGGTTGATGTTTGAGAGATGCAGTAGTTGAGTATCTCCCTGAACATTAAGAAATGTGTGTTTGCTACCCCATTTGGCACATTACTCAGTCACATTATATGCAAGGAAGGCTTATTGGTAGACCCTGCCAAAGTTGTTATTATTTTAGGGTTAGAGGAGCCTACCAGTCAAAGCGTGGTGCATGGATTCTTAGGGAACATGGGATATTATAGGAAATTTATCAAAGGCTATGCCAATATTACCACATCATTGGAGGAATTGTTAAAACATAAAGGTAAGTTCCATTGGGGTGAGGTGCAACAGGTGGATTTTGACACCTTGAAGGAGAAACTTACTACGGTGCCCATTTTATGATTTCCCTCTTGGGATAAGCCATTTCACATACATGTTGATGCATCGGGTATGGCCATAGGAGAAGTGTTAGCACAACCTAGAGAGGGGATTGTTGATCACCCCTTGTGTTTCATGAGAAAAAAATTAACTCCAGTAGAATATAATTATACTACCAAGGAGCACGAGGCATTTTTGATGATCTACGTGTTGGAAAAATTTAGGCAGTATTTTCTAGCAACACGTTTTATTTTATACATGGAACACATGGCATTAAATTACTTGTTGAACAAGCTTTTGCAAGGGTGCATATGTCATTGGATCCTATTGTTTCAAGAGTTCAATTTCTCGGTCGTCGTGAAACTAGGGAAGAGCAATTTTGGAGTTGACCATCTATCATGTATTACCTTAGGTGAGGATGTGCAGATTATTGAGCACATAATTCCAGATGTAAATTTTTTTAGATTGTAGTGTGTTCCCCGACTTAAAGGATATTGTTGTTTTCTTGCAAATGGGTGTGGCACCGAAGTAATGAAGGGTTTTGAGAAGATTTAGTTAGCTATGTGTGTCACGCCCTATATGTTGATTAGTGAAGACCTATACAATTTAGGTCTTGATGAGGTCTTATGCCAATGTGTACTAGAGCATGAACATGCTACAATAATGGATGAAGCTCACAGTGGTATTATAGGAGGACACTATACAAGGAATGCAACCGCTTGTAAGATCATATTAGCGAGGCCTTTGGTGGGAGATGGTTTATAAGGATTGTATAGAGTATTACAAGGCTTGTGACCATTACGAGCACCTTGGTAAGATGGGGTGGAGAAATGAAATTCCATTAAGAACTATTGTTATTTCATCACCATTTGAAAAATGGGAAATTGAATTTGTGGGTCCTATTTCCCTAGCCACGCAAATGAAAGGTTTGCATCATATTATCACTTACACATATTATCTTACTCAAAGTGGGAAGAGTTTACACCTACAAAGGATTACATGACATAAACAACAACCGAGGTTCTTATGGGAGAATATAATCAATAGATATGGGTGTCCTTGAGTTTAACAAGTGATATGGGTACTCACATTCTGAATGAAACTAAGAATCTTGTTGGAAAAGTTCATGGTGGCCCATCACAAAACTATTCCCTATCACCCTCAAGCTAATGGAAGTGCAAAGGAATTTAAAAATATCTTGAGCCACCCATCAAAAAATATTTACAATGTAAGAAGGAGGGACTGGGATGATAAGGTCTGTGCAGCTTATATGGGCATATCACACAACTTATAAGCGTTTAAACAAAGCCACACCCTTTTAATTGGTGTTTGGCATGGAATTTGTTCTACCTGTGGAATTCACGTTACTATCCCTAAGTATTTCATGCGTAGGAGGATTGGGTGACTAACAGAATTAGAGGAGTGCATTGATAAACTTATGATGTTGGATGAAAGGTGAGCCATTTCTAGGTGGAGTAAGAAGATGGAGAAAGCTAGAAAGAATTCATGGCATGATCGATGTATTGAGAATAAGAAGTTTGAGGTTGGGCATGTTGGTGCTCAAAATAATCTCACCCCTTTTTGTTTGGATAATTCCTTCAAAAATTGTTACATCATGATTAAATTCATTTGAAATTCCCGTGTGTAGGTTTTTTTCCTCTTTTTGGTCAAGGATCGTGTTAGGCATGTTGTTTTGAAAATCCTTGCAAAAATTGATCATGAATCGGGTTTAAATTAGAAAATTACCTATGTGCACTATTCCTTGATCATATTACAAATTTTGTATTTGGTTCCACCACCCGATGATATGTGGCATGTTCTAGTTGGTTTGGTATATGGTGGTTTAAGTTGAAAACTTATAACATTTTATAGCATTCACAATGTGCAAATTAGGCCCTAAGGCCCGACGAATATTCCTCTAAATATTCACAGTCAGAAGATGCACAAACAAAAATTTACTCCACCTCAAGGAAATACACTTGTCACAAATAGGTTGGATGCGGGAATCAGGGCATAGTTGTATTTCCACACACAAGGTAATAAAGTATAAAAGTTCAAAGAAGCTCCTAAGCCTGCAAAGGACATGTGGCTCTTTCTTATGCAAGGAGGGGAAGCGGGTCATCGGAGAAAATTGGTAATTTTGGGTTCAAATGAAAAAGAGAACAAAGTTTTAGAAAATGCCTTGTAGCTCCACTATCGTTTAGATGTAACCATGTGTCAAGCTCAGGATGAAAGTCAAAAGTGGAAGTTGGGTCAAATAGTTAAATGTGTATGTGTTTATAACATGAAGAAAAAGTGCAAAGAGTCTCCCCGAGCCCACATTTGCATAAGGCTATTCCACGTGGATGGCTCACATTTAAAAATTGGGAAAAGTGAAATGGATGACCATGATGCAACACATTAATTTACCACCATCAATGCATTTTCACACAAATCAAGGAGGATTTTTGAAGTATTTGAATGCCTTGATCTTTTTTTTATCATTTGTTGAGATCTAGATGCCATTGTTAGTAAATTTCATTAAGGAACAACATGAAATTGATCGTGGAGCTTGAATTGGGGACTAGAGATTGAAAGGATTTGAATCAAAGTTGAATTGCTCAGGTATTCATGGGAAAATCGGTAAGAACTAAGGAACTCCCATACTTTTATTTTATTGGAAAGGAAATTTGAAGTAAAACTAGGGTATTTAAGATGAAAACCATGTCATCTACATTTTTGGTTGCATCCAGAATCACTAGTGATTTGGATAAAATCACAACACATGGACTTAATGAATGTTGACTTAAAAGAGTTTCTTCAAAGATTGAATAGCCCTAACAAGAGTGAATCTATGAAAGCAATTCAAGATATCCATATCACTTTAGCTAGTTATTCCACCTTCAATACATTCCCAAAATTAGTATGGCTTTGCGCTATGAATTATGACCCAGAAAAGAGGGAAGTATTGGATGGAAGTGGTGATGTAGTGTTGACTTTGACACCTATAGCTATCTAGAATAATGCTCAAATTTCCTATAATAAGAAGTCCAATAACCTTGGGTATTGGTTTAGCCTTATGAGATTATGAGAGACAAAAAAGGATTATGCTAGGCTCATAAATACTAAATGGCTCTTAATAGAGAAAAAGGAAACCACTCGAATCCCTAAAAGATTGGTTAGGGCACAATTTGTTGAAGAAGCAGAGGATGTTATTGTATTGTTAAGTTGAATGGCTGGGTTGGAGACCACGAATGAGTTCAAGGAATGGATGTGCACTTACATGTGGATAGTTTTGGAAAAGAAAGGGAGCATTTGTTGAAAACTTTCATTATGGAAGCACTTCATGACCACATGGTTGCACTGGCAGAAAAAATAGAGATGGGTGATACTTCAAAATTGGAATTTTACATGATGACCTATTTGATTTATAATATCACAGGACATAGGCATTTCCTGGCCTCTTGCCACGTGTTGAACTTTAAAGAATGCCAAATGCATGAGATTTTCCCCAATTATAGTTGGTTAATTGGAGGGAAATGTAAGATTGGTTAATGATGCCTTCTTTGCACCAATCATATGTTTATTCAAACTAAATGGAGAGCAAGTATAAGATCTCTGAGGAGGCTAGACAAGTAATCATGGAATATAGATGTTATTTCATTCAAGTATAAGAAATTTACATATATCAAGGGTTAGTGGTTTTGAAGGTCAACCATGTAAATTACCCAGTACTTAGATGATAAAATGGCCTTGTGTGAATTGGTGAGGCAATTGACACCGGTTCACAAATTAATTTTTGGGAAACACAAGACAAACATTAAGTTCCCATCAAGGTTGGAAGGTACTCCTGCCCTTCAATTATAAAAGCTAGGTTAATTGAAGATGAGATGAAAAGGTTTGGGATGGAGAATTTTGAGGCAAGGGCCAACTATGATATCAGGTGGGTGTTCAACAATATTGCAAATACTTTCAAACATGAGCCTCAATTTGAGGACTATTGGATGAATTGTAGAGATGAGGAAGAGGTCAGTTGAGAGACTTCTCTAGAATGACCCTTGCCCAAATTATAGATTTCAAGATTGTTGTTATCCCTGAGGGAATTGTGGATGATCCACATATAGTGAGTAAATATTATCTTGATCAAAAGGTGGAGGGACAACCTATAGCCCCTTTAGACTAGAATGAAGAGGAATCAGATGATTCATATACTCGGATAACTGATGTAATGAGGAGAACAATAAATTGGTTAGCCTAGAAGAACATTGATTTATCAGTTCAAAGCACAAGAGTTCTCAATAACTTTAGGGATTTGGGAAATTTGAAAGATGACATTCCTCCCCGAGAGAAGGGGCTGATAGAATGGATCCCTTGGGAGGAAAATCTCCTCAATTGCCTTCAAAAAGGCCTACTTTAGAGCTTATAGATGAATGGACTTGGCCACTAGTGGGACTGGTACTTCTATATCTTCTCTAAGCAAGAAGAAGAAGAGGAAATGCTTTTGAAATCTATGGAGAATGCTCCTATCACCTTTGCATTACCACTTCAAGAAAAAGGGAAGGGTATGGCATCTCATATGGTTCCTTTAGATATTTTTCCAAAACCCCATAGTGTTGATAAATTGATGAGTGGGGCCATAACAAGTGGCCATTCACAATCTAAGCCACATAAAGAAGAATGAAGAGCAACACAAACCTTAAAAAGTTTGAAAGGGCACATAAGAAACACAAAATTGTCTATGAGCCAATCTTGGTGAGAGAAGGTGCTCATACACCCAAGAAACATAAGCATATGGATGTAGTGATTGACCCCCGGAACATGAAAGAAGTGATGTTTTTCAGGTGTGACATGCAACATCAATGCCATAGGTAGGGAAGTTAGTGCCTTTATTCTCACCTTTTCTTCGAAGGAGTAATAATGGGGAACACTCAAGAAAATGACTCAAGGCAATATCTCATTTAATCAATAGATAGTGAAATCTTGGATCAAGGTATGAAAACACCTGAAACTATGTCAGTGAGGATGTGAATATACCCTTGTTTGAACAATTGTGGGAGTCAACAAAGGCTCAGGAAGATATAATAGATGTTGATACTAAGGAATTCTCCACATTAGATGCATTTGATATATCTATTGATGAAAAAACAACAAAAAACACATAAATAATCTTCAAATAAGTGAAGAAATGGAAAATATTACTCATGTGTCAACCAATGAAATCAGAATTCAAGCATCAAAAGTTTCTTCTATAGATCAAGTGGTTTCAGAGTCAAATAAGCCAGAGTTTCTTAGTGAAAAGGGTATAAATATAGAGATATTAGTAAAAGAAGATTCTTCCCATAATGTCAAAGCCACTAAGGATAATGAGCCATGTCAAACAAGGAAATATGTAGTTGAAAAGACAACAAGAGATTGCACAAGATGCAACTGCTAGGGATGAAATTATTGTTGGTATGGATGTACATATTTTGGGTGAGAATAGGAACTAACATCAGAGAGAGCAATCCACCATGACACAACCTGAGGTATCAACAGAAAAAGAGGATGATGATGTGTCAACTCAATAGTCTCCAAAGAAAGTAGAAAATATTGGAAGGGAAAAGAGAACTACAAGCAAGATATGGTTCAAGAAACTCCTAAGGGAGAAGCTGAATTTAACATTGCATCAGTTGGAGAAATAAGGAAAGAACATATCCCAATTACTGGTGTAAATAAAAAGAGATTGATCAATCCCAAGCTCAAGACCAAGGAGGAAGACAATCAGGGGAATTTCTAGTATAGGGTGAGAGAAAAGAAATGACTATTGAAGTAGATTGTGAAAAAAGGTAGAATCATTAACCCAAGGTGAACAAGAAATGTTCAAGAAGTTGGTGGTTGTCCCCAAGAAACCCCAACAAGAATTGCAAGAAACAAAAGTTGGGACAAGTCTTGTAAAGGGATGGATTGGGGAGTTGATTTCAAATGAAGAAAAATAAATTCTTCCTATTCAGGCCATAGATCTCACTACTTTATCTTTTCCAAAAATGGTGAGAACTTCCAAAAATCTAGGGTTCTTACCAAGACCCATATTGATTCACTAGGGTCCAAAATTTAGAAGTAGCAATCCCTCATGAAGGAAAAACAGAGACAATATAACAACTAGTGACTATAATGTTCAACTCATTTCTTTAGGAAATCCTTTGAGAGATCAATTAAAACAAGGAGTATGTGAAAAGAGTAGTAAGGAGTAAGTGACCATATTATTACAAAAGGTTGATGAGGAAAGGATCAAAAAAAAAAATAATTTGAAATAATACAGGTCAAAGCTTTGAGTTCTAGTCTGCAACAATTAATTGGGTAGTTTGGTCAAACTCAAGCAAGTACCTCTGTCAATACCCCTGAAGGAATAGAAAAAATTGATAAGGTTGTTAAGAAGGTTTAGGCCATAGACACATGGGTCAAAAAGTTGACAAAGAAGGGAAAAGAAGAAATCGAAGAAGCTAGGGAAAAGTATGAAGAACTCAAGAATAGGCTTAACAAAATTGATGAAATAATTGAGCAATGTGATAATGAAATCTTCTACTTTGAGGGAATTTTTCCCAAAATGGACCGCATAACTTGGCTTAGTGATGAACTGGTTGAAAAAGAAGGGATTGTGCAAAATAATTCAAAGGAACTCAACATGCTATGGAGGAATTAGCAAAGATCAGAGTGGAGATTCTGAATGGGATCAAAGAAAAAATATAAGTTAAAAGGAATTGGGTCGATGATACTCTAGATGCCATTGATTTAAAACTTGAAGATATGGTCTTTGAAAAATTCAAAAAGAGCTATGGTGATCTAAAAATTGATTTCTTGTTCAGCTCTTTTGAGAAAAATATCCAAAAAAGATAATTTCTCTTATGAAGTCATTAAAACAATGAGGAAGATTGAAAAAGAATCATAGAGCTAAAAGCCAGGCCACTAGAATACAAGAAAAAAATGGGCCATGTATGTGGATGCAATAGCTAGACAAACATTAATCTTTCAACACCATACAAGACTAGACGAAGATGAAATCAATGAGATTTTTCAAAGATATGATGCATATGTGGTGAGGTTTCCAAAAGAAAAAAGCAGGAATGGAAACTGAAGAAGAAAAGGGTGTAGACATAAGAGATGATGAACAAGCTTAGGCTTGTTGTTCTTAAAATTGTACTTTCTTTCCATATTTCTTTTTCTGACTAGTGTTTTATTTGATATTTTGTTTCATAAAGGATGAATGTTACTTTGAAATTCATTGTTTTCCAATATCAATTGTAATTTGATACAATGCATTAGTTTTTATATGGCTTGGATGAAATTTTATGTCCATTTGTGAAAGCATATAAACTATTGAGATGTTTGTGCTTTCTGCATGTTAAAAAGGAAAAAATGGGGTTCTATAGGGGCCCCAACCCATGAAAAAGAAGGTTGTGTACATGTTCGAAAGTAAAATACACAAAGGAAAGACAATGTTTAGATGTCCTTTATTCCTTATTTGAAATTTCCCCAAGTGGAGGGAGTTTGTTCAACAGTTTTTTCTTCCTCAACATGAATTCACTTGAGCCTTGTGTTATCTGGACAAATATAATGGACCTGCTAGATCTTGGGACATCCCATGTCCATCAATGACTCAAGAGTCATTTTGGGACTATTCATGATCTTTTCTAGCTCAATTTTCTTTTGATAGGAAGATACCCAATCTAGAAGATCCAAACCACCTATGAAGAATGTTGTCTTCCCTTTCCCTTGTGAAGGGTAGACTTACTAGGAACAAATTGAGAAGGAACATCTGGAGTGATTGGAAGAGCAAGAACTACACCTAGGGGGGGTGGAATAAGAGATCTTGAGCTAGATTCAAAGCTTCCCATCTCCTTGTGTGGGGTGGGGTTCTCTTGGAGAAGGAACTGGCTGAGGTCCTGAGAATTCATGCTCTGACAAAGGAGCACAATGCATTGAATGAGTGGAAGACCAAAAAAAAACCTTCCCCTGTTGTCTATGGTAGAAGAAATTCCTCTCTAGAGTGGCGAGATAAGGACATCTCCTCTTCTCCATCAGAAATGATAATTGGGGGTTGGGAGCTTGACTCACCCCTTCTCTTACCCAAAGATGGTAATGGTATTGTGAATGGTTTGATTGCACATGTTCTGCTTGACCCTTTTCTAGAGAAATAATCCTCCACTCTAGTTCACCTATTTTATGAGAAATGGTGGGCACCATATCAATAGAAGACTTGTCATACAACACATAGGATTCCTTGGGGATCTCCTTCAACAAAATTCTTCATTACATAAAAAGGACACTAAAAATTAGTTTTCCGAACACTTGAGGCCTCCTTTCAATCCAAAATCTCTTCAGGTCTTCAAGAGTTTTTGGTGTTCCCACCAAAAATATGAAAATACATGGATTGAAAGGATGAGAAGACAAGACTGATTTTGATCAACCTCTAGGAGGAGTGCAAGCCAAACTTGTCGATAAGTCAAAGGCACTCTAGTATCCCTGGATGTGCTATATCAAATAAATCTCTGACAAAGGCTTCATCCGGACCATGTAAGTCAAAGATTTGGTTTAAATCTTTAAAGAAATCTCTTTCAGATTGTTTTCCACAAGCACCTTTGCCATTTTCTGATAAGAATTATGAAAAAATTCTTTACCTTCAGGATAGGAAAAGAAATGCATAATGGTGAAAGGGTAGAGCTTGATTTTTATAGTAAGAAGGGTGCATATTGATTTGGTTGAGAGAAATATTTCCCATTAGATGAAAGAATATTTTCTTAGCTCACATGAAGAAAATTTAAGAGTTGAAAGGAATTAGGAATGAGAAGAACCAATGAATCAATATGATTTGACAAGAACCATGTGTGATGATTAAGCCAATAAGATGTGAAATGAAGTGCACAACACCCAAGATGGATTCTTGGAAAGTAGATAAGAGTATTTGTCATATCAGAATCACCTGGAAGTGCTCAAAGGTCATCAAAAGTGATTATCCAATCACTATGTGAAAATAATGATTAAATAATCTACCAAAAGTGGTGACTGGTATCCCAGTCACACACAAACAAAACAAATTGAAAAAGGCTCGTAATTCTTACACCTAACAACACTAAGAAAAATCATTTTCAAAAGAATAGCATGGTTTAAAATATATGTTGTAAAGGGGAATATTCCTAGAATATTCATGCTTTTGGGGGAAATTTAGAAATTTAATGAGTGGGTAGAATGGTATAAAGGTAAAGAAAATGATCACGTAGAGGGGGTTAAAATTTTCTAAGAATTGTTTGAAGAAAAAGAGAGAGCTGAGAGAAAAACCATTTTCCCAAGAACTTATCGAGAAACCTATTACTTTCTTTGAGCCTTCAAATTTAGTCATGTCAAGATGGTTGCAAGTGTACAACCATTGACAAACATTGAGACTATAGATCTACTTTCCCTTGTTGATAAATTTGATGAGCCTTGAACTAATTGTGTTAATCATGAGCATTGTTGTATCTTCCATCAAGATGATATATTGTAAAATAGTTATTCATGCTCCCATTGCAATCTTATTTTAGGGATCCTTTAAGTCACACATAACTTTATCATTTTGGTAGCATTTTGGAAATTACAATTGCATTGTTGAGAAGAGATTTCATTTCATTTGTGTAATAAACAATTTTAAAATCACTATGTCACCATTTTGTTAAATGTTTCTTGTAAGTCTTTGAGTGTATCTTAGGTGTGATAAATTGTAAATCTCTGATGTTTTATTAAGTCTTCAACATGAATTTTGTGTTTGAATCTTTAAATATTGTGTGAAACCATGCATTCTTGGGTTTCCATGAGTGTACATCTTCTAGTTGAAGGATCATTGTGAGCTATTTGAGGTTTGTTTGTCTTGCATTTGGTAGATCTCCCAACATTTGTTGAAGTTTCTGTGAAATTTGGTATAATCAACTTTATCTGTTTAATTCCCCAAATCAGATACATCCAAAACCAACTAATCCTACCATAATTACCCATGTTTTCCTCATTAAAGCCAA
The DNA here is from genome assembly GCA_018340775.1 of Taxus wallichiana var. yunnanensis. Classification (NCBI taxonomy): domain Eukaryota; kingdom Viridiplantae; phylum Streptophyta; class Pinopsida; order Cupressales; family Taxaceae; genus Taxus; species Taxus wallichiana. The sequence continues at coordinate 568,405,689 of CM031237.1, read as the reverse complement.
CAAAATGCTAAAGTGAGTTGGTTCCTTACTATCTTTAGTAGTCTAAGCTTTGTTTATAAGATGACATATGCACTATCTAGAAGTGACAACTCATGAGAGTTAGCCTTTTTTGAATTGACCATGTCTTCCCAAAGTTGTTTTTCAATTACTCCACAAAAGAGTGCCAAATATTGTTGATACATCCACCCCTCTCACAATTATAGACTACAGAATGGGTCCTCTCACCCTAGCTAAAGGCAGAGCCTAAAGTAGGAGGGTAGGTCATACCCTCAGCATGGTGTTACCTAACTCCTCCGAGCTTGAGTGATAAAGAGATGATGAGATCCTTCCTACAAAACAACTACAGAAAATGAAGCATAGATCTAGATCTATCATCCATGTTTCTTTGTCTTTTTATTTCATTTATTGTGGACGTGTTTGTGTACCTTAGGTAGATAGTTACTTATTTAAAGGTTTTTATGCTAATGCATCCTAGAATTTAGTGATACAAATCCAATAAGACCATATACATGCTAGCAGCATTACTCAACCTAAACCGATCACTCACCTAAAGCGCGCAAAGGTACTAGGTCCCTCTTTAGGATTGTTATTATAGGATGTTAGCATAATGAAGACTTAGCACATGCAGTTCTATTACTAACACATCATTCTCTGAGCATACGAGATCTATCTCTATAGGAGAGAAGAACTAAATATTAACCATGATGAGATCAAATACATACTAGAATCATATACACATAGAACTAACACTTAGATTCAGCCAATACCCTCCATTAGATTAAATACAACAAGTATAAAGAGGCTTCATTACAATGAAAGTAGTATGCACATAACAAAGTATAATCTCACTATATCTCTCACTGTATGTCTCTATCTCTATTACATAGTTTACTAATAATTATAAGGGTGGGGACCTTCCCTTCACCATTTATCCATTCCAAAAATAGGTCGCATGCTATTATTAGCCACACACCTTTACAAAACTAGTCACACATGCAAGTGTGCTAACAATAGACTTCTCCTAGCTAAGCTCGATAGTAGTAGATCTATTTTCGTCTTGTGTCCATGAAAATTTATTCCTATCTGATCCTCCAAGAATATCTAATGCATGGCGCACACGTCTTTACCTCATTTGTGTTCTCTGCACGCCATCTTTAAAAATATACCTTCATGAGCGAAAATAGCTAAGTCTTGAAAATTTGAACTTCTATTCCATGTGCATGTTCTCCTTATCCATTTGCACCTTTTAATATGACTTGTTTTCCCATGTGGACTTCTTGTGTGCTTTATGTCAAGTGTTCTATGATTAACATTACCCCACACTAATTTCATTGTCACCCCGAAAATGGTCATCTCCAAAGCTGAAGTAAATAATAGAAGAATGGAAAGAATGAAATAATGTTTTTACTCTGTAGTATCTTCCTCTCGCCACACCGAACAACTAATTTAGGATATTCCTATTTTATTTCATCCTCAAGGTTTTCCACTCAACGAGTGCTTTTTTTCTCTTTTCGAAATGTCCATATCAATGGACTCTAGTTCATCTTTCGTAATCTCTCCTTTCTAATTCTGTAAGACCAACATAATGCTAGACATTGCAGTCATCCTTCCCTCTAGTAAGTCCATCTTATGCACAATGATCTTCCTAAGCTCTTCCAGCTGATTCTTGTGTGGTTGTGTGCTTCTATCAGGGCCTCGCACTTCTGTTTAACCATTGATAATCTTTCTACGTAGCCCAATGTTTCATCCTTCATCACTTTCTAGACCTAATTGATTTCTTCTAGGGTTTTTATGTTAATGAGCACCTCTAGAGTAGTGCAGATGTTAAAGGCTTGGTCTACTTTATTCAATTCTTCTTGCATCACTTGCAGTAGTCCTTCATATGATGTAATATTCCGTATCATTGAATCCTTTTCGCGCTTTGCCTCTTGTGCTAGATCCTTTGACACTAGCATGCGCAAAGGTTCATCTTCAATCACTAGGTCCACCAATGTACCTACATAGTGTATTGCCAAAGGAAATGTATTTAGTACCTTTGGCTCTAAGTGTGGCCTAGCTCTTACGACATTATCACCAATTTCCTCTGTGATGCTGATAAATACAATGTTCTTTTTCTACGCTAAGTCCCTTTCTGCATTAGGCTCATTATTTCTCTATCCTTAGTTTTAATCTCTTCCCTGAGCACCCTAATTGTGGTAGCCTTGTCCATATTCTTCCTCACCACCTCTATTGAGACTTTCATCAATACAATTCTTACCTGTTCATCTGACATGACAATACACTTTATTGTCATGTATCTAGCCTTGAGGTGTCTTCTTCAACCTCCTTGATATGCATGACTCTTCACATACATCAAAATTTGACTCATCCATGTATGTGTGTTGTTGGAACATAATGATTAAGTAGTCTATTTAACCCTTAATGTATATGGGTCCATCACTAATATATAGGTTAATATTTAATAATATGAAATATTTATATTTCTATTATTAAATATGCTAACCTAGGTATATACTTTATGTTAAATATTTAATATCATGAAATGGTTATATATTTCTAATGTTAAATATTATAAACCTAAGTGTATGTGTCAACCATTTTGGGTTGAAAATGTGGGTCGGAAGACATACCCGATCACCTTATATAAAAGACTTTAAGTCCTCATTTGATATATTCGAGAAATATATCAAAGGTGTGCAAATCAAGTGATTTGGTTTTACCCTTGGTAAATAGGGTTTTAAAGATGTAAAATACGTTCTCTAAAGTAAAAGGTTATTTTTAAAGTGGTTTTTATCCTATTGGGGTTTTCCACTATAAATATTGTGTCACATGTGTTATTTATTTCCTATAAGTATTTCTTTATTTACTTATGTTATGATGTAATCTTTATTTAAATATTTATTGTAACATTATATAATATATAAGTTGATTAAATCGTATTTATTAGAATCCTCAAATTCTAACATGGTAATAGAGCGAGGTAAATTAAATAAATTAAGATCAAATATTTTGTATTTTATTTATTTAATTTGTATGAGTTTTTTCAACCAACCTGAAAGGATATTTAAAAGTATCTGGTCCCCTTTTTTTTTCTCAATTTATTTTGGCATTACATTTGTGTAATTAAACTCTCGGTAAAAAATTTAGGGTTTTCAATTTTAAATCCCTAATTTTTTTTTGGGGGAGATGTAATATGATATGATTCTTAATTTCATTTACATTTTGTAAATTATATGGAATTAATGTTTGTTTGGAGATTGATGTGTGCACATGTGAAAGGGGCTTCAAATATTTACCTACGTGAAAGTCACATATAGAAAAAAAAAATGGATTTATTACTATATGAAATAATTTTCATGTTTTCTATAATTTCAAATATTTGAAGGTAAATTCATACCCGTGTTCTTTGGTCCCTCTAAAAGGATTTGATTTGAAAAACTATAGTTTATAGTTAATCTATAACTATATCCTATATAATTTGAAAACTATATTATTATTTTTAAATAAAAATATATATAATATAGAATAAGGTTTATATAATAATTTATATAAACATCATATTAAAATTTATATAGTTTTGAAAAAAAAACTATATATTAAAAGCCTTAAACCATATTAAAATTACATGGGATTGGGGGAAGAGTCAAAACCATATTCTAAGCCTAAGTTTAAATCATATTTAAACTTAACTTATAAATCTAGGCATATATAGTTTAAAAAGAAGAAACAAACCTAAGTTTGAATCATATTTTATATATATGGTTAGTTTAAACCGTTTAAAATATAAATTTTATTAGATTTGGTTTATATATGTTTTTAAAAAAACTTAAGTGCTTATTTTTTTTTTAGAAGGGGGCGTGTTTATTTTTAGCCATGAAGGATTACTTTTAATCTTAAAACTTATAAAATAAAACCTAACATGTGTCCCTAACCATTTATATTATCTATGTAAAGGGACGGCCCCATTCATTTATATCTTATAGTTTATAAAAACTATATAAATAAACCTATTTAAAGGTTTTCTTTTATATAAGAGTGGGAGTGGAGAATAAAATGAGATAATATCTCAGGTATAAATGTGGAATTCTCAAGTATAAATGGAGAAAATTAAAAAAAGGGGCTATTTATTGGTGGCCCACGTGAAGTGTGGTAAATATTTATTAAAATATTGGTAGTTATAGCCACATAAAAGTTTTAAAGTTTTTAGCTTGTAGGAATTATATAAAATATTTTGTAATATTTCCATAGTTTTAAATGTGTGTGGGGTAAAATTAAGAGTAAATGAAGGGAGGAGACAAGGTTCATGAAAATAAGGATTTCAATTTATTTCATTGGTCGGGTGAAATTACTTGTCCCTCTATAAAATATATGCAAAGTTAATCTATACTCTTATAAATCTACTTGCACTTAGTAAAATTCTTTTAACTTGGTTTATGTCCTTTAAACCCCTTTAATAAGGGTTATGTGTTTTTTTATAAAAATATATACTATAGTTTATAATTTTTATGAACTATATGTTATTTTTATTTACATTATATAAACTATATACCTTTTTTTTTTATTAAAAATGTATATATTTTTACATTATAAATTATAATAGGTTATTATAATGTGTTAAAATATAACCTCCCTAATATTATACAAAAAAGAAATTATGGAATTTCACATTCTAGAAATACACAAGTTTTGGCTTCATTAAATTTGATGGTCAAATAATCGTCATAGTAGACCAAACATAAGACAATATGACGGTCATTTAGACGTCAAATTTAAGCTCGTATGTTCTAGGAAACTTTAACTATGTTAAAATTGACGATCAAATGACCATCACGATAGACCAAAAAATAAGCTATTATGACATTCATTTAGATGTCAAATTTAAGTTGGCTTGGATTTTTGTCAACATTAATTTTTTCAGAAATTTGAAGTTGTTATGCATTCGTTAGGGTCTCTTCTTCATTTCTATATGGTCGGAAATATTTTTATATAAATCTGGGGTATAATGTAGAGCCCTTTATATTGTGGGTTATTATTTTGATCATGAGAGGTTAATTAGTATGCATTGTAATGACAAAATTATTTATGATCAAATAGTTTTTTTAGATCTATGAAATTTAGATATGATTCTATTAAAAGTGTTGTTTTTATTATCGATAAATATGTATCTAACTTTGTGGTACATTATATATTATAATGGGGTGTGTTTTACAAGTTTAGGAAAATAATGACATCAACTATTTTGTCTTGACAAAACCCAGATCCTGAATGAAACCAACTACAACATTTGGGTCAAAACAAAATTTATTGCAAGAAACTCGACAATTGTTTCTAGATTCGAGGTTGCTTTCACCGGTCGTCAAAACAATTGTAGATAACATGAATGTATTCTTACAACGCAATGAATGTAGAATGCTATTTCTATGATTTTTGCAATGTGAACAATGAGTACAGTACCTTCCACACATTGGTAATATCAAACATGAAAGAGGTATGAATACAACTAGAATCCATGCATGAAGGATACTTGGTATATCAAGGATAGTAATGAGAGTATAATAGATGAAGGAATTTAAAAGAAATGGTCTATATATTTTTATGATTTCTCTTATGCATCTTTTTTTATATCTCAAAGTTTGAATAATTTAAAACTATGGCATGAAAGGTTAGAACATGTTAATTATCAAAGCTTATATGAAATGTATAGATATAATCTAGTGAAAGGTTTACATGTGTTGTCTTCTTTTCTTGAAGTTACTTCATTAAATGCTTCTAAATGATGGTTTTGATTCTGATTTAGTAAATAGTCATGATGATGTTTTGATGTTATAGATGTTTCTGAAACTCTTATCTTCCTAGATAAGAAATTAAATTAGGCTCAATCTATGTTAGAAAGTTCAAATCCTATTAACCTTAGGAAAATGACTAAAAGCCATCATATGTACCATGCATTAATTACCTTGTATGAACCTAAGCCATGAAGTATTATAGGGTCTAGGTGGATATACAAAGTAAAATATAATGGTGATGGTAGTATTAACAAACATAAAGCTAGACTTATTGTTAGAGGTTTCACTTAGAAACTTAGTATTGATTATGTTGAGACATTTCTTGTAGCTAAAATGAGTATTGTTAGGGCCTTATTTTACAATTGACACTCAATTTGGGTGGGAAATCCACCAAATAGATAAGAAAAATATTTTTTGAAATTGTGATTTAAAAGAAGAACTTTACATGTTTCAACCTAAAGGATTTGAAGAAACTGGTAAAGAAAACTATGTTTGTAAGTTGAGAAATCCTTGTATGGTTTAAAACAAGCTCTTAGAGTTTGGTATGCGAAAATTGTTTCCTTCTTTAAACTGTTAGGTTTTGTTAATTATTCTTCTAACAATGATATATTCATTAAGCAATAAGGCTCGCATATTATCATTATATGTATATATGTTGATGATTTGCTTATGTCTGATGACAATTCTGATTTAATTCATAGGATTAAAGAGAAATTGAAGCAGTACTTTGAAATGAATGAGTTAGGTCTCTCACATCATGTTATTTGTATAATTATATTTCATTCTATTGTTATTTTTCAAAACACAATATGTAACCATTGTATTGAAAAAGTTTCTTATGATTGATTGTAAACCATTTTCTACTTCAATGGAAGTTGGAATAAATATTGATCATAAATTTGCATATGAAAAAGGTTGATCCTATTTTATATACGTTGTTAGTTGATAGTTTGATTTATCTAACTATAACTAGATCAGATATTTCCTATACAGTAGGAATTACTTCAAGGTTTATGCAGGAACCTTTTTTAGAGATCATTGGAATCTTGCAAAAAGAATTTTTAGATATTTGAAAGGAATAATCAATTATGGGTTGCATTATAATAAGAATGAAAATACTATCTTATATGGATTTTGTGATTCTAACCATACTAATGTTGTGTTATAAAATATATTGGATATGTGTTCAAGTTTTTGGTGTAGGAACCATTACTTGGAACAAAAATACAATCATCGGTATCATTTTTTCCGAGGAAGAGAAGTACAATGGAAGAAGTAAAGAAGCCATGTGGCTGCAACTACTATTGGTAGAGATACACATGGAAGCTAAAGGAAGTATATATCTTCTATGTGGTGGTCAAAGTTGTATTACTCTTGATTAAGAATCTAGTTCAACATCAAAGGATGAAGAACATTGAGATACATATACGTTTCACCTGTGAGAAGGTGCAAAGTGATGAGATAAATCTCAAGTTCATGTTGACTAAAGAGCATGTTTGACATCTTCACAAAGTCCCGAGTGTTGCAAAGTTTTTCACTTTCGTGAAAATATTGGATTGTTAGAGTTGCCATTGAGGGGAGTGTGCATGATAATTTCACCTCCTAATGGAACTTAGTTTTTGTAAAAAGACCTCGGGCATTTGTAAAATACCTTCGGACAAGTGTAAAAAAATACCTTCGGAAAGTTTAGAAAAGACCTTCTGCATGTACATACCTCCTCGCGCTTTTCTAGAAATAAGTGTAGAAATATATTAAAGGTGGTCTTTATTAAACTCTTTAGTGCTATTGAGTTTACTGGTAAACATCCAGTCTACAAGAATATTGTTAAAGAGTCCTTGGTTATAAAAGGCTCTATATGATTAAGTTCAATAACCTTTATGAGAACACTCGTGAGAACATGTAAAACTCACAAATCATACTTAGCCACTAATCATGGGATGATATTTGGGATTCCAAATCTTTTGTAGCAAAAGGTAAATTGAGTATGATGAAGGTGTTATAATTCCTTCAACCAATATGCTAGCCTAAAACCTTTATGGTTTAAGGATTGTAAATCCTGTAGTGTACCATGAGGCAGGTAATCTATTGGCATATGTTATGTTATCCCATTTAACATTAAGGGGGAGTGTTGGAACATAATGATTAAGTGGTCTGGCCAACCCTTAATGTATATGGGTCCATCACTAATATATAGGTTAATATTTAATAATATGAAATATTTATATTTCTATTATTAAATATGTTAACCTAGTTATAAACTTTAGGTTAAATATTTAATATCATGAAATGGTTATATTTATAATATTAAATATTATAAACCTAGGTGTATGTGTTAACCATTTTGGGTTGAAAAGGTGGGTGGGAGACATACCCGATCACCTTATATAAAAAGGACTTTAGGTCCTCATTTGATATATTTAGGAAATATATCAAAGGTGTGTAAATCAAGTGATTTGGTTTTACCCTTGGTAAATAGGGTTTCAAAGGAGAAGTGATCTTCTTTGGATGTAAAATAAGTTCTTTGAAGTAAAATGTTATTTTCAAAGTGGTTTTTACCCTATTAGGGTTTTCCACTATAAATATTGTGTCACATGTGTTATTTATTTCCTATAAGTATTTCTTTATTTACTTATGTTATGATGTAATCTTTATTTAAATATTTATTGTAACATTATGTAATATGTAAGTTGATTAAATATGTATTTATTAGAATCCTCAAATTCTAACATGTGCATGCATTTCTCCATCCTTGATAACTAATTCTTTGTGGCATCCTTGTATAACCATATCTTCTAAGATCCATGAATTCCTAGCCATGACATAAGCTTTTTATGGCCTAAGGTGTTCTCTAGAACGCATGACTCCTCACATACAGAAAAACTGGCTTCCAATGTGTGTCATGGACTATGACAATAACCCATGGTTGTAATTTGGCCAAATGTGAGCTCTCCACTATGTCTTCTAGATCTTGCTCTAGAAGCTTAGGAACTTGAGCCTGCCAAATGGTTTGGACATTTGTGCCTAGACCCTATCCTAGGAAATTTAGTCTTGTGTCTCCATGTTGTCTCATCATTTGTCTCCCTCCCTTTTCCTCCTCTTCTCCTTTCTTCATTTCTTCATCTTTTTATTCTTCTAGATGTTTTCTAGAGGTGTAGGAGAATTAGGCATGCTTTCCTATGATTCTTCCACATCCTCATTACACTTTAGTTTCCTCCTCCATTTGCACATTTGTCTCCTTATACGGAGAGATTGGGTGATTTTTGCATTATTTTAGAGTAGCACCCTAGGTCCTTATTCTCCGAACACTCTCTTAAATATGTGCTCTTGTTGACTATATCTAAGTCCTCATCATCCCCTCTTGTGGTTGAGGTGGTGTAGTGGCGTGCTTAGCTTCACCCTTATTTGCAGGATGTCTTCTACCTCTATGCTCCAAACCATGACTATCTTCATGCTCATCCTCCACTTAAATTAGATATGTGGGCTTAGGCACTGAGATATTCTCCATTATGTGCTTACCCTTAAGTGGTGTTGGAAGTGTGAACTCATCTTCCACATACTTGTTATTCTCCAACTTTGGCTTTAGTTAGAGGTATACCAATGTTTCCCCAATATCTCCCATAACTAGGCTTACTGGTTTAATTCTAAATACATATGAAATGAGCCTTTCAATATATGCACCCCACCCTGGATACACATATTTCTTCCTTAGTGTGTGGTAGTCACAATATACCTTATCCGCATTGAACGTGAGGCATCGCACATCTAAGAACATGTGTACTGACACCTGGAAGTACCTTGTTATGAAGGCATATGGAAATTTACACCAAGGGACCCATGCTCCATCCTTCATGGAAAAGCGCACTATGTAAAAAGAATGGTACACATAGAAATAAACTACCTTTCCAACCACCAAAGTCAAGTCCTTGGGATGTGCCATTCTTCTTCAAAGGTTGCACTGAGCCTATTGTACCACTTCTCGGCCCTTTTTTGACCTTTCTATCATGGATCCTTCACACAAGTACTTTTGAAAGTGTTCCGTAGGTGACTTTGTCTCCATGGGATACTCTCATATCTTCTCCTTTGGTCCATCGGGTAATATGATCTCCATGAACACCGATGTCAATAGAATAACTCCAAAGCTGATCCTTCCTCCTGTGTGCACTTCCTCAAAATTTTTCTGAAATATAACACAAAATGTTATAGACTACTCATTAAGACATCTTTTTATAAATGTGTATCCACATGGTATTCACTTGTGACCACCTTTCCTAGTCATTTAACTTTGTAATGAGATGTACGATTGCTTATGCATAACTAGATATTTCTTCATTTATTAATGTCCATACCACGTACGGACCCTTTCATGTACTCCAATTCCTTTCGGTCTCCAATATTTGGCCTTGTCCCATTATATCATCTCACAAATCTTCTCCTATTCCTTTCAATCTTACTTATAAAGATGAGCACGGCTGAAATTCTAAGCTCTACGTCCTGCAAAGTAGAAAAAATATGCTTGCACTCTAATCATGATCCATTGGTATAAGGGCTCATATTTCCTAAAGTAAGGGAGCTCATATAGTTGGTAAACTCCAATCTACTGTATGAGATTCTCACTAGCATCGTCATACACCCGTATGTCTTCCTCCATGTATTTATTTGTCTTTTTGTGTTTAGCAAGGCATCAAGATCCTTTTTATTCTCTATGGTACGGTGATTGTACTTAGTCACCTTGCTCTTTCTTATGTGAGAACCTCACTCCTAGCCTATGATAACCCCCTATGGATATTGCATTTCAGAATAATTTTTTTGGGAGCCATCTCCTCTTCTTCTTTGACCACCTTATTCTTTCCCTTCACTCCTATTATAACTACTTTCTTGGGTGCCATTTCTGACTTGAAATCCTTTGTAGATACTCACCTCTTGAATTTTGCAACGTGTAAATCAAACCCTATCTCGATTCAGCATGCCCTAGGTGAAATCACGTACCCTCGCTCCTCTTTATCACCTTGCTTTTCTCAAACCCTTCACCACCAGGGATGCAAGCTCTTTCTGTGCACAGATCTCTTCATCGCGACTAGTTACACACCTGTCGCACCTCAATTCGATCACTCGGCTCTTCACACTTATCTTTGTTTCAAATACTCATAATTACAATAGTAAAAATGAATTCAGATCGCATCCCATCCTTATATAGATTTTCAAAAAATTTATGCATTCATTGCTCTTTCACCTACCAAATATCCTCTCATTAATTGACCAATTCCATCCTTTCCACGCGTTACATATTTTAGCCCCAGCCTATAACCTTCTAAAGCACTCATTCCTACCCTCGGTCATATACTTCTCTTCAAAGACACATCCTTGCACTGAGTACCTCATCACCGCACCTTCTCTCTTTGGTAGTTGTTATGGCCTCTGCTTACCTCGTGTTATATTTTCCTCAATTCTTCTTCATCTTTGGTCATTTTTTTTAGAAGCAATCCTTTGACTTGAAGAGCACATGTAGCATCTTATTCCTTTCACATTTCAATTCTCATGATTTTGTACAGAATAATGACAATCCACCCCACACTAAAAGTATGTGCAATCCTCTGCGCATAAACATGCTTCATATAATAATTATTTTATACGCGCAAGCGCGCTTATTACACAACACACCAACTAAATTGAAAAAGCATAGCAAAAAGAAGGAAACACATTAAGGAAATATAAAATTGAAATCCTAATCTAAATGGCAATATTGCCTTATTACAAACATCAAGAAGACTTATTTATAGTAGGGCTTCATCCTACTCCTATTGAAATAATAAGTAGCCATGTTCCATCAAATGATTCTAACTGGAAAGCGTTATTTTAAGGATGTAAGTGATAACATATGGCCCCAAACAATGTATATTAATTTTTCTGGATGGCGTAAAATCTTAGAGTCATAGAGAAGTACCATTTTCCAATCTCAAACTTTGTGTTCCTTTATTTCTATCATGCCAAGCCTTTTACATGGTCTTTTCTTTCTTTCCGACTCCAACGTGATATGGCTCGTCACTCATCCAAAGAATTATCATTTTAAATATTCTCCTAAAGCTTTCTCATTAGCTAGACCTCCAGCACACAATATGCAAAGAAGGTAACAAAATTCCATAGAAAGAATGGATTATATGCCAAACACTAACTAAAATGGTGGTGTTGATTTGTTCAACCTTTTATACGTTGTTCGATATGCCCAAAGTACTATAGATACTTTATCATCCAAATTCTTTCTTCCAACATCACATATTTTTGTTAATGTTTGGCCCAAAATTTTGTTGAAAGCTTCAAATGAGTTCCATTTTTTGGAGGATGATAGGGTGTAGTCTTATGGTGTGAAATCATGAACTCATCCAATAAAATTTTGATTATCTCATTAAGAAAATATGTGCCCCTATCTTGGTCAAACTCAAAGGACATCCATACCTTGTAATAATATTTTCCCATAGAAACCAAGTTGTTGTATGCTGTACAGTCCTTTGTAGGTGTTGCTTCTACCCATCTTGTCAGATAGTCTATGTGCAAGTTATAATGTAGCGTGATCTAGTTTCGCACGCTCTGCGGTTGGTGAAATAGGACCCACAAAATCTATGGCCCGGTTCTCAAACGGTTCTACGCTAGTAATAGGTCTCAAAGGCATTTCATCTCATTGACTTGGTCTTCCAAGACGTTGAAAATGGTCACATGCCTTATAGAATTCCTTACAATATTTATAGAGGGTCTCCCACCATAATCCAACAAGTGAGTAGAATCTTGCGCGTTGTGGCATCACCTACATAGTGGCCACCTACAATTCCACCATGAGCTTCTTCCATAATGCTCATGTGCTCATGTTCTAATACAAAATGGCACAATACCTCATCATGACCAAATTTTTACAAGTCACCACTGATTAACATATAAGGTGTGGTGCGTATAGTAAGATATTTCTTCTCCAAGGATTTCATTCCTTTTGAGGTCATCCCTATGCGTAAAAATATAGCAATGTCCTCTAGTTCTTATGGCACACATTGTAACCTGTATAACTGTGCATCCATCATGGTATACTCAATTACTTGTGCTTCTTCTCTTGACTATATTCTTGATAAATGGTCTGGTCCATAATTACTTTTTCTGGTTTTACCACAACTATGAAATCAAATTCTTGAAATAAGAGCACCCATCGACATATGTGCCCTTGTAAAACAAGCTTATTTACCAAATAATTCAATGTCATGTGATCTTTATAAAAGATGAATGGTGTAGCTAGTAGATATTGGTGAAATTTATGTAGCGCATAGATCATTGACAAGCCTTCGTGTTCGTAGTTGTGTAATTTTTTTCTACAGAGTCAGCTTTCTACTAGCAAAATAGATAGGATGATCTACAATACCTTCTCCAGGTTGAGCCAACACCACGCCAATGGCCATGCCAGAGGTGTCAACATGTACATGAAATGGTTTTTCCCATGAAGGAAAATGTAGAATAGGCATGGTAGTAAGTTTCTCCTTCAATGTCTCGAATGCATGTCATTGTTGTTGTTCTCCCTAGTAGAACGTACCTTTCCCTTTCAGTAACTCTTCTAAGGTTTCAAAACTTTGACATAACCTTTGACAAATTTTTGTAATAACTGTATGACCCAACAATTCTACACACATCACTTTGGTGGTAGGCTCCCTTAGATCTATAATTACTGCAACATTTATTAAGTCAACCAACAAACTCTCCTTGCAGATTATGTGTCCCTAAAAGTATCCCAAATGGTGTAAAAATATGCACTTCTTGATGTTCAAAGAGATACTCAACTATTGACACCATTCAAACATTAAGTGTAGATTGTCACAATGATCCTTAACTAATACATACATCAATAATTTTTGAATATACCTCCAAGAAGTGAATAAATTCTTTGAATTCTTGGATAACTATGTGCGAAAATATTGAAAGTGCATTTTTAGACCAAAAGGCATGACAATATAGGAGGATTTTCCCCATTCAGTAGTAAATTTAGTCTTTTCTTGATCCGCTTGGGCAATCCTAACACGATGATACCACGAGAACCCATCGTAAATGAATAGATTTTCACCCTACAACTCCTAGTATTTCCTTAGTGAATGGTGTAGGGAATGGATTTGTTACACATGCAACATTCATCTCCTTGTAGTCCACGCATATTCTAATATGTCCATCCTTCTTGATACTGATCACCATTAGACTAACCCATTCTGACTCATCAAGGGGTTTGATAATTCACAACTTCAACATGTTATTAATCTCTTCTTTGACCTTTTCACACAAATTGGGGTTCATTCTATAAGGTCTCTTTCTAACTAGGTGCACACCCTCTTTAAGCTTTATCTTCATCTCCCCTAATGATTCATGCATACCTTTAAGTTCATGGTACCCCCTAGGAAATAGGTCCTAATAATTCCTTAGTAACTCTATGATTTTTGCCACTTTAGAGTCTGACCAATAATCTCCAATTATGGATTCCTTAGGATCAATATCTATTCCAATATTCACCCAATTTTTCTTCATAGGTTCATGATAGGTGTGTGTGGTCTTATCCGCACTATCCAATACCTCACGCCTTCTGTTGAATGGTTTACATCCAAATTATCTACTTCTTCATCATCCACTAAGTAGACCATTTTTCCTTTCTCTCTCTCAAGGCAAGCGCGTTGAAGTAATGTTGCATCGGCCTCTGGTTCTTTATCAAGACACACTCCTGAGTCCTCTTTATCTAATAATTCCTAAAGGAGTTCTTCAACCTTGGCACTATCCCCCATAGTTAAGTGCTTGATAAATTTTAATGCTTCTTCCACCAGAGGCTTTGTAGAGAAGAAGTCAAATGCATGGACCATTCCTGCAATTAAATTCTACCAATTTCTAGTTTCTCTATGGAGTTCTACATATACATACCAAGCACGCACGCAGCCTTGTAAAGTGGAATAAAACTGGTGCACCCATAGTGAAGGTGGTAAATCTTCCTACCCTTCTATCTAGAGTCTCTCATACTTCTAAATGTGGTGCTAAACAGGTTGATTACTGTGATAATTTCATATTTGTGTAGGTGTTTTACTCCTAAATAACCTAGTAGTAAGAGAAATCCCAAATTCATTCCATTTGACCAAATGATCCCTGTGAACCACCCACTAGCATGTTGTTGTCCCATGTAATGTAAATGCAGCATATTTCTTCTCTCTAGTGGATCTATCCATTTTTCTTCCATGGCATGTAGAAATACCATTGGATCCCCTTCTCCTGTATAATAAGGTACCGAGTTGTTACCTATCCTCCTAACATAATGTGGTTTTGTGACTCAAGGGAATATGATCTTTAATTTATGCCCTACCAACTCATAAGTGTTATGATCCCAATTATCACATGCAACACTCGTAGTATCGCTAATGGATTGTGCATCCTCCCACTGAATTAGTCTTTCTTTAGTTGGTTCAATCATCTCTGGATCTCGGATGGTGCGTACATAAATCCTATTCAGATCTTCTTCACTTAAGGGCTCAACATAAGGCGTAGAATTTCCATCTATTAAAGGGATGATAACCCTTTCCTCTTTATTTTCAAAGCTGATATAGCCCTTTTGAACCAAATATCAGCATTATTTGCATAGCACCAAGGACACCCCAATAGAGCTAGAAATCTATCTGACTCTACTAATGCTAAAACTTCAAAGTCTCTAGTGAACTTTTCTCCTTGTATGGCAATGGATGCATCTTTCAAAACTCCTATGGGAGTAGCCTTAGTCCAATTAGCCATGAATAATACATTAGAGGATGGTTACAATAGGGGTCTTCCCATTTTTACCCATGCATCCAAGGTAAGAACATTGACTCTCCGCACCTATATCAATTAGTATATTACTTAATAGCCACCCATCCACAACAGCATTCAAAGTGATTTCCTTGTCATAATCTAGGCTATGAGGAGGGATATTTGCATGCAGGATCTATCATCCAGTCTCAGTACTTACACATGGAGTGTTTCCTTTTAACCAAATCCCTAACAGTGGAATGATGTTCTCCTGGCGCAACATTTTACACACTTCTCTCAAGTCATCTACATCAGTTTGGACTATCTCTGATGCTTTCTTCTACTCCTTTAAGTATTGTATCTCACCCTGAAGATTCCTTATAACTTCCATGGTATCTGATAAACCTCCTTCTGATAGGAAGGATCTAGGTATTGTGCATGGAGAATCTCATCTTTAGTGATGGTAGGCTTCTGCTATAATGCTTCACTAGCACATGTCACCTCAGTGTGGGTTATGACCTTTACTTGTATTGCCTCGGATTATGCTTCCATCTTGGGCATCCATTGATTGTCTACAGTGTGTTGTATCCTAACCATCCATGTGCATTTTTTTCTTGTTTTATTACTTCGGATGCTCATATAAGTCTAGGAACTCTTCATAGCTATGGTTCTTTCTGCAAAAAGAACATGTAATATTTTGAGGACACTCACACCTATAGTGGTAAGGATATCCACATGTATAACACGTTCCATAAGGGAAACTCACTTCTTCCACCACCACATCCTTGTCCTCCGAATCCACCACAGTATCCTTGACCTCTGCCACAACTGCCTTCAAAACGCCCCTCATTTCGATCATAGCATGCCTGATTGTGCTCTTGGTCCTAATGCTCATTCTTTCCCTTAGAGTTATCTGAAACTCCTATTTTTCATACACCAATATCTATAACATCATGGATTTTCCAATCAGCTATAATCCTCCATGTCATGAGTTGTGGATCTGCATATTTTATAGTAGCTTGAAATGTTCTTCCTTATCGCGTGTTGTAATAATGGGCAAGCGGCTAACATCATGGTTTAGGTGGCATATTTCACAATCCATCAATAATGAGCGTATTGTTCTGCGAGGGAAACTATCCTTTGTGTGACCTTCTACTTCACAATCTATGCACCAAATCCATGTGTGCATCTCATGAGATGAATTTGCTGATAGTTTCTCTAATTGTTTCACCATTGCTGCTATTTGTGCTTCTAAAAATGGGCTCACCCCAATATCTATGCTTCCAACTACCTCAAAGCATGCACAAGGTTTTCCAAGTGCTTCGCATGGATCAATGTATGACTTATGTGATAATGCCCTCCTAAAGGGGTAATCAAGCCCCTAATGAACCATTTTCATGATGGCTTGCATGTATGTCATAAGAAAGATTTGATAACAACGTTTTAAACTATGCATCATACTCTCTAACACTTTTAGTAGTTCCTTGCTTAATATCCTTGAGTGCACTTATACTCTTCTGCTCAAACTCAGGGATATGAAACTCTTTAAGGAATGCATCCTTTAAAGCCATATAATCTATGCAAGTCTGATCAAGGTCAAACTTTTTGTACTAGCTGTGTGTGCACCCTTGTAACGTAGTGGAAAATTGGCTTTCCCTACGCTCGAAGTCATGATCCCTTTTGCACACCACAATATTTCACACATGTGCACATGTTCAGCAAAGCATCTTCTATGCCCCTATACTCTAGAAGATGAAGAGACATTTCCATGTAAATATTCTAGGGTTGGTGCAGACCTTGCCCACCTGATCTAGATCCTCCTATGTTTCCCCTGCCTCAGAACCACCAGATCCACCTGAACCAGAGCTACCTATGCCTCTTGATCCCAAACCTATAGCTAGAATAGGTCATATAGATGTACTCCCATGTGCTCCAATAAGTAGTACTATATTGAACCCCTATGGTCTATGAAGTAGTTCCACTTCCAGAGGTGAATCCAACATTTTGCGTGCTCATGTTTTATGTGGATGATGAGCTAAAACCACACCTCCAAATAAAAATAGAGCCATCTACCTTGCCATTGATGTGATTTCTCTCTTACTTACCAAACTTACTTACTGATTACTTATTATACTAGATACTGGAAAACTAAGAGCAAGGGCTAGGTTACTAGGTGGATTTAGATGCGTGCCCATGGCCCAAGTAGTCTCGCTAGTGTGCTTCATTATGAGGCCAAGGGGGATCCTGTCATGCTTTATAAGATGGGGTAGTTCATGATTCTATAGCTCCACATCTTTTACAAGACATTCAAATCCTTCATGAGCCATCTCTCCTCAACGCCATACTTTTTTTTTTTTTCAATGGTACGCTACTTCTCTATCTCCCTCTCGCGCGCCTCACTATACTTAAGCCACCTTTCCTCTCTCTTCCTTTCTGTCACTAGGTATGCCATCTTTCACAAATCCTACTCCTGTCCCCACACATGGTGAGGTTTAGTTAGCCATAGATTTACTCTCTAGATTCAAATTTACCATCAGGATCTTAATCGTAAGAGGAATTCCTTATAGGTAAGCTCCCCTTGGATATTGTAAAAACTAGAATTCAACTATCTCTAGACATGAATAAGTAGAAATTGAGTATTCCAAGATATAGCTATTCAAGACACCATAGAACCATGTATCCACCACTTGATTCCAAATCAGATTACTATCATAAAGGGCCTGAAATTCTTCATGCATCCAGATAAGTGCGTGATACCTCCAATTCCACTTAGATGCATAAGCACTCAGCCACTTGTACAATTCTATTGGAAAGATAATGAAAAAGCTCTCATATAAATTGTCATACAAATTTTGTTCCACCCGTACATGTGCATTAAACTCAGATCTAATGCTGAATCGCCATGTGTATTCTTCTTGCGAGATCTTGTATCTATTCTTCAACACTCGCTAGAGTTAACTGGTACATCTTCATTATGAACCATCTAGGAAACAACTGAAAAAGAGGTCCCAACAATGGAACCAATGATGTAGCCTAGAATTTAGTGATACAAATCCAATAAGACCCTTAACGTCTTTGGGACATCACTCATCCAAAACTAAGCACTCACCCGAAGTATGCAAAGGTACTAGGTACCTCTTTAGGGTTATTATTGCAAGATGTTAGCATAATGAAGAATTAGCACATGCATTTCTATTACTAACACATCATTCTATAGAGCATACCAGATCTATCTCTATGGGAGAAAAAAACTAAATATTAACCATGATGAGATCAAAGACATACTTGACTCAGAGACACACAAAACTAACACTTAGATTTAGTCAATACCCTCCATTAGATTCAATGCAACAAGTATAAAGAGGCTTCATTACAATGACAGTAGTATACGCATAACAACATAATATCACTATATCTCTCTTTTATGTCTCTATCTCTATTACATAGTTTACTACATACTTATAAAGGTAGGGACCTACCCTTCACTGCTTATTCATTCCAAAAATAGGTTGCATGCTATTATTAGCCACGTACCTTTACAAAACTAGCCACACATGCAAGTGTGCTAATAATAGACTACTACTAGCTAACTGATAGTAGTAGATCTATTTTCAGCATGTGTCCATGCAAAGTGCTTCATATATGATCCTCCAAGAATAGCCAATGCATGGTGTGCACGTCTCTACCTCATTTTTGTGCTTTGCATGCCATCTCTAAAAATAGACCTTCATGAGTGAAAATGGCTAAGTCCCAAAAAGTTGAACTTTTGTTCCATGCACATGTTCTCCTTATCCATTTGTGCCTTTGAATATGACTTGTTTTCCCACGCATAATTCTTGTGTGATTTTTTTCAAGTGTTCTTTGATCAACATATACCACAGAGGACCGTGCATCTATTTAGTGTTAGGTGGGGAGTGTAAAGCGAGTTTCGGTGAATAGTGTGATAAGAAGCAAGTGTTGGGAATGATGTTAATTGGTGGCCCAAATGAGAAAATCAAAAGTGTGTGGGTTCAGAGGAGCATGCATAGTAGAAGTGATTATGGGTGAATATTGGTGTCAATATCTTTATAAAAACCACGTACATGTATAAAAGTGCGAGATAAAATTGAGATAGGTTGTAGCAATAACTTTTTTAAGACGTATTGGAAGATGTACTTTGACATTGGAAGCACCCGATAAGGAAGTTTATGGTCGATGAAGTTTTACACGTCGAAATTTGTGAAATTTTCACATGATTTTGCGTGCAAAGGAAAAGTGCTGACACAATGTGCAGGAGGATATTGTTGGAAAAATATGAATTTAATACTATAGTATGGTGATAGGTGGTATGAATATTAATGTGGAAAAAGTAAAAAGCTATAAATATAAGGTTGGGTAAGTTATTTATTTAACCTTGCATTTTTTTATTAAAGAAATCTTGCGAACTAGGGCATCCTTGTAGGAAAATTTATGAAGAGTTGCATGTGAAGGAGAGGATTTGGCATATTTTTGAACTAGAGTGGAATGGAGTACACGGCATGCATGGAGGATTTTTTTGTGGATTCTCATGGATTTTTACATTTTCTTATGGAAGGAGAATTTTCAGTTAGGTTTTTGCATAGCTAGGGCATGAGTTTTGAAGACATTTCACGAGAAAAAGTGGAGTTGAGACACCGAGAAGTGTTGAAGCAAAATGCAAGGAATAAATTACAAGGGCCTAATGAGAAAAATGGCACCAAGGAAAGAGAAAAAAATTTCACCCAAGAAGGGCAAAGGAAAACCTGACCATGTCAACTAGTTTTAATGAGTGGTACGTAGAGATATAGTACCCATATGGAATTTTGATAGGGATGGAATGGGTCTCCCATGTACAAAATGTGGCTATAAGAGACTACAACCATAAGACAAGAAACGTGGAGAAAAAGATGGCATTGGAGCTAGTTTTCTCTACAGGAGAAAGGACTCGGGGTGATAAGCTGATGTATGATGACTCTATAAAGACCACATTGGATAAGGTTGAATTTTTGTAACTCTATGAGTTGTCATATTTTTCCAAATGTGAAAGGTTATACTATTGGATGATGTCACACCTATACAAAGAGTATTTTTACTTCACGTGGAGGAGAATGTGCTTAACTTCTTAGTTGATCTCTGAATACACCGGGTTTATCTACATAGGATAATCAATGGATAATGACTTGGAAAACAAGGAAGCTATCGAGGAAACATTGTGGAATATGAGTATAATAAGGGCTCACATTATTTTGATATCACCAAGATCACCAACCCAACCATGAAGATGGCCACACAATTTCTCACCAAGATGAATGGGCAGGAGAGATGGACACAAGTGAACAAGATATGGTTGAACATTTGTAGGAACATTTCAAAAGTAACATTCTACAACCTCTCGACCTTCATTATGGAGGAGATCATAGATGTCGTGCGCAATGAGGATAAAATCATGTATGGTAACATCCTTCTTACCATTATATTTTTAGAGATTGGAGTGCCCAATGGGCCAAATAGCTACATCTGGGAGTACCCTAAAGAGGACCCTTCCCCCGCTAAGAGGTTTGAATCATACACTTGTGATACAATGACTACTCCATATAAAGCATGCTTGGAGAAGTGGTACAAGAAAATGTGTGATGTATTTAGGGTAGAATGGAGATTCCTCGAATAACACCCGGCCTTGGTGGATGGTGAGGTTGATTTTGCTGTATACCAACACTTCTACATAGGTAGATTCACTTTAACAGATAGCATGAAAAGTCCATGGTGTAAAATACCCTTTTCCTTCATAGCCTAGTACTTTCAAAGCACGGTTAATAGGTTCAAGGATGCCAAGAAACTTAGATTTGATCTAAGTGAGGTAGATCAGGATCACCAGGTGTTGCATAGAACTTTGGTATACCCCGAGAAGTGTACATATGTGGAGAAGTATGTCTCTCAAGATGTACATATATTAAAATCCATGTCAATACATTTTTTAGGAAAGACAATCAAAAGGGTATATATACACCTGAGGCCCAAGTTTGAGAAGGGCACGTATGTTGAAGATTATGTATCCCTCCCAGAGGACCCCACCGAAAAAGGAGAAGATAGTGACAAAGAAGAGAGAAAGAGAGGAAACTCTAGAAATCATGGCATTAAGCACAAGTACAGCTCAAACCGTAGGGGTGAAGGAGTTAGGTGTAGTCCCAAGTACTTACACTTGAAGGAAGAATTCCCCGTGAAGGATAAATCACCGAGAAGGAATTTCCCTTGTGATAGAAGAGTCACGAGTGAAGAAGAATCAAAATATGGTGCAAAGTTCGGACTGCGAGGTGATAGAGAGTATGAAGGGTGATGGATCCAAGGAGAATGAGGAGCATGAGGAAGGTGAATATCCCCTATGTACAATGTAAATGAATCGATGAAGATAAAAATAGCATGCAAGGGTGCGTGGAAGAACTATGACCAAGTAATCTATAAATAAAACTACTAGAGTGCATGTGTAGCTTGGAGTCTTGAACTTTAGATTCAAAATGAGTATGTATGTTGTGCCCGAAATCGACTAAGTCCTAAAGTAGAAAATGAGCACGCGTGGAAGGAATTATGGAGAAAATCACATAAGTGAAAGCACACTAGGAGAGATAATTTTACGCATGGAAGAAGGAAAGGGTTTAATGGTTTAAGGACTTAGCCACATTTTGGTTGAAGGGTATCACATGAAAAACACGTGAAGTTGTGGATAAGTGTAATGATGACAAGGTTGTTACATGGATACTTGGAGCTCAAGAAAAGAATATTCTAGGGAATCTTTATGGTTATGGGCTGTAAAGTGGAGGTTTTTATGGCTAGTTGGCATCTGCATGGCTTGGACAGATTAAGTATAATAATATATGATGACATTTGGCATGCGAGATTGCTTATGGAATGATGATCAAGAAATATTCCATCCTATTTAAGGAGCCATTTGGATCTAGACAACGTGTGCTTAATTAGGGATTGGAGATGGTAATCGTGTTGGGTGCTAGAGGTCAAGTATGTTTGCATATTTGTGGTGCATTTATGGAGGAAGAGAATATGTAATGGTTCTAGGAGGGTAATATGGGTTTTTTAATGTAGGATGTTATTATCTTAATCTATTCGGTTTGTTATGACCCTTTTTGATGTAATATACTGTAAACACTTATTAATCAATATATGAAAGGTTGTTATGAATATCTATGTTTATGGGTTCAAACCCTAGTGTATTTCATATTACTCATGGTACAAATTTGGTTCCTTTATTTTGTTGCAATGTTTACATTTATATCATGGTGCATTTATTATTAGATCTAGTAGATTAAATGTGTGTATTTATGTTTTTGCAAATATTCCTCCATTAATGGCAAAGTATTCTTACAAATCTCACATAAAGGAGGGGCTCAACACCTACACGCACACCTCGAGTGAGCGCCCACTCGTGTTGGGTGATCGGTCACATACTTGGGATTTAAGGGGGATAAGGGAAACAAGACTACAATGTAAGTTGTCAAAATAACTTGGGAGTTATTTTGGACAAAAACACCATAAAATAAATAAATAATAATTTAATACTAGGTTTGGTTCTTATTTATTTAAAGGCATAAAAAGTACATGTTATGTATTATGATTAATTAACAAACATTAATGTGTAAAATAAAATATAGCTCCCAAAGAAAATTATAACATATAATGATAAAAACAATGGCTTAAAACACAAAGAGGGATGAAAACTTAGTCAAGATTACAAAGGTACAAAGATGATCTAGGTGTGTAGACTAGATGTATAAAATGGTAAAGATTCATAAGTTCTTCATCTATAGAACTATGACTCTACAAAAATAATTATCGTCGTGGCCTAAAAATGTTATTTGTTGTTTGATGTTAGGGTTCAAAATGCGTGACATCTCACATAGTGACATGTAATATATGGAAACTCTAAAACCTTGCATTGACATTTCATAAACATGATTAGATAATAAAATGAGATAAATCTATGTGTGGTGGAGTTGGACTTACCCTAGTGGCCAACCCTTTCTAATCTATTCCAGAAGATACACTATATCCCCTTGAAGTCAAGATCAAAGTCCATGTATTTATCCTAGTGTGCATATAACTATGTATGCAACTCTAAGCCAACTCCCTATATTTTCCTTATGTCACTTAACACAAAGATAACATGTGTAGTTCTATAGATAAAGTAGAATGTACTCTTCACAATTGTAATATAGTGTGTTGTGCTTGTAATTTCAAGATTGATTCAATTTTTCCCTTGGAAAATTTACTAATTATTTGTGTTGTCTTGACCTTGTAAACAACTTGTCTTTAGGCCCCTTTGAGGGATTATATATGGGAAATCTAGAATCTTGAACCTAGTTTGAGTTCTTCATAACTAAGTGGTGGTTTTTCTTAGAGATTTGTCACTACTTTAGGAAGATTTAAGAGAGTCTTGTGTGCACGTTTGGAATGTATTTTGCAATGGATGCTCTTGAAAAATTTTGAGTTAATGAGTGTATTATATTTGCTTATTTATGATTTCATAGGTTAGATGTTGTATTAAATCCAGCCTATAAGATATGAAAGGACACATAAAAATATATGAAACTATAAAAGGAGCCATTGGATGAAAGAGACATGATCATATGGGTTTGGCTAGACCATAGTTTTTTTAGTCCCAATCCATATGGTTTTAGACACGTAGTTTGTGAGGACTATGCAATATTATGGGTAAGATTTAAATGATTCATATATTAGATACAAATAAATATATGAACGATTAAGAAATGTGTAAATTAAATTATCTCATGTGGGGAGAGAGAGAGAGAGAGAGAGAGAGAGAGAGAGAGAGAGAGATAAGTCATTTGGTATTGTGATATGTGTGTAAGCCATAGAGTAAATACAATCCTAAACTTATCATTACCAAAAGATATGTTACAAATTTAGTTGTTTATAAATTCCCCCTTTAAGTATGAAATGAATATTACATTCTTAAAGTAAAACATGCCCAAGTGTGTATACAAACTTTGTCTTTACTAGAAGTTGAATTTTTCTCTGGTGTTGGCACGCTCCATGATGAAACCTACAACATAAATTCAAAAGGGAATGTTTGGATTATGACCCCACCATTTGATGTAAATGTTGAGTCCTAATGTTGAAATATAGAAAGATCCAAATAAGTTAGTGCCCCCTTAACTCATATTAAAACCCCCACTTTCTATATTTAAATGGAGAAAACCCTACTTTGAACTATATAATTTATCCCTAAACATGTATCAAAAACATGTAATTATCTGTGAAAATTCAAAAATTGTATATTTTTTGGAAAATTTCCCCAAGATTGAAACATCCATCCTAGACCATGGTGTATGATTATTTCATCCCTAGTGGATAGTTATGTACCTAAGTAAAAAATTTCATGTTTTGTCTCTAAATTTTTTTATGAGGATTCGTTCCCTATTTCATTATGTTCCTAAGTTTTTAATTGTATATGTGTGCCTAATATGCATAGATATATGCATAATAAACCCCATTGAATAGCCCCCCTAAATTGAGGAAAATGAGAATTGTGCAAATTGAAAATGAGGCTTAAAAGAAAATATGAATATCCATGTCAAAAAAATTTGATAATTTTTGTTGGATCACATGGAGGGTTGTCTTAGGTAAACATCATTGATATTGTGTTCCTGTAATCTAACTTATCGATTACACAAGCAATGTAGTATACATCAAAGGCAAGGGCCATATACAAAGAACACTAAAGTAGACCACTAGATATGTAAAGGCCATAGACTACATATATAGAAGAAATCATCTACACAATCAAGCAAGAGAACACATTAGAAGATAATATCCCAAAGGTGCATAAATTGAGATAAGACAGGTGTTGTACAAAACATGTATGTTAGCCATATTAGTCCAAAAAATAACATATACACAATATAAAATATTGATCATAATGAGGAAGTAAATTATTGTACTTACAAAATCACTTGCTAGTGTGTAAGATGACCTATAAGAGCAAGGTCAATTAGAAAGGGACTAGGATGACACATGTCATCGCATATAATCATGTTTGTGTCCTTCATCAAACTCAATATACCTCATGAACGCATACGAGTATAAAAATATATATAAAACATATTATTTATAAAATTGTATGAAAAATAACATATGTAAAGTAATAAGCTATTAAATAAAGTCTTATGTAGGTCTTGATTTTATATTTTTAAAAATATTTGAATGTTTTTGTAGTTGTGTGATTATTTTAATGTTTTTGTATTTTTAGAATAATTGTGTGCAAAAAAAAAAAGTAGAGAATAGTTATTAAATGTTGAGAAAATAACCTTTACTAAGATCAAATCATGTTGGGCTTAGATCAACCATAACAAAAAACTTACAAAAAAGGACAATTTAATTGTCATATTTTCTAGAGTTAGTATAATGTCGTAATCTATTCCTCATTAATGTAGGGTACCCCTTATTTAGCTATATCATATTTCAAATGTATCACATTACATTGGTAATCAAGAAGACCTTGATGTCAAATAGTAGTGACAATATGAAGCATAGGGAATTTAATACTAAGATCATGTTCATTAATAGTACCTTTTAAGTGGCACAACCAAAATTGACCTAGGGAAAGTAGAGTAGGTTGAGGGTCAAGTCAACCCATACTTTAGTTTTTATTACTCCCAAGCTAAAACTAATGAGGATCATAATATCACCTTGAAATGTGTAAGATTAGATAAGGAGTGGTATGATATTTAATGGGGTGAGACCAAGGATGCATAATGATTCATAAGTATATATATTATTATTTGTATCCAACTTTAGCAAAACGTGTTTCTAATATTTTTCATGAATATAAAGTGTGATAGTAAAGGTGTCAAAGTGATCTTGATTATAAAAATCAAGAGAATATAAATGGTTCAACTATGGGGATGCATCATAAAGTATAGTAACCATAACATTAGCCATTAGTAGATCAATTTCAATGATTAGGGATTGAAAATGGTTGGTGTTGTGTCTAGATATACAATAATAATCACAAAAGAGATTTTCTTAGTACATTGATGGTGTGTACAAGGTAGTGTTATTAGGTTATGATCAAACAATGTAGACAATAGCTATCAAGGCATGTCTAGATATTCAACAATAGTAATAAAGCTAAAACTAGGAATAATATTAAGTACATAATAGAGTATTACATGATAGTAGAAATTGTCATAGTGGGTGTATTATGATCAAAATGATTGTCATAAAATAGACTCAAAGGGATCGAAAAAGTATCAAGCTAAGTAGGATCATATGCATTATAAGTAATTGTAATTGTAATAGCAACATATGGCTTTCCGAGTAACATATTTACTATTTGTCATAGTTGACTAAATATGATAATGCATAGTGTTAGTAGATACAAAAAAACATGAAACAAAAACACATTCTTAATTATAGGATTTAAATTATGATTACAAAAATTCTCATCTCAGTAAGTTTTATAGTATCATCATTCCTATCGAGTAATAAATGATTATACCATATTGTTGTTTTTTGTTAACAAACAAGTTAGGAGGAGTATCATGAATGGGTGTATATGGTAGTTCATATTGGGATTGAAAAATAAGAACCTAAATAATATAGGGAAAAATCGATCATGAGGTGTGCTTAACAAGTGGTGGCACCAAAGGTGTATTATTATAACTTATGCTTAACTGAAAAAAAACATATGTATGTAGCTTATCCATAGGGATGGGGTGATATGGAGGGATAATAATAGGCTCATTATCAATGTTGGAGTCAATATTGAACTAATTTATTTAGGTTTGTTGATGGTGAATCATAGCACCCCTAAGTGTCTGCAACTTGATGGGTTGAGACTCTTAGTGTGATTGCATAACATGGAGCTTTTCCCAAGTGTGGGACCTTGCAAAATTGGAAAAGCTCTCTCGGATGAAGGCTGGTTCCTATTCCTCTATTCAAATGCACATGTAAAAATGCAGAGGGTTTACTCAAAAACCTAATCTAACTTGCCAAGGAGACAGGGGTAAGAAGATGCATAAAAATAAACCTAAACTAAAAAAGGTGATGCACTGAGGAATGAAGAACACTGTCTTGCCAATAAACACAAACCATAAAAATGCAATGCAAGATCATGCCTGAGATAACAGATTTGCGGTGAAAGATCAAGAGGATGCAAATGAACACGAGAGAGGGTTGAGAATCATCCACAGACATGCATTATTTCTCTAAAGATTGATACAATACACTACAAAATGCCAAGAGGCAAGTTGCATTACAGTTTTAGATGAGAGGTTTGAACTCCAAAAATTCACCTGCCAAAGAGAAGAAGGGAGGGGCAAAACAAGAATGTCCAACATTTAGAAAGAAGCCCCTCCTTAAAATTTATAGGAAGAATGAGAGAGGGAAGAGAGAGGAAATCCAAATCTACCCCAACCACCTCCAGGTTGCATTTAATTTATCTCATTATGGTGGTAGGTGAGAACCCTAACAAACTTAAAAAGTGGCAAACTATATTTTGCATTTTTAAGAACTTTTTCCCACCTAATTAAAGATATCCAGTCGTAGTTGGATAGAGGACCTCGTAAGATTTCCAAAAATTCCAACCTTGCGTGAATCGAGCTCCCTGTGAAAAGTTATGGCTGTCTGAATATCTCGGTCGTGGTCTCGCTTCTGTCGGCTCTCGAATGTTACACCTCCTGAAGGTGTGCCATAGATGCATCCATATTCATGTCAACATACCATTACATGTGCCAAGGCATGAATTTTTTCATGTCGACATTCTCTGTCGTGTGCCTTTTACCTACGCCATGGGCGCAACTTTCTTCGTGTTGACACCTTGTGTCGTGTGCCTCTTACATGCCATGGGCGCATCCATTTTCATGTCGACACCTTCTCGCCGTGCACCTTTTATCTCGTGCCATGGGTGCAAATTTCTTCATGTTGACACCTTGTTTCATGAACCTCTTACCGCACACCATGGGCGCATCTATTTTTGTGTCGACACCTTCGTCGTGCGCCCTCTTACCGCGCCATGGGTGAAAATTTCTTCGTGTCGACACCTTGTGTCATGCGCCTCTTACTCGCACCATGGGAGCATCCATTTTCATGTTGACACCTTCTATTGTGTGCATTTTACCCGTGCCATGGGTGCAACTTTCTTTGTGTTGACACCTGTGTCGTGCATCTCTTACCCGCGCCTTCGGGTGTTGGTGGACGCAATAAATATCGGGCTCTGAGTTTCTTTGATTTCCATATTCTTCTACTTATCTATATCTACCCGAGGGAAGATATTTACAACAATTTGGTGACTCAATGGGATCACCTACCTGCTAGGTAGAAGATCAGTGGCCTTTTAGCAATCCATTGGGCATGGAGTCATAAGTAATAACCTGAAACCAACTTGATCTCTGATCCCAAGCCTGATACCGCAACTCCTTCTTTGAGAGCATGCTAAACTATAGGAATTAACCTGAGAGCTGTAAAACCTGTGCCGGATCACTTAGGGAAATTGAAACCTAACTACAACAAGACGATGTGCATACACACTTAGAGGAATTTGAAATCTAGGCTAATATTTACAAGGGTAAACCTTTTCCTTTTAGTAACAATGTTTAAGATAGATTCCGTTAACCAGAATCGGGAGTTATTCTCCATCCAATGTAGACAATTAGAAGGAATTACTAATTTTACATTCCATGACCATATAGGGGCCACTCCAAATGGCATCAAACTTAGAATGCTTTCCCTGGTTTTCCCGATCGCATCCCATTTCAAGACTAGGTCCCCTTCCCGGAAGGTCCTTGCTCTTGCCTTCTTATCAAACCATCTTTTACTAAGGCCTTATCCTTCTCAATCGAACTACATGTTCTCGATTTCCTCCAATTCTATCAACTCTGCATACCTAGCCTCCATTGGTTCGAACTCAGACAACTCCAACTATTTCATGAGCTCCAATGCTGGCAATTCTAATGATATAGGCAATACTGCCTCTTTCCCATAGACCAACTTGTAGGGAGAATTACCAGTAGACCTCTTTGGCGTTATTCTGTCAGCCCACAATGCTGATTTTAGCTTGGTATGCCATGTCCTTTGGTTTTCATCCAGATTCCTTCTGATGATTCTTAGCAAATTCTTGTTCGTGGACTCTACCTATCCATTACCCTGCGGGTAATAATTTGAAGAGGTGCTCAAATAGATTCCATTCTTGACAACCCATTCTGTAATCTTAGAACCTATGAATGCCAATGCATTATCTGATATGATAGTGGCGGCACACCGAACCTGGTCACTATTCCTTCATAAAATTCTAGTATGTTAGACTCATTTGCTTCTTTGAGCACTATTGCTTCAGTCCACTTGGTGAAATATTCCGTTTCCATGAGAATCCACTTGTGGCCTTGGCTTGAGTTAGGATTTATGACCCCAATGAAGTCCAATCCCCATTGCATAAATGGTTGGTCAACCAAAATTGGGTGTAATGGAAGCGCGATAGTCTTTCTTTTCCCATGAAGAGTGCACATTTCTTGCACTTTCTTATCCATGTATGGCGAGTCATTGAACAGTGTTGGCCAATAATACCCTGCCTTCATTATCTTGAGAGCAACATTACTCGTGGGGTGAAATTCCTCCAAAATTTCCATCATGAAAATCTTGTAACACCCTCTCAATTTGACCTATCCCAATGCACCTCAATAAAACTCCATTGATGTCCTTTTTAAACAAAACACCATCAATAAGCACATATGGAATGGCTTGTAATCTGAAGTATCTCCTTTTTGCTTTTCTCATTTCTTGAGGGCATAGGCCTTGTTGTAGGAAGTGTATCATATTTTGAGTCCAATAAGGAGTGGCCACATCATCATCTTCCTGTTCTTGACCATCCTGTAGTACCAAGACAGCCTCTTTTTCATTACCTACTTCAACTTGCTTACTCAAAGCTAGTTGTTCACATAATCCCTTTCCACGGACCAGCTTAGTGACCTTAATTTCGATGTCATATTCCATGACACAATTTATCCATCCCACACGTTTCTCATTCATATCCTTGTTTAGAAGGAAGTCCTTGACTCCCACATGAGAGACCAACAATTGGATCTTGTTGTTTGAGACTAGGTGCTTGAATTTCTTTAAGCTTCTAATCACTGCAAGGACATGTTTTTCGATGAAAGAGTACCTATTTTCGTATTCCTCTAGACCTTGACTAAAGAGTGTGATTGGTTGTTCTAATCCCTCTTTGTTTCATTGTACCAGGATTGCAGAAATTGTGTCTCCACCACCAAAGGCATATAACATGAAATCCTTGGAGAAGTCTAGATTGACGAGAGTTGGAGCTTGAGATATAGCCTCTTTTATTGCTTCAAAACTTGCCTTGCCTTCAGATGTCCACTTAAATGTCATGCTCCTTTTCAACATTAGCGTTATTGGCTTTATAAGAGCTGCAAAGTTTGGAACAAACCTGCGAACAAAATTGATCCTTCCCAAGAAGATTTGAAGAGCCTTCTTATGACTTGGCAATGACAACGCTCGAATTGCTTCAACTCTTTCTGGGTCAATCGTTAATCCCTCCTTTGAAACAATATGGCTATAGAAGTTTTCCTTCGTGAGCCAAGAATATGCATTTTTGGGATTCAATGATACCCCAAATATTATACACCTCTCGAAATACTTGCCTCGGATGAAAGAGGTGATCCACCTGCATTTTTGGAGAATACAGTGATGTCATCAAGATATATCAGAACTATTTTATTGATCAACCCTTTGAATGCCATATCCATTTCCCTTTGGAAAGTGGCTCCAAAGCATTTGATAGCCCAAATGGCATCTTCTTGTAGGCATAGGTGCCCCATTTGGTGGTGAAAGATGTCTTGAACTTGGTCATCTTCTTTCACCATTACTTGATTATACCCTGAGTAGCCATCTAGGAGAGAGAATCTCTCCGAACCGGATACCACTTGTAATATTTGTTCCATTGAAGGAAGTGGGTAATGGTCTTTGAGAGATGCCCTATTGAGGTCTCGGAAGTCCACACACAACCTGATTTCTCCACTCTTCTTCCTGACCTGGAACCAAGTTTGCAACCCAACTTGAGTGCTTGATCGGGAATATAATGCTTGCCTCTATTAGCTTGTTTAGCTCTTTCTTCATTAGGGGCTCAATGTGAGGGTTGACTGGTCTATGCTTCTGCCTGATGGGCTTAGCATCTAGATCCATTTCTATGGTATGTTGTGCCAAATTTGGATTGAAACCTCTCAAGTCTTCATAGCTCCAAGCGAAGACATCTAGAAATTCTTGGCAAAGTTGTATGAAATCTGATTTCTCCTGCTCAGTGGCCACTTTGCCAATTTGAAGTGTTTTACCTTCCCTAACCGGAATTGGCTCTGAATCTTCTCTCTTGACCTGTATGTTAGCCTTTTCCTTACGGAACTAGTCGTTAGGGTTGAAGATAGACTCTAATGTTACTAAACCCTTGGGAAGCTTGTTTGTCTGCAGCTGCACTACTTGATCCCCATACTGCTGCTCTAATCTATCTTGATTCCTAGCTGAGAATTCAGCCTCTTCTTGTAAGAAATTGACAATCTATTGATCATTCTCAAACACCTGCCAGCTTGTGCTATTATCTGGAACTGTTGGCCTCACAATCACATGGATATGTGGTTGTGTTTTTTCTCTTCGATGTTGTCAACCACATCAAATGTTGCTCCAACTGCTGCGAGCCTATCCACGGCTTCATTTTTCTTCCTAGGTATGGACATGATGTTGAAAGCTTCAAAATCCTTAACGAGGTCCCATACCCTATTCTTGTAGTTCTTCAGTAGATCATTCTTTGTAGCATGTTGTCCCCTGACTTGATTGATGATTAGCTCACTATCCCGAACACCTGCAAGTTCTTTATGCTCTTTTTCTAGCCCAATGAAGTCCATGAATCAAGGCCTCATATTCAGCTGTGTTGTTTGAACAGGAAAACTAGAAACAAAAAGCTGAATAATATTTGATGCCTTGAGGTGAAACAAGCATAGCTCCTCCTCCTGCACCTTGCCTACTCCTTGATCCATCAAAAAATAATTTCCATACCTCATTATCATCCTTATGGTTTGTTTTGGTGATGCTAGGAATAGGTTGGTTTCCTTCATGTATGCAATAGACTCCTAGCTCAGATTCTTCTACTTCTTGGTAGGGATCAAAAGCATGTACCTTGCTTGCCCATTCATCAAGAGTCAAATCTGGGATGCTTCCAACTTTGGTGTCACTTCATCTATGCGGGATAATCTTCTTAATCAAATCTTTGAGCAGTTGGCATTGATTTGGCTTGGAGTATGAGGCTCAATATGAAAGTTTGCAATTGGTTTGGATCTGATTGTGACCTTAGTACCATATCTTGTTTTAAACAACATGTGTGACCAATCAACAGATAAGTAGCCTCCAATTCTAGCTGTGAAATCCCTTGATAAGCATAGGGCAAATAGTGGTGGCAAATCTATCACTGACACATCTTGCAAAACGGTAACATTGGGGCATGCATGCAAGGTAAGATTCAAACTTTTAATCACTCCCACCATTGCTCACTGCTGTCCCATCCAATTGCACTACCCAATTTGATATGACTTCATATTGGAGACCCAGCTGATCAGCTATTTGCTTGGGCATGACAGAACTACTTGCCCCAGAATCAATCATGTAATTGTGTACTAGTTTATCCCCAATGATTAATGAAACATAGAATGGAGGGGGTTTCAAAACTTTACCTTGTTGTCCTCCATGATTCCCTTTAGGCTGAGCAGAATTTGTGAGGACATTCTCTTGCATATGGACCTACTAGTTCAAAGTTGACCAATTCTTCATGGCAGCTTGTAGAAGATCTCTTTGGCATGGGATGGATAAAGATTCCCACATTGATATATTCACATTTGTCTTCTTAATTTGATCAATGATGCTAAATGGGGATGAAATATCTCTTTGCTGTCCTTTAGGCTGCACATTCCTTTCTTGTGCATGGGTAGCAACAACTGGCATTTGAGTTGGTTTAGAAGGTGGTCTGGGCTGTCCTTGCATGTTTGGAACTATATTTTGCTTACCAACACCTTATGGAGTGATGGAAGGTTATAGATCACTTGGAGCCAATGACTTCCCTCCACCAATATTCCTCTTCTTTGATCTTGTGTTAGCTGCTACACTCGAGAAATCATTTGATTCATGCCACAAAATCCTCAACTTGCCAATTCGCAAGCACATGGTATCATTTGGGTTTGTGTTTTGTTGAGATGTCCCTTGTTGCTGATTTGTTTCTTGACTCACTTCACCCTCTACATGAGTAGTTGTCACCATCAAGGCTTGGTTCAAAGCACCATTGAAGCACGTAGATTGGTTGTGAGGTTCATTGCATGGGAAACACCAATCATACTCTTGAGCTATTATGTTGTTTTGTACTAGCACTAATGCTTTAGAAGTAGATGTGACATTGGGGTTATAGGTCTGAAATGGTCTATTGGTGGGAGGCCTTACTTGGCTTTGATTTATAATTTGGATTGGGTGGCCTATTGGGGTGGTATGGTGGCCAGCACTGCATGCGCTTGAGGCTAATATGGTCTAGCACTTTGAGCTTGCTGTATTTTGATAGTTACCAACTCATTTCCAAGGTTCTGAATTGTTTCATAACCTTTGGAGTTCATTTGAAGCACTAGAGGATGAAGTAGAAGTTTCATTTGAACTTTGATTTCTAGGAGTGGGAATAGGAGCCAAAGTGGGTGCTGACTAGTGCTTAGATTTTTAAGTTTGGATACAAGGGCATGGGAGGCCTCAGGAGCCGACTTACCAGCTTGAATAAGATAGTTTTCAGCCCTAATGGCAATGCTATAAGCAGCAGGTAAGGTTGTGCCTCCCATAGATTGAATTAACATAGAAATATCAGAATTCAAAGCTTTAAGATAATATAGAAAAGCACCTTTGTTGTTGGCCTGACGGCCACTGGAATCCTATCCCAAGACCTTTGAAATCTGAAGTTGAAGTCAGTCAGCTGCTCATGGGGAGCTCTCTTGATAGTCGTCAATTGTTCTAGTAGAGACAAATTATCTCCCTTTTCTCTAAACTGCTCATGGAGAACTATGCATAATTGATTCCAATTTTGGATAGAACTAGCTCTAAGGCTCCTAAACCATTGTAATGCCTTCCCTTTGAACGAAGATGCCAACAATTTGACAGCAACATCCATTTCATTTATCTCATGGATTGCACAAACGTTAGCAATGTCTTTGACATGATCACCAGGAGTGGTATGATTTTCTCCAGTGAAAAATGGAATGTTCTTCAATGCTGCAATTGGAACTGGATTTTGTGCATTGAGGGAAAGTGGACTTGCCGGTGAAATTGACAAAGGGATTCGGTGGTTGTGCCATTCGATTGGCCTGAGAACCCTTGTTGATTGGATGAAAGGTCTACCAGGTGGAGGGGTTGATAAAGTCCTGTTAGGTGGAGATGGTGATCTTTGTGGTCTTCTTCCTCTCCTTCCTCTTCCTGGTGATAGTTGCAAGTGGAAAAATAATCCCTCTTCTCGAGTATCAGACCTAGTTCAAATTCTTCTCATGTACTGGGCAACTTTGTGCTGCTTTACACCATTGAATTCTACCCCTTCGGAGTCGCCAGATGTGTTAGATAATGAGCCTCAAAAGGCTAGATTATGCCAGGTTACACACCAAACCTGAAAAATATTAAAAATAGAATTTTCAAACCTTGAAGGTATAGTTCCTCAATTTGATTATTGGGTCCTGTTGTGCAGCTACTAATCCCCGAAAGGTACAGGTGAAACTCAGGTCATGCAAGGCAACTGGGAAAACCTGAAATACTAAAAACCATGAAATTTTGAAAGTCAAAATATCAAAAATATAAGAATACCCTTTTGAATATTATCCCCGATCTATCAACTGGTGAAATTTTGACTTGTTTCGAGCAAGTTAAGTCCTTGAAAATCGATTTCAAAGTTCAGCCTGGAAGGTGAAAAATCTGAAATTGTAAAACTTGTAATTTTTAGTCCAAATTTCTTGAAAATTCCTTCAAATCTTGTGGAATGACCTCTTGGTCCCACCGGGCATGCCAAAACTATTGATGGTGAATCACAGCACCCCTAAGTGTCTGCAACTTGATGGGTTGAGACTCTTAGTGCGATTGCATAACATGGAGCTTTTCCCAAGTGTGGGACCTTGCAAAATTGGAAAAGCTCTCGGATGAAGGCCGGTTCCTATTCCTCTGTTCAGATGCACACGTAAAAATGTAGAGGGTTTACTCAAAACCTAATCTAACTTGCCAAGGAGACAGGGTAAGAAGATGCATAAAAATAAACCTAAACTAACAAAGGTGATGCACCGAGGAATGAAGAACACCTATCTTGCCAATAAACACAAACCATAAAAATGCAATGCAAGATCATGCCTGAGATAACAGATTTTGGTGAAAGATCAAGAGGATGCAAATAAACATAGAGAGGGTTGAGAATCATCCATAGACATGCATTATTTTCTCCAAATATTGATACAATACACTACAAAATGCCAAGAGGCAAAGTTGCATTATAGTTTTAGATGAGAGGTTTGAACTCCACAAATTCACCTACCAAAGAGAAGAAGGGAGGGGAAAAAAAGAATGTCCAACATTTAGAAAGAAGCCCCTCCTTAAAATTTATAGGAAGAATGAGAGAGGGAAGAGAGAGGAAATCCAAATCTACCCCAACCACCTCCAGGTTGCATTTAATTTATCTCATTATGGTGGTAGGTGAGAACCCTAGCAAACTTAAAAAGTGGAAAACTATATTTTGCATTTTTAAGAACTTTTTCCCACCTAATTAAAGATATCCAGTCGTAGTTGGACAGAGGACCTCGTAAGATTTCCAAAAAGTCCAACCTTGCATGAATCCGAGCTCCCTGTGAAAAGTTATGGCCATATGAATATACGGGTCGTGGTCTTCGTCGGCGCTCGAGAATGTTGCACCTCCTGAAGATGCACCATAGGCGCATCCATATTCATGTTGACATACCCTTACATGTGCAAGGCATGAAATTTTTCATGTCAACATTCTCTGTCGTTTGCCTTTTACCTACGCCATGAGCGCAACTTTCTTCGTGTCGACACCTTGTGTCGTGTGCCTCTTACCTGTGCCATGGGTGCATCCATTTTTGTGTCGACACCTTCTGTTGTGTGCCTTTTACCTA
Source organism: Taxus wallichiana var. yunnanensis (assembly GCA_018340775.1). Taxonomy (NCBI): domain Eukaryota; kingdom Viridiplantae; phylum Streptophyta; class Pinopsida; order Cupressales; family Taxaceae; genus Taxus; species Taxus wallichiana. The sequence goes on along the minus strand of CM031237.1, from coordinate 568,368,923 downwards.
CACCATGGGCCAACTTTTCATGTCGACACCCGTGTTGTGTGCCTCTTACCTGCACCTTTGGTTGTTGGTGACGTAATAAATATTGGGCTCTGAGTTTCTTTGATTTCCATATTCTTCTGCTTGTCTATATCTACCCGAGGGGAAGATATTTACAACAGGTTCTTTGTCAACATAAATAATGTATTCATAACCATCACGTATAAATCTAACACATTAATGTAAATTAGATGGGATAGCTTCCGTAGCATGGATCCAAGGGTGTTATAAAATGATATTATAATGAAGAATATTTTCCATAATGTAGGTTGTTGTAGGAAAATTCTCATAGATCTAAGATATCCAAAGTGATTTTACCCAATGTAGATCATGTGATATTATCAAATCCATGAATAGGTGTACTATTCTTATCAACCAAAATTATATGAATACCGTTTGTTTGAACAAGGACCTAGGACATATTCAAACCAAATCCACTATCAATTAAAGCATTCTTCATGAGAAATAATTGAATTTAATTATTGATAAGTAATGTTTGACATTGATCCACAATATGTTTAGTAGGAATCTTAGTGGGACTAAAAGTAATTTTCTTATCCATGGTTTTGAATGTGTCCATAATATATGCAAAGGTAAAAGGTTGAGTTTCATTAGGAAAAATGATATACTAAAGTGCCTCATATAAAATGTCCTCATAAACATGTGCCTTATTAAGTAATTCCAAAATAGATATCTTAATAGGGAATTGTTTAATTGATCTAATATATCATACCCCTTAAGTGGATCACTAGGCTTATTATAAGGGAAAAGGTGGTGGGGGTAAAGGTGGATTGCCCAAAACTATTTTTTTATTGTGTCATGTAGTAACAACATTAAATTTGGGTCCTATAGTAACATAAGAGGGAATGGATTCATTGAGATGTTTTGGGGTAATATGAATGATCTTATTGTAGATACCTTAAATTCACATATGTATTTCCAGTTTATCCCGAGTTCACATCTTAATTCATATCCCCTTATGATTGATTAATTAAATTGATAAATAATGCACATTCATCTTGTTGGGATTAATTAAATTAGTCTCTAACCATTCTTAGCTATCTTAATTTTCATTTATTAAATAAATGATTAAATTAGTTAGGTAACTAGGAAAATACACCTATTTTCCTAGTTAACTGCCACTTCACTATCCTAGTTAACTCCACTTGGACTCCACTTCACTAGTCCAATCAACTACACTTTTAGAATCCTAGAAATGTGGGGGAATTGAAATGCACATACAACCACCTTTCCAAATGCAACTTCATCTAACTAATTTTATTTACTTCGCCTCATGGGAATTAATTCACTTGGCGAACCGTTTAACCTCCTCAAATGTTATTTTAGCATGTGCATTCAATCACCTCTAATTACTTTCAAACCACTACTTAGCCTCTATAAAAGAGCATAATTGTTCCTTTATAAATCCTCTTGGATTATAATGATAAAGGAGACAGTTGCACATAATAGCACAATTTTTTCCTTCTCGCTACTTTTTTGAATTCTAATACACCCTTCATGTGTGCGTGTCGATCCTCTAGTCCGGCCCCGACTCCTGCCGACAACTCGGGTGGTTTATCTATGTGTCCTCAACCCGAGGCTTGGAAAATATACTTTTTGGGTCCCCTTCGGTGTCTCATTTTTTCCCAACTCTCCTTGATGGGTGGTTTATCACATTTTTATAGCCTCAAGGGATTTGTCTATGATAGGAGATTTGATGGGTCCTAGAACCCCTTGGAGGACATCAAAAATGGATGCTCTTGAAGTGGAATCCCTATGGCTCCTTGAGATTATGACCATGCCAAATGGATTCATCATATTCACCTTCTATCTAAAGTAGGATTTTCTCGTGCCCTCCTTGGATGTTTGTGGTTCTTTGGTAGACAGATTGCACATAATAGTACAATTTTTCCTTCTCGCTACTTTTTGAATTCTAATACACCCTTCATGTGTGCTGTGATCGGATCCCTCTAGTCTCGGCCCCGACTCCCTCGCCCGACAACTCGGGTGGTTTATCTATGTGTCCTCAACTCCGAGGCTTGGAAAAATATACTTTTTGGGTCCCCTTCGGTGTCTCATTTTTCCCAACTCTCCTTGATGGGTGGTTTATCACATTTTTATAGCCTCAAGGGATTTGTCTATGATAGGAGAGTTGATGGGTCCTAGAACCCTGGAGGACATCAAAAATGGATGCTCTTGAAGTGGAATCCTATGGCTCCTTGAGATTATGACCATGCCAAATGGATTCATCATATTCACCTTCTATCTAAAGTAGGATTTTTCTCGTGCCCTCCTTGGATGTTTGTGGTTCTTTGGTAAAAGATGATTTTATCTTCGCAAATGGTCCTCGGAATCACTCGCATATGAAACCATGACTCAAGATATGATATGGGTTTAAATTATGGGGATGCCTCTGGAATTTTGGGATCCTACTATTATTGAAGGTATTTATATTTCTATGGGTACACTCATATCCATTGATCAAGCTACTAAAGCTAAAACTAGATTTATTCATGCATGGTTTTGTATTAATTCTAATGTTATTATCCCTCTAACCAAATCCATATACCTCCTTTCAGATTTTGGATTTTGGTCTCAACCTATAGAATATAAATATATTCCTTAAGCTTTCTCAATCTATAAGAGTATTGGACATAGGGCCCGTGCTTTCCCAATGAAACCACCCCCAAGTAAAAAAAACTCAAGCATCTCTCTAAAGAAGAAAGATAAATTCATCCCTAAAGCCATCCCTGAAGTGGGTGCCTATAGCCCCTTTGTTTCTTGAAGAGGGTTAAATTCCCTCCTTCGAACCCCCTCTAAACAACAACCCCTCATACCTACCTTATCCTCTCCTCCTCCCTCGGTCCCCCATCCGGAGTCTTCTCTCACTCTATGTCAATCTTCTTCTTTTGTTGATGCTTTCACCTCCCTCCCCACTTTTGTCCATCTCCCCGACCTTTTCTAGAGGAGTAATCATTTTTCCCTCTCCTATTTTTGTGCCTTCGGGGGATATCTTTCATCCTAGAATCACTAGAATCGATCTTAAGAAAACAATTGATGTGGGAATAAATTTAAAAATAGGTATACCTACTAATCAAGATAAGATTCAATAAGTATCAATAAAAGGCACACAAGGTACTCTCACTTTAGATGGTGGAAGAAAACCCAGATCTAAGAAATTAAAATCATCTTTTTGAATATTAGGGGAGTCAAATCTCTCCAAAATAAAAGAGTCCTAAAGGATATCAGGTTGAAGTATTCCCAAGCATCATCATGTTATAAGAAACTAAGCTTAAGGTGGAGTGAAATATTCTAGGTTGTGGCCTTCTACTTCTTTTCCTCATAAGAATCTTCGGGAACCTCTCGGAGGCCTTTACATTCTTTAGAATCCACAAGTCCTTTATGGGGATTGTATTATTAAAACTCCCCATTTTTGGGCATGTTATTTCAAGAGATAGGGGCTTATATTTATTGGATTTCTATCAATATCTATGTGCCTAACCTTGAAGCACAAAGGAAAATCATCTAGATAGACATTTTAGAATTCAAAAATAGTTGTAAGAAGATCCCTTGGCTTATAATGGGTAACTTTAACACCACCCTCTACCTTTCGAGAATCATGAAGGTTCCCCATTTAATTTCAGCAAGTATGGATTCTCTTGCCAAATTCATTAGACAAGGTGAGTTCTTCTATTTTTACCTCTATGGTGTTGCTTTTCACTAAGTCAAATCATAGACTTTGTCATCATCATATTCAAAGTCGGATAGACATAGTTCTTGGCTCTATCTAATGGATTCTTCACTTATCTGACTTCTATCTAAGTTCTCTCCCCATTTCTGCATCCGATCATAGCCCATTATTATTAAGTGTAACAAATTCCAATAAAAATAAAAACCTCCCTTCAGGTTCAAGTTGGCTTGGCTTCAGAATCATAATCTAGATTATCTTATTGAAATCTGGTGGAAGGTGGATATACAAGGCACAACCATGTATAGATTTGCTAAGAAGTTGAGTGTGGTTAAGAAGAAGTTAAAAGTTTGGAAAGCCAAAACTTTTGGGGATATTTGTGATAGAAAGAAATAAATCTCCTAGAAGATCTTAGAAGTTATTACTGATATAGAGAAATTAGGCAGAACACCTTCTCTTCATGTGCAGGAATCCTATTTGCTGATTGAATATCACAATAGATTGGTGGATGATGATTTTATTGGAGACAAAGATCTTGTGCTCTTTGGCTTAGCAGGGGGTCGAATACTAAGTTTTTCCATGCTACAACTTCCAAACACAAAAGTAGGGATAAAATAAAAGAACTAATTTCTATAGATGTGTTGGCAAGAAAATTTGTTGAGTAGAAAAACTTATGGTTTATTTCAATGCTCGAGAATCTAAGTCCTCTACTTAACCGGTGTAGCTGTCGATATGCATGCACATGAAAAGGTATATTTCGTGGTGGTCTTTCAATTGGGGATCTAACAGGACACTCCACTAACCCTTCGGAAAAGCTTGTGTATGCCTGTAAGAGAGGATTTTGTCTATAGAGAGGGAAAGGGGAGTGAGAAATTAGATAGGAGACATAATGTTACAGGTAGAAAATCAGATTCCCGCACACACTAGTTGGAAGTATCATCACGTGCATTAAAATTAGGAGGAAAAACTCTAGGCATAGGAACAAGACCAAATGGAATTCATGATTACAAAGTATCAATAAACCCCTTAGTCAAAAAAGGATCGAAACTCCTTCTTATATTGATTTCTTAAACCAAGTTGTACATAGTATGAGAATGGAGGAAAAATAGAGAGTGGGGGAAAGGAAGAAAATGGCTATCTCCTTTGCTTTCTCTAGGTACAATGCACTCTTGAGTTTACAAGATCAATTGCCAACCCTTTGAAAAGAGAATGGATTTACAATTTATAGAAATTTGAATTGTCCTTTCACCTCCCTCACATGACTCTTTGTTTCCATATTCCACTCATGACCTTTCGTTTTCCATGAATTAAGTATTTCTCTTATAATTTTGAGAAAATAATTTTTACAATTAAAATAGGTTACTTAAGGAATAGGATGAAATACAATGATGATGCATAAAGAAGAATTAGAATGGAGAGAGAAAGTATAGAGGGAAAGAGAGGGAGATGGAAGGGATGGAGGGGGAAAAAACTCCTCATGACGAAATGCTTTGAATACTTGATGCAGCCATGGAATTTGAGTGAGGATTTATTCCATGAGTGACCTTCTACACTCGATGAAGGTTTCTCCTTCAATAAATTTGAATCATTTTCCCAATCTGGTGATGACCACAAACTCTATGATGCATGGACATCCTAGGCCATAGAATGAATGTTTAGAAACATTGTTATGATGTTTACCACTACAATCTTGAGATGAACACATACAATCCCACAATGACCCTCCTTGAAACTTGGTTGATGAACCCTTTGACTCATTGAAATTGTTACGAAAAATTCATTTTGGATCACTTGGTTCCTTAAGTGATGAAGATGAATTTGAATGATGTGCCTTGTGATGCCTTGTTTTGCTTTTGTAAACCATTACACTCAAGATGATTCTTTGAGGACCTACGTGAATGGAAATATCTCGATGCGAAAAAATTCTAACTATCCCATTGTGCCAAAATTGCCCTTTGAGTGCAACTTGCTATTTTTAGAATATGATCCCATGCTCTACTATTCTAGGACATATCACCTATCTTGCTCCCATTTCATGTTCGAACTTTCTATCATATTCCAACCTCCTATGTTCCTGAGATATTGCTATTTTTAGCACATTTCTATTTGTAACAAATTCCTATGGGACCAATTACTACTTTTAGTAAGTTTCAAAAATGCATGTTCTGGTGAGTTCTCGGTTGCAATGCACCTCTAATGTCTCGGTGTTCTTCACGAGTTCTTCTATTGCTAGCTTTCCCAAAATAGTAGTCCTCATGTAGGAGACCTACAATTTTTAGAAAGTGGGCTTCTGGATGTCGGATTGATGTGGAATGAATTTTTTTGATATGGTTTTTTTCCCAATATCGCCCCTCTAAAATTTTAGACCCACCCACTTAATAGTCCAGGATATTTTAAACTTTCAAATTTCAGACCTAGCAGTGCTTCTAGACGTGGCAACCATTAATGGACCTCAAAATTGCAGGTTTAGTTTTCTCCTCCATTTTAAAAAAATTATATTTTGATTTTTTTTTTCTTATGATGCTTCACATGCAATTCTACTTTGCTTCGCTTAATGGTTTGACAGAAATCCCACTTCTTTCTTCATTGAGTTGGAAAGGAGATTTCTTCGTATTGGATGCTCTGTCACACAAGAGGAGAGTTTGAGGTTTTTTTATGTTTTTGGATATAGGAAAAAACAAAAAATAAGTTTGGTTATTTGTGCACTTTGGTTTGCAAGGTTTGTTCAGATTTCCATTTTTTGGCTATGGAGATTTTATTGTTCTCTTGTTTATTGTTCTTTATTTCTCCTTATTAGCTTGATGAGAATTCCTTCTGAGACCTTTATATCACCATGGGAAAGTTATTTCAGTTCCTTGGTTGATATGGTCTGATTTTTTTGCAATGGCGGAGTGATGGAAGAAATTTGCAGAGGAAGAATGTATGTATGGTTGTGCACGGGAGTGGAAGCAGTTAGAAGCAGGGAAGCAGGTCAAAATTTTGAATTTTTAAAAACATGGGGGGAGAGGGCTGGGTGAATTTTACTTTCCTGATGTACCTCACCTCAAAGGGATGTGAGGGACATCAATTTTCATGGAAATCCTAGAGGTGACACGTGTCCTTGATCCGATGGTAGGGGATGAGTGCTCAAAAATCAGCTTTAAAGCACTGAGGGGTTGGAAGCGGGTCACATGGGTGACCAAAAATATCTCCTAGAGGGATTGGTACATTTTTCAAGGTATTTTTATATGATATATGAGGGACATGAGGGACATAATTTTTCACGGAAATCCTAGATTTGACACGTGTCCTTGATCCAACGGTAGGGGATTTGAGCTCCAAAATTGTACTTGGGGGCTGAATTGTCAAGTCTGAAAGTCATATGAGGGTCCCATGGGTGCTAAGAAATTTTTTCCAAGGCTGGTTTACCTAACCTCAGGGACATCGGGGACATGAAATCCCACCAGGCTCCTGGTGCTGACACGTGTCCTGCCGAAAATTGACTAACTCCTGAACTGCCTTTGAGAGGGTAACTTGGAACGATGATAACTTGAGCTCTCGATGGAATTTCTTAGTGAAATTTTATATGATCCTGACTTGAAATGGAATTTTTAATCCAATGGTGGGGTTATCATGTCTTTATTCAACCATATGATCCCTAAAAATAGGATTTGTGATTTGAGACTCCACTTATGCCTGAGAAAAACTACCTATAAATCCTATGCGCCAAGGTGTTGTGAAAAATATGATTTCACCATCATGTATGTCTTGGAATCCTCTTTCCATATATGTTTTTTTACTTCTAACTCCATCTAGAGCTCCTGGAATCTTCTTCGAATCCGAAAGCTAATTTTGGCTTGTGCATTGCCTAGTCTTGTGAATCCTAATTCTAGCGAAACTGCCCCAACTTCTTAGATCCCTTCCAGAATCTTCTTAAATCCTTTCCATGATGTCCCAAGACCTTTTAATCACCTCCACATCCATTTAGGTTCTTCTACTCTACTTTGTGAGTTTGCCCCAGCCCTAGGAAGGCCAATGATAGCCCTTCCCACAACTGCATGTAGCTTGCAAATGAATTCCTAAAATCACCTAGGGGAATGAATGGAATTTCCTAAATCACCTAGGGGATGAGATAACATTAATTGGGAGGTCACTTATAATAAATGGATAGATATAGGGTGTATTGGAATTATACGAATTGAAAACTTTAACACGGGGTATTGTTGTCATCTTGGAAATTATCAATTTCCTTGTTGCACATTTGCATGAAAATAAGATGGTAAGATTTTGAATGTTGAAGATGAGATCTCTCAAGATTTAATAAATTTGTATTCCAACCTTCTCGAGGATGAAGGCCCCCTGGTGGAGAATGCAAAGTGTCTAAAATTTTGCAACATAATCCCAAGTTGATTTTGAATGAAATAAATGGAAATATTATGCAACCTTTCTCCATGGAGGAAATCCATGAATCCATTTTCACTATGAAAGGAGATAATTCCCTTGGCCTTGATGGTTTCCTTGTTTCCTTCTTTCAAACTTATTGGGAAATCATCAAATAAGATCTCTTTGAGGTTGTTAGTGAATTCCAAAAGAACGATTCTCTTCTAAAGGAATGGAATCATACATTCATTGCTTTGGACCCTAAATATCTTGGCTCCAAATATGTTTCCAAATTTAGGCCAATCATCCTTTGTAAACCTTCCTACAAAATTATTACCAAAATGTTGGTTGTTATACTTGAGCCTTTTATGAATTTCTTATCTCTAAAAAATTTATTAAAGGTAGATTGATCCAAGGTGGTGTCATTGATGTTCATGAAGCCATCAAATTAGTTCACCACTCCAAAATAGTTGGGGTGATCCTAAAATTGGACATGTAAAAAGTGTTTGATCATGTCATCTGGCCTTTCCTCCTTAGAGTTCTTAAAAAAATTGGGTTATGTGACAAATGGTGCAACTGGATATTTAGTTGTCTCTTCTCCCCAATTTTTGATTATGGTCAATGGTATTCCAACAAGTTACTTTAATTGCAGTTGTGGTATTAAGAAAGGTGATATTATATCACGTTTTCTTTTCATTCTTATGGTTGATACTTTAAGCCATGCTTTAGAAGTCGCTAAGTAAAGTTATGTAATTTCAGGTATCAAGATCACAACGTAACCCCTTCACTACCCATAGCTAATTTTTTGATGACATTCTTCTCTTAGGTGTTTCCTCTGGTCATGGAAGCCAAGGATTTGAATAGGATTCTAGATGTCTACTAATTGGCCTCCCAACAAATCATCAATTTCACCAAAATTTGTGTTGCCTATCTTAACACTCCGCCTAGTAAATGAGAAAAATATTACGGATATTTTTGGTTGCAGCATTGTGGACCTTCCATATACCTATTTAGGTCTCCCCCTCTATAAAGGAATGCAACTCAAAAACCTATGGACACCATTCATTAAACGTTATCAGAAGAAATTGGTTGGTTAGAAGGGCTCTCTTCTCAAACAAGAAAGTAAGTTGTAGCTGGTAAAAACTACTCTCCAGATCCTTCCTATTTATTTTATGTCTTTTCTTAAAATTCCTTCTTCGGTTTTGACTCGTAGTGAGCAAATTCAAAAACACTTATATAAATCAATTTTTTTATTTTATCCCTAAACTTACACAAATTGGTGGCCTGGGGCTTCAAAGAGTGGATGATATGAATGAGGCCATGCTTTCCAAACTAGGTAAGGCTATTTCATCAAATTAAAAGGCTCCTTAGGTTCAGATCCTTATATCCAAAAACATTTATCCATTAGAATAATTTCTCCATACAAAGATACCAAGGGGCTCTAGAATCTAGAACTCAATTGTGAGTTCCCTACCAATGTTGAGAGCTGGAACCAAATGGCACTTAGGAAATGGAACATAAATTGACTTCTGGGATGATTGGTGGTTTGGTGATAAGCCACTTGCTCATGACTCATTTTGGGACCCAATCAAAACTCAACTCTCCTCAATCTGTGGCAGCAAGGTTAATGGATATATTAACAAAATTAATAATAAACCTTGTTGGCATATTCCTATTTGGAGTCATTGTAACAAAATTCAGTTGTAGCGTCTCAAATGTCTTAGAACTACTCTCTCCTCCCAGTATATTTCTTTCACCCTGCCCTAGGATGAGCTTATTTGTCCTCTCTCTCCATCAGGTGGTTTTTCTGTCAACATGACCTATCTCTCCAAACCCCATATCCCTTGTGGTCCTCCACTTAGACATGTTTGGTCTTCTATTGTTGTCCCCAAGATTGGATTTTTCTCTTGGATTTCCTTCAGAGATGTTATTTTGTCTGGTGAAAATCTTAAAAGAAGGGGTTTCTCTCTTCCCACCCAATGTATTCTTTTCCAATCTTCTTTGGAAAGCTCGGCTCATCTTCTGCTCCACTATCATTTCTGCCATTTGGGGTCTCCTTCTTAATCATTTTGGAATGGCCTAGATTTTTCCCTCCTCTCTATGTGAAGCTTTCTCTCAATATATATTCCCTTTCAAGAATCCCATCTCTTCCCTTGTTTGGATTCTTCTTCTCCTACATGTCATTTGGGGAATCAGAAAGAAAGAAACAGACATATTTTCAAGGAGCATACTAGTGATCTAGTGTAGGTCTACAATGGGATTGTAACCATATTTCAAGAAAATTTAAACTGATTCATCTGGAGGAAGCACAAGTAAAAATTCAATCTCAATGATAGTTTTGATTATCTCCAACAAATTTCTTTTCCCTGTTGTTGGTCATCCCTCTAAAACTAGGAGAGCGAGTTGTTTTTGGTCTTCTCCTCCACTGGCTGGTTGAAGCTCAATTCTAATGGCACTACAAAAGGTAATTTGGGTCCTTTGGGGAAGGTTCCATATTGAGAGATCGTTATAGGATTCTTCGGTTATAACCACAAAAATTTTAGAATTGGAACTAATCACAGAGAAAAGGATCTGGATATTATTAAAGGTTTGGAACTTTCTCTCCTTATTGTCCAAGAGAGACTTATAGTGGAGAGTGATTCATTAAATCTCATAAAATCCTAAATTCTAAGGAACCCACTCAATGTACTATCCAGAATATTATAGAGGATATTAGGGCTCTTCAATCAAATTTTCAAGAGATCAAGTTTCAGCATACTTATCAAGAAGGAAACAAGGTTGTTGACTCTTTGGAAAACATTGGGGTTCTTTCTGAGGAGAAAAAGACTTGGATCAGAAACTTTCCAAGTGACCTTCTTATCACTATAACAAATGACTATTCTCCAAAGGCTTAGCTTATATATAAGACTTCTTATTAGCTTCATCTTCACTGATAAAGCTGATATCAGTTATAGTAGGATTTGGGATTGCTCCCCCTACCTTTGTGGTGGTGGGAGTACTAATTATATCCCAAGGGAAATCAATTTGATTTATAATTATGAGGGCTAGCGCTCATTTGATAATAAGGCTTATCTAATCATGGTGTTATGGTGTGGATTTATATTAATTAATAGCACTCAATTAATTTTTTGGTAGACATGTGTGGGAGATTCGATGGAAGGCTTGAAAAGTTCCTATTTATTTTATGTCCACATCGAAATTATTATATTCAAGTTTCTATATGTATGTAAGATGGGGGTGATTAAAAAATGAAGCCTATTTTTAGTGACGATATTAGAAGTGACAGTGATGACATCTTGGATATTTTGTAGGAAGATGGTACAACAACCTTCATGGAGAGACTCTTCGGGAACTCGATAAGAGTCTCCAACAACATTTTAGCTTCTTGGAAAAAAGGAAAATTAAAAGTCGGGAAAACCAAATTTACAATTTCAACAATTTTTTTTTTTGTAGTGGCCCTTTGGTCTCCCTATCACTTTGGTGATGTTTATTTCAAGAGATCTCTTAAATAAAAATGGTGAAGTTTCTCGAGATCGGAGGAGAAATTAAGGAAGTACCGGTCTAGTTATGAGTGTTCCTCCATTATCCTGGCCTAGGATAGAGTTTTAGATGTCCTTATACATTGTTTCACACTGGATGGAAACTACAATTTGGGTCCTCATCTCTTCCTCCTCTCTCATCTACATCATGGGAAAAAGGTAAATTTGGATTCTTTCCTCTTTTAATATCTCAAGTTGTCTATCAATTTGGACAGAGAAGGAAAGGGCCTCCTTCTCCATCATGCTCTTTGGTACTTATTATTTTAATCTATGGATTGCCTGGTAGAACTCTTGCATTTCCCTCCCAAATTGGGAAAGTTTTGCTACCCCACTTCTACTCGACATGCCCTCCACTCGCTCTCCCCTCATCCTCCTCATAGCCACTGCCATTGTAAACTAATCTCCTCTAACGTTATAATTAGTAGCCATTCCGCTTCCTTTTCTACTTCCCCTTCTCTACTAAGGATGCTTAATTTTTCTCTCCTAGGATTTTTGTCATGTCCCCTACTAACCCCTCTTCCCTGGTTGTGCAGGTCTAAGGTTCCTTTGGAAACCATAATTGAACAAAGATATCCTGAAGCTCTCTTAGGTTTATCCTTTATGTACATGAACTCTCTCGGCCCCAAAGTGAAGAATCCCCAAATGTTGGTATGGAAGATGTGAATATGACGAGAGAAAGAAGATCAGCATATGGATGAAGCTCCCAATGTTGTCGGTGATAGTGAAATTGTGGTGTAATTCTTGGAATACTCAAGAGAGCCTTCTTTTTCCTCAAATCTTGGAAATATTATACTAATAATACTTGGGACAACATAAACAAAGACCTGCATTGAGCTTCTCATTTTGGTGGAATCCTTGGCAGATATAAGTGCTTGTTGTAGCAAAGAAAGTTGTTGAAGATCTTAAAAATATCTATGCTATGTAATATTTTCACTACTACTAGTTATTTCCTTTTTTACTTTTCCTTTGGGATTTTTTGATGTTAGCTTCAATGCTTTATCTTTCCAGATGGGCTTTTTGTAATCAAGGATGAGGTTCTTTAAAAAAACCCTTTTACCCTAATTCTAAAAACATCCTCTTGGATTATTGTAAGCAAACTTTGTCAATTATTTTATCCAATATATGTATATTATTAGTTATATCCAAGCCAAATCTCTACTCGTAGCATTTTCAAATCCCCATTTGGAGACCTTTCAAGAGCACCCACAATCATTCATTTACAAGGTTACACAAAGTTAAATACTATTACAACCTTATCATTGAGGTTCACAAGGAAGACATAAAAGAGTAGGTTTGCATCTACTTATCTCTTTGTTTCAACCACATTTTTCTGTGCTTACATTATGGCACACTTGGTGGGACTTACCCACATTTAATTTAATTTTGTTTCATTTTTCATTCATTTTGTAATGCAAGATGTTAATTTGTTGCTAACATTTGTGAAATTATGGTTTTAGTTTTTTTTTTTTTGGTGTGTTCTTGTTGTTGTTTTTTATGTATGTATATTCTATTGCATTCTGAAACAACTTCAAGGGAAAAATAAGATTTAAAAAATTCTATTTTTGTGACTTATTATGTTTTTGTGACATCTTTATATATGTTTGCAAGTGCCTTTTGGGAAGCAAAATTAGTTTCAAAAAAAGGCCCTTTCATCTATTTTTACTCTATTTTTAGTTATAACTAACACTAAAAACAAAAGCTAAATTCTTGTTACTATAGATACTAAAATTAGGTCACACTCCCCTTTTGTCCCTCGACATATAAGCACCCTTTATTACATTTACCTAGCCATGACCCCCTTCACCCCACTAATATTAATTTAATTAATTTAATTAAATTAATGCATTATCCTCACTATATTTATTATTTAAATATCTTATTTAAATAATATCTACACATATAGTTCACTTAGACACCTCACCAAGCCAACTCAACCTAAGACCTATTCTTAGCAAGTTCCCATAACTAACTAAGACTTACCCAAACCCTAAAAATCAATGCCTACATTCCCTCTAACCACATTCCCTGCATGCTCACAAGAAGCTCCCAGTCTAATCCGCGAGAGAATGACACGAGATCCAAGGAAATCAAGAGGATCTCCCTAGTTTAGTAAACCTAGGAAATCCCACCTTGACCGAAATCGGTTAAGCCAGGACCACCGTCTTGTTACCCTTTTAACCCAAAACAACCTTATTCTAAAGGTTGGAACTTGGAAGTTGGGAGTTAGAAGCAAGAAATTTGATGAGAAAGACCACATCTCAGAGAGATAACGCATATTTAGAGAGAAAATTCCAGTGAAAACTCACATTCAAGGAAGGAGATTGAGCATATTCTCTCTGCATAGCCATCCCTGCCATGATCGATCTAGCCAAACAAAGAGGAATGTACATACGGTGCATGTAGAAGCTTTTCTTCAGTTAGTGATCACTTGCAACCTTCAAACCCATCATCAGCACCTCCATCCCTCACACACACAAGGCCTTTAGGAATGAAAGTCAAGTAAGTACAACATCATACTTTTCTGGTTATTTCATTTCATCATCATTTTATCATCCATTGTTTATCTTGCTCCCTATTGACATCCTCCATATTTTCACTTCCATAGACCCATTAATGCCTCGCAAAGCCTACTCCTCAGCCACCCAATACCTCGCCCCGACCAACCAAAGTCCTTTGTGTAATAAAAAAGGAGACCAAAAGCCCATTTTGTGACATTTCTAGATCTCACAAGAATCGGCACGGTTATAGATAACCGTCGTCGGTCACCCCGATCGACACCGTTTTGTGTTTGCCCACACAACCATGAACAGAGACCTACCCACCTAATTTTATCTCACCCTCATCCACTGTGACCTACCCGAGACCTTTATCAGACCTGCAGAGACCCAGAACCAATTATTTGACCTTTGGATTCTATTCTAGCTTAGCCTGTTAGATTAGATTTGTTTCTTATTGTGTTTTTAAGTGAGATATCTAAATCATTTCAAAATAACAACATGATTTACTTTGTTTACAGCATTGAATTGTTTAAAATAGTGGACTAAAATCCATCTAGGAAGTATCATACTTCTCGGATCTAGCTTACGCTAGGTAGTTCACTTCCCATATTGTTTAATTCCTTTTAGTGGTCTTGTTTTCATTACAGGTAGTTCCTCCTAGCCAAAAGGAAGCTCTCACGATCAGCTATGGATTTAGAATTCATACACGTGCAACAACCCATCAACCGAAATTTGAATAGGTATTCCTCCTATGCCCGTTACCCTATCTGTTTCATCAATGCTTCTAAGAAACAATCTAAGAAAAAGGTGAAACATTTTGGCATGCCCAGTGGGACCCATCCAGGGTTCCTTGCATTTAATTCATTCCTAGGAAAAAATTGTGTGTTTTTTTCCTTCTAAAAAGCATGCACACTAATTTTCTTATTTGGTAATCCACCATCTCTTTTCTATTTGTTCTAAAGGAAACTTTTCTTTAGGTGTAATTAAAAAGAACCATTTCTTCATGTTTTCTGCATTGTAGTGAAAGATAATCTCTCTTCCTCTTCATCTTATTGTGTCATCCAATTTCACATTTTTGATTTGGGTTTAAAAACAAGTGCATTCCATTCTGATTTATTGCATTAGCTCACATTAATTGAGGGCAACCTATACGCTGGAAGTCATGACCAGCTGATGGTTGACAAACGAATTGTAGAAAAGCACATTTATCCTTTTCTCTTTCTCTGAGTCTTACCAAAACACACAAAAATTCAAAATACATACATTCTTAAACAACATCTTACCTAGAAGAAGCTATAGGTGATCACACGATCACGGCATAGTGGGCACCCATCTCGCTACTCTGTCGAGTCATACTTTAGAGTGAAGCCCACCCCCACCATAACATACCTAAAACCTCACCTTTTAGATCTCCTTCTTTGTAGGAAGCCATCCTCACCAAAAATCTATTTCACAATTCATGTGTCAGTCCCTAAATAGCATAAGCTACAATAAACATAATAGAAAAGGCACTCCTAGGATCGCATTTTCTTAGTGTTTTTACTTGGCTTGTGTTTTGAGGTGAAAGATCACGTTCATCACTTTTTTTGTTCATCCTTGCATGCTCCTCATCATAGCTGGTGTATTCTAGCTTCACTTGAGTGTGCTTGGGACATATCATCATCATTCCTAGAATTCTGGGTCTAATTCTACATCAAATTTTAATTCACAACCACTTTCTTTCATCACTATTTCAATTTCACAGTAACCGTCATCGGTTACCTCTTACCGCCATCGGTTATACCCTATCGACATCGGTTCCAGATCCTTTTGCTAACCTACTCAAAAGGAAATTTTACTCCACTTTCTTCCACTTTTCATAGTCTCTATCACTGTCATTATTCCCATTGACATTTTAAACATCCCCAGATTTGGCATACCGCGATTTTACCTTATGCCTCATTGTTTACACTTTGTCCATTTTCTACGGTGGATCGGTAGTGGTTACCCCGACCAAATTAGTTTTCCTAACCGACATCGGTTATCCTATTTCACATTCTAGCCACTGTTTGTTACTTCATCCATTTTTATCACTAGATTCACTTGTTCCTGTTGTTCTCTATATCATTTACAGAGAAGCAACCCTACCTGATCAATACTGGTTCACATGGTGCTAACCCGAAGACAAGAAAGTGCCCTCATGTTCCATGCCAATTTCCAACCACTCCCACCTATTCCTTCACCACCTTCTATTTTATCACCAGCCATGGATCCCATCCAGCCTACTACTATCACTACCAGAGATGAGGAGTTCACACGACTCCTTGACCAGAACCCTACCGCCTTGTAGTTTTACCTTTCTCACTCATCCACTCGAGATGCCTCGGGTCAGTTGATATACGGCATGCCCGTATCTATCCCCCAACTCTCACACCCACTTCCGCATCGGCCCCATCTAGCTCTGTGCTACCCACATCCACTTTACCCCCAGTCATTTCACAGTTAGGTTCTATACCCACTATGACTATCACGTCTGTTACCTCTATGGTACCCATCACATCTACCATACCCCCGATGACTACCCTAAACACAACCTCATCCACCCCTAATGTCTCATACATACCTGTAGCTACATTCCCACCTCCGTGTTTCAGGAACCCTACCCCATTTCAAAATGTATTTCTTTCCATTCCACAATCATTCATTAGCCCCTATTGCCACTAGGGTTACTACGACCCTTCCACCCCCATATACATACTACCAACAACCACCCGTTTCATCTATTATTCATTCCGGGTACGTACCCCCTATTTCATGGCCTTCTTCTCCACCACCTTACATGGCACCCCATGCACTGGAATGCCACCCCTGTTATATGCCCAAAACCAACCTCCTCATGCTATAGGAGGCATCCAATCATCACAACCCACCAATGACCTAATTAAATTGATGTTGGACAAGATGCAAACATTGGAGGCATCAATTTCTGGCTCCCGCAACACTCTCACCTACGAAGAGATTTGCAATGAGCCTATTCACCCATCCATTCCTATCTGTTTCATACCCTGTGCATTGGGAAATGCCTAAATTCAACCACTTCAATAACAAGGAAGACCCACAACAACATTTGCACTCGTTCAAACACGGGTGTTATCTGATTGCTCATGATGATGCCTTACTTTTGAGAACTTTTCCCATGTCCCTCACTAGACCTGCATTAGATTGGTATAGTGGGTTACCCAAACACTCTATATTCTCATTTAATCAGTAGCCTAAGCATTCTTGGATCATTTCTTTATCAATATTGTCAAGAAGGTTACCATGACCGATATATATTTGACACATCAAGTATGAGGAAAAATCTATCGCAAATTTTTTTCACTCGCAAAGCACAGCCTAATCAATCAACTTACCTTCCAATTGCCACAAAATGAACTCATTGAGCTCTTCACATGAGCTTGCGCTAGACATATCTCCCCGACCTTACAGGTCCAAACCTTCCAAACATTTGATGAGGCATTCACTATGGCACGAAAGTTAGAGATTCGGGCCATCAAAGAGAATAAAATCCAATTATAAAATAAGAATTCGGCATTCAAGTCGAATGAAACCTCTTCTTCTTCCAAACCACAAACCAATTATTCCAAAACTAAGGTCACCACTAACGCAGTGGTACTCAAGGTTGGCCCAACTCATCTCAGTAAAATAAGCTACACCCTCATCTAATCTATCACTTGTCCAGACTTTTTGATTCAGACAAGAGTAGTGAAAATATACCCCAATTGGGGAACCTTACTCTTCTATTTTAGAAAATCTTATCAAAGCTGGAGCCATCACCCTTCCACCCATAAAACCCCACACTGGTTTTGACCCTGCTTGCCCCATGCCCACATGGTATAAAGAGCATGATTTCTATAACTATCACCGAGTAAAGGGTCATAGTGACGGCAACTGCATCACTTTCAAGAATATTTTCCAAGAAATGCTCGAGAAAGGTGAGTTAACTATGGATAATCCCAACGCCACCCCCAACCAAAATCTAAAAATCTTCAAAAAATTGTTTCCCAACCATGCCCCTTCATCCAATCAAACCAGGTGAGACATCCACTCACAATACCCATACCCATGAGGTTCACGCTATCTTTAACGAGGTACTTGTCACCTCTCAATTACCTCACATCCCTTCCATAGAGGAAATCCTATCCGAAATCCTCCTTCCACATTAGAACCAACCTTCACTGTTCCTTCACCAACAGAGAAGCACCTTTCATCACCTTCATCACCTACGAGAGGGTCTTCCACTAACATTTAGACCATCTCACCCCTAGCTTCTCGACTTAGAGAAACTTTACCTACCATACCTCTTGCACCCATAGAGGATCTCCCATTACCTCCTCCACCCACAAAGGAGCACCTATTACCTCCTCCACCCATAGAGGAGCACCTATTACTTCCTCCACCTGTAGAGGAGCACCCATTACCTCCTCCACCCATAGAGCAGAACCTATCCATTCCTCCACTTATAGAGAAGCTCCCATCATCTCCTCCACCCATCATATACCTAGTTGAAATACCTTTTCCTCTTGGTGAGAATTCTCCATTAGCTACCCAAAATCCAACAGACCTACTTTTAGCCCTCTTACCCACGGAAGCAGAAGTGGCCAATTCCCCATCTCTAAGATGCATTTTATGGGAATTCCATTAGGTCCTCACCAACTCCACCCGTAGACGTGCCTTTCTCACGTTTGGATGATCACTTAGATTATGTGGATAGGGCTTTACTATGGGGGCACCTCTTACTCCTTGTCTTCAACACGGATGCGAGCTCCCTCACCGACAACTCCATTATCTACCTGAACACATTTTGACCCATCAAACCAAATACAACCACTGATCTCGCAACCCCTTCCACGATACCCGTTAGCACTCACACCACACCCTTACCCATAACCCGACCTACATCTAAACCCAAACCCATACCCACAACATTTGCCTCCAGTAAACCTATTACCACTTTAGGGGTCACCCCGACCACCAGCCTTACTCATCCACCTATTAAACTGGATTTAGCTACATCCTCCAACATCAATACCACACCTACTCCGACACCCAAACCAAAGAAACAAACTCAGTGACCTCATAACCCGACCACACCAACCACATCCGCACTTGTCCCATCTGCCTTAAGACCTTAGCTTCCCAACATGGTCAAGCACCCTTCACCCATCCATAAACCAATAACACAACAAACTATTCCTTCCTCACAAACCTCTAACCTACTTAGGCACACAACATGACTTATACCGCACTTGTAGTCTCCTTACCACCAATACCGCCAATACCTTCAGCTATTGCTTCACTACCCACTACACTTCAGTATTTGTCCCTCACACCCCAAGCATGACCCGCGTCATCTACCTTCACAGCACCCCCATTATCCCCGTGGGTAACTCACCCTCTTCCTCCATCTACTTTTCCTTCTAGACCTTGTACACCCACATCACCTTTACCCAAGAAGGTGCAACCCAAAACAAAACCCCACTACCCCACACAAAGGTATTCAAAACAACCCCACACCCTCCTACCCGTTCGTCTACTACTATACCCCTACCCAAATGAACCCAACCGATACCTCAAACCACACCAACACCTAAACCCATAGCTTGACCTGTTCCTACTCTTCCAAAAACAATCCCTTGACAATCAACCACACATACACCCAAACCTACGTTCACTTCCCATTGTGATCCACTAGCAGGGTCCTATGCCAAAATTTTAACCAACCTCCTCGAGACTTCTGTTATCACATTACCGCCACTCTAACCTTATGACCCCCTCAAACCCAAGCCAAAAGGGTTTGATGATACTAAAATTTTTGCATACCATCATGTGTCAGGGCATGATGTGGAGAATTGTAAGGCCTTAAAAACTGTCATTATCTAATTGTGTCCACCAGAAACCAATTTTGACGATGATGACCTTCTTGATGAGGATCCGGCTTCACCAACATCCATTCCCACACTGCCCACTCAACAACCACAACCTCCACCCTCACGGCTCCTAGAGCCACACCCAAAATTTGAAATTAACATGGTTCACATCAGAGAACTTGCCACACCATCATCTAAATTTCATTGCGCCTAACTGACCTCACAGGGATTTTCTCCTCCAGTAGGTTTTTTCCCTTCATTTTGTTATACCACTCACCCTACACCTTCTCCATTTTCCAACTTCCCACAAATCAACATGGTACTTGTCACTACACATGCGCAGAAGGTCAAAGAAAAGGCAATTGACCCACCAACCAATCCTATACCCAACATACCATCTACACCCATACCTAAAATAACTATCCGCAGCCCCACATATCCCATTTCTAATGGCGTCACACATCACACCATGCTCAAATAATTACACCAATCTCCCCTCAAAATGTCCTTATATGACCTCATTCAAACCTCGAAATCCCATCGTCAAGCTCTCATGGAGGTTCTTCAATCTATTGAGGTTTTACCTAATGACCCTACACTCGTAGCCTCCATTATCACACCCCATCATGTAGCCTCTCTCACCAAATTACCACCTTCATCCTCACCTCACCTTGTTCACCAAGTGGCCTCCCTTAGCTTCTCAGAGGAGGAGATCGTGCCACACCAAAATGATGACCCGGACCCAGCCCTCTTCATCTCTATCCACATTGATGACATACGGGTACACCATGTGATGATTGATGGAGGTGCTAGCATTAACATAATTTCATCCCATGCATTTTCTCAAATGCGCATACCTGATAATTACATGCATAAACATCTAGTCATGTTGCATTCATTCAATGACGCTATCACCTCCACACTAGGCACTACCATCTTTCATGTTCGCATGGCCCCCGTACTGTTCAGAATTGTTTTATGTTTTAGAGGGGGAATTCCAATATAACTGGTTGCTTGGTAGACCCTGGATCCATGTCATGGGTTACGTTCCTTCCACTTTACATCATTGTGTAAATTTTGAACACAAAGGACACACTTATACCATTCTAGCTGACCCATCACCTTTTAAAACATGCAACATGCTTTATCGACCCAATGATGTGCTCATACCTATCAAGCCATCTACCTCTGTAACCAATACCGCCTCACCTACACATCCACCTACAAGACACCGCTACTTTCACTACACATACATACCTCCTCTATTCCTAACGCTACTATAACCTCCATGCCTGACCCATTAGCTTCCCAATCCATTAACTCCACCTCTGCATTGACCTCTGACACATCATCCATACCAGCTACCCACATACCAACCACTAATCCCTTGGAAGGTGTTTTTCAATGCCTCACTCTGGGGAGTACTTCTGTATAGTGTCAACACATTCCTTACTCCGCATGCAGTATGGAAGCCTTCAACAACACCCTCACTATGATCGTATATAGGAGAACACCTCCTTTATGGTCCTCCTCATCTTTGTACTAGTCTCACCTATGGGGGACTTGATACTACCACTTACACACTTGAACCACCATCACAACCCCACCCATTTTCCACTGACTTCCAATCACTTACCAATTACCGTTTCACCCACACCTTCTGTACCCGTGTGTGTAAGGGTTTTGGCTTTGGATTTTATGAGTAAGGACGCCATACCATTATTCCATGTACCACCCAAACATAATGACCATAGTGGTATCGGATTCCCTGAACCTCCTACTAAACAGCCTGTATTGAACTCATTGAGGACCCAGCCCTTCTCCACCTTCATCACCACCCTCATCGTGGAGTCAATGGATCCCTGAATCTATCCCTCCTAACTTTTTTTTCATAAACACCATTTCCTTGGGGCCTTTGACTTATCAACATGAAGGTGAAGCCCCTTCCACTCTCTCATTCTTGTATCCTGAAATGATTGATGACGACACACCTATAATTAATGTCATTCAATGTCAGGATGATGAATCCATACTCACATACCTTGGTGTAGAAGACTCATATATTCATTAGTCATTACCATCTGAGACACAAACCATGTTAAATGAATCGAATATCGAGATCAACATTCATACTCAGGATGACCCACACATCCTAAAGATTGGACAATCTTTAGATGTTATGAACAGGAAGCCATCACTTCTTTTCTCAGAGATCATAACCATGCTTTCACTTGGTCTTACGCAGACATGCCCAGTATTGACCCCACCATAGTGGTCCACAATATCATAACCATTCCTCGATGCCAAACCTATCAAACAAAAGTTGAGGAAAATGCACCCTTGCATTGCTCTTCTCATCAAAGAAGAACTTCAGTGCCTTATTTCTGTTTCCTTCATCTTACCCATTGATTATCCTTGTTGGATTTCTAACATTGTCCCTATTACTAAAGCAATAGGGGACTCTACATTTACATAGACTTCTATGACCTCAACCTAGCCTACCCGAAAGATGACTTTCCCTTACTTGGTATTGATCAACTGGTTGACCTCACCGCTAGTCACAAGATGCTCTCACTCATGGATGGCTTCTCGGGTTATAACCAAATTTTTCTTGCCCTAGAAGATTAGCACAAGACTGCATTCATTACCACTTGGGGAACCTTTTACTATCGAGTCATGCCTTTTGGCCTTAAAAACACTAGTGCTACATATTAGCATGCTATGACTTACATCTTCCATGATATCATGCATCACATATTGGAAGATTATGTGGATGATCTCTTGGAAAATATAAACGTTGCTCGAGCACCTCACCATCCTTGAAACCATATTTGACCGCCTCATTAAATATTGTGTCCACCTTTAACCTAAAAGTGCGTATTCGTAGTTCTCTCAGGAAAACTCCTGGGATTTATTGTTTCCCTCCATGGTATAGAAGTTGACCCTGCTAAAGTCAAGGCCATTCTGGAAATTCCTCCGCCCACTAACCTTAAACAACTCGTATCTTGCAAGGTAAATTACAGTCCATTCATCATTTCATTCACAACTATCTGATTGGTGTCAACCATTTCATCATCTGCTTAGGAAGGATGTCTCCTTTAAATGGGATGATGACTATCACAAAGCTTTTGAGGCCCTAAAACAATACCTTCTCCAACCACCCATACTCATTCCACCTAAATACGATCAACCTTTTTACCTATACATATCAGCTACCGATCATTCCTTGGGAGCCATGCTCACTCATCGTGATGAACAACACAGGGAGCAGGTAGTTTATTACATAAGCCATACTCTTTTGGACTATGAAACCCGATATAACCATCCAGAAAAGCTTTTCTTAGCCTTAGTTTTCATTTCCACCAAACTCCGCCATTACCTACTCAACCACAAAACCTATGTCGTGACCAACACCGATCCCTTACACTTCATGTATGCCAAACCTTATCAAAATCAGCGCTTGTATGCCACGATGGCTTATGCTTTTAGCTGATCTTGACCTCAAATTCATTCACCAAAATTCCATCAAAGGCTAGGGTATCGCCGAAAAAATGGTGACACACCTATTCCGGGACCAGTCCTCTAATTTGGACTTTTCGATGATTCAATTACTACTCTTTCCTTGGACAACCCCCTTACCAAATGACATTGTTCTTCGATGGTTCCAAGTGTCAGCATGGGGGTGGGGCTGGTGTTATCCTCATTCCTCTAGATGGAGAACCCATGCCTTTGTCTTTCAAACTAGACTTTGAATGCACCAACAATATTTCTAAGTATGAAGCACTCGTACTAGGTCTCCAGACTGCCTATGCCCTAGATGTCAAATCAATCCACATCTTTGGTGATTCACAATTGGTCATAAACTAAGTCAATGGTATGTACCAATGTCATAATGAGATACTTCAAAAGTATAAACATCATGTAGGAATAATTTTGACCACATTTGATCATTACACACTTCAAACCATCCACGTTCAACCAACACATTTACGGATACCATGGCACTGCTTAGCTTCCCAAATACCCACTTCCCCTACCGATTCCAAAATATTTTCCACCATACAATGCCTCCATTCTCCTTCTTATTTACCTCAATATGTTTACTAAATCAAAACGACACCCCGACCTGAGTGACCTTTAGTATAAACAATACTCGACTACCTTTCCCTCTCCATCTTACCACCGATCTCACTTGTAATGGACAACACACCTTCCTTAAAAGGTATCTCATTTCGTCATTCTAAGGGCACTCCTCTATAAGTGTAGCTTTGATGGTATTATCTTATGATGCCTAGCAAGTTCTGAAATTCATTATACCATTAAGGAGGTTCATGATGGCATATGTGGAGGTCACTTTAGTGGCCTTGCTATTGCTAAGCATATTCTTCACCTAGGCTATTACTGGCTGACCCTTAACCATGATTATTGTAACTATGTAAAATGTTGTGTGAAATTCCAACAACATTCCAACCTTCATCATACATGTAGTCATGCCTTACAGGTTGCTCATGACCTTTGGCCCTTCTCTCAATGGGGTTTGGATCTTGTCGGAGAAATCAATCCTCATTCTTCCCAACGCCATCAATGGATCATAACTGCTACTGAATACTACACAAAATGGGTGGAATCCATACCACTCATCTCCATGAAAGCCAAGAAAATATGTGAGTTCATTAACCATCACATCATTTTCTACTTTGGTGTCCCTCATCACCTCATCACTGACAATGGAAAAAAATTAAAAAAACAAAACATTGCAAAAACTTTGCGATGCCTTTGGAATTCAACTTAGTTTCTCAAGCACCTATTACCCACAAACCAATAGCCAAGCCAAATCCACTAACAAAACCCTCAACAAAATTCTCATGAAAGTGGTTGACGATACTGGGAAGGATTGGCATACGCACATTAATTTTTCCCTATGGGCATACCACACTAGTATTCGCACTTCCATTATGGCCACACCCTTTTCTTTGCTGGTCTACGGTATAGAGGTTGTTCTACCTCTCAAAGTCCAGATCCCCTCACTCTACATTTCTCTCCATGACATGCTTACTGATGATGACTTTCATCAGGACCGCTTAGCACAACTAGAGTTATTAGACGAACGTTGTCTTAATGCTCTGGATCACCTTCAAGTTTACCAACAACGTATCAAATGTGCTTATGAAAAACATGTTCATGAACAAACCTTCCAAGTCAGTGACCTTGTCTTAAAAGAAAATCAACACATAACCAAAGCAGAAAAAAGTAAATGAGGAAAATTCACTCCTAATTGGCTTGGACCATACATCATAACTCATACCTATGGATCAGGTGCCTATCGTTTATCCTCACTTGAGGGTAAACCCAAACCTGAGCCCCTTAACACATTGCATCTTCGACCATTCTATTGTTGACTCATTGTCCTACCTCACCCTTTGTCTCTTTATAGGCTCATCCCTTGAGCGCTATCCACTTCATACACCTCCCTAACGATTAAACAAGAATCATGTGAGTACCTGTCACTTGTTATCTTCTCTTGAATATGTGTACCATGGCACTGCACATAGCATGATTCTCATGGATACTTTTTGTCTATCTTTAGATGAGATCCCATGGTCATTCCACCTTGCCTTTTGAAAAAGAGTCCTATCCTTCACCTTGGTCTTGTCCATGATTTCAAAGACCTCCAATGGGACCAAAATCCTTGAGTCAAAATTCTAATAAAAATATGACTCCCTCAAAAGGACATCTTCCTCTCGAAAAAATTGTTACTATAAATAGATTGCTCCCTCAAAGGACAGCTATGTGAAGCTTTAAAAAAAAAAAAAAGAGAAACCAAAGCTTCCCGCATCAATCAGCTTCACGAAGACCTCAAGGAGTACCATATTATTTATCCCATATAGACTTCCCACATCGATCAGTCTATCACAACAAAAAAAAATTTAGTCATGGACTTTCCCATTGTGACCTCGGACCTCTTGCCCAAAAGACCTATCACTCAAAACATATAAAATTAACTACCTTTCACCCACCTTACCATTTCCACTCTCATTTCCTAAATTTCCTCAAGGGACATCTTGGAATTTAGACATTTGGTGATCCTGTGACTACCTTCATCGTAGAACAGTTAATCATGCAATGCCTTTCAAGTCTTGTGTTCATCACCCCCTCCAAGGTATGATCTAATTGGTATGATCTTACCCAATCAAGTGGTTTTATTCCCCCCTCTTATCTTTTAACCATATTTGTTTACATTTTGATTACCTTATACAGGACTTGGTACTTGAATCTTACCTTTGGGGTAATCCTCCCCTTTTTCCATGATCACCTTCTCACCTACATCATTTTCCCTATAATCTACACACACCTATTACACTGAACCCACTACATGCCTAAAAACCTACCAACTCATTCTCATATTCTTCCCTAGCTCATGGGAGAAATACATCAGCTTGAGGTCCCTTTTTGCCAGGACTATGTAGGAAACACTCGAGGGCATGGAGCCCTTGGAGGTTAGCTCAGCCATTCTCTACCCTAAACAATTCATCAACCATGCCTAACTCACCATTTACCCCACATTTCACTTAGTTCCCCTTTTCTAACAAAATTGGAAATCAAGCTACATGCATAACAAGTTGCTTCCCATTTTATACATTTATTATGCCTACCATCTCTCTATCATCACTATGCATAGATTATAGAACATTTCACATATGACCCATAGTATCATTCATTGCCAAAATAATGAATCATAACTAAACCTACTTTCAACTCAATCATGCCTAACCAGACCTAACTCAAACCATACCTATAACCTAACTCAAACCATGCCTATAACCTAACTCCATCCATGCCTATAACCTAACTCAACCATGCCTATGACCTAACTCAACCATGCCTATAACCTAACTCAACCATGCCTATAACCTGACTCAATCCATGCCTATAACTTGACTTGATCCATGCCTAAACCAACCTAACTCCATCATGCCTAACTCACCTAATTTCCATCCATATTAAAATAACAAATCCATATCTCATCTAACACAAGCCATAAAACCAATATCTCATAAACACATCAATGCATCACAAAATCCGATGAATCTCATCATATAAATCAATAAATGTGTATCTCAAAATAAATGTCTGTCTCATCATGGCCATCATCTCAAAATGTTGGCACGCAGCTGATATACAATACAAAATGTCATCGACACGCAGGCCGGTCTCATATATACAAAAATAATGAATGAATCAATACAAAAAAATCTTCGGCATGCAGGCCGGTATCTGCTCAAAATATACAACAAAATCACTCATACATCCTCACTATCTTTGTCACACAGGCCAATATGTGATAAAAAAATATACAACTATCTTCGGCACGCAGGCTGGCATATATATCAAAAATAATCACTAGTATACATAAAAAATCGGGAGGCCGCATATCAGACATCTCGCCAGATGTCCTCCATCTCTGTGTCCCCTGCACCCTCGGCCTCCTATGCCCCTGCTGGCACATCACCTTGCTCTAGTCACTATGCACTAGTGGCCTCTCCCTGATCAAGCCTCGGAGCTCGCTGACCTCCTATGCTCTCCACACTATGTGTGTGGGATCTCGTCCTCTCACTAGATGCCTGCTATGCCTTGTACTCTTCATAAGAGAGGAAGTCTATCTTGGCTACCATGAGCTGGTCTTGATAGTATCGTGCCTCACCTAGGGCATCCCATAGCCTAGATATAGGCATGGTATATGGTGGTCCCATAGGTCTCGTCCATTCAGACTCGCCTACGCCTGACCTATGAACTAGGACCAGCTCCATGTGCCTATGGTGGTACCCCCTTTCCCCGTGCCTCGTGGTGGTACCTCTGTCCTCGTGCCTATATCTAGGCTTGTAAGGCCCTAATCTATGTTTGGGTTGTGGCTAACTAGCCTGTAAACTCGCTACCTGAGCTGCAGGGCTGCCACCTTACCATCTCCATCTCTTCCATCGCCATCGAGCTGCAGATCGACCACTGTGCTTGTAACTCTTGCTACCTCTTCCTCTCGACCCTCCAGATGTGTCTGTAGTATACCTATTTGCATGATTAGCATCGCTACCTACCCTTATAGGGTGTCTCTTTGCATAACATGGTAGCTAGGTTTGGCTGCCCTGGTCTCGGTGGTATGGCTCGTAACTGAGCTTCCCACCACTACCTATACCTATCTGTGCATTCAAAGCATCATCAATCTACTAATCCACTAGCTGCTCCTCCTCTCCTATAGGCACTAAAGGTTTTGGTAGAGGTAAGGGCCTCTCTGCATCATCTCTCCGATATTGTGGGAAGGGAAGAGGAATATCCTGTACAAGCCCGAACTGCCATCGGACCTTGTCTACCGGGATCATCTTATCCTCCCCAGGACAACGACCCTATATCCACCTCTCTAGTTGGAGCTCATCTAGCTCCTCATTCATGTGCCTATGCGAGGGGAATCCCACATATGGCCTCCAAATAATGTCCACTCCATAAACCCCTCGCAAGCAACTACCGAAAATGGGCCACATCGTATGTCACCTATTTCGACCTCCGCTCTCCTACAACTAGCACCCATCTCTTATATCCCAACCGCACACATCTCGGTGGGAATGCATATTCTTGGGGAATCCCTATAGGTTGAACACAGACTATGTTCTCGTAGGCCCAATAGTGTAGTATAAATGTACATCACATGAAATTTGAACTCAGTAACCGCCATTTGCCACAACTCTCTGTATAGTTGCACCAAGAATGTTGGTGCCCAGGTGAAGCATGTCTCATACACCATCATATCATGGAGCACCCCATCGTTATCGGGAAAGCATCCACCCTCTCGCATCAAGAAGTGCATAGCAACACACTACCTTCATAAATAAAACTAATAGCCTCGTCTCATCCGGAAGGGCTAGGTACATCTTATCATAGCTCAAACTGTGCACTATGGAATCTCAGCTCCATCGCCCCCTCATCAAAATACTATCAGCTCCTTTGATTCCTCGAAGGAGATCCTTTAATTAACCTCAAAGGAGATAGAGTCACACATCGAAAGGTGGAATGTGTTGGTTGCGGAGTCCCATCTATCGATGAGTGTGACCATCAAACTAGGCTACCGAACAGCATGTCGGTAGTGCCAAATACCACTCAAGCCCACTACCTCCACGTGCTATAGCTCCAAAGGGCTCGCTAGGCCATGTAATGTCACTAGTAGCGGCAGAACCCTATCCCGTATATGTAATTGTGATCTCCCCGCATCCAATCCAAAGCACAACATTAATCTACATTTACCATAGTCATATTCATCACTTATCATTACCGACCACCCTATTTTTACCCTTCCTATCTCAACCACCTAACCTACATCATTTTTTGGACCCTTGTGCATGAAATCCTGACCGGTGTCGGTTCATCCTAACCGACTTTGGTCACCCTTAAATCGGCATCGGTCACCTATTTGGTGACCGATACTAGTTCAATCGACCACCGGTTACCACTTAACGGTATTAGTCACCCCTAAGGTGACCGATCTCCAGCTCTACCCAACCAACGTCAACCAAGCTTGACCGACGCCGGTCACTGTCACGGAAAAATCCATTACTTCCCAAACCCCCTTTTTCTAAACCCTCCCACCGGTCCCTTTTACCCCACCTACTATGACCTACACTACCCCAAAACCCCTACCCACCCCACCTATCCGATTTCCTACCCCCCTCTTTTTTTCCCGTTATTCCCCTCCATACCCAATTTCACTTTTTCCCACCCACAAAATACAAAACACCCACAAAAACCTACAAATAACAACTATTACACCCTCTACTCTATCTAATTAACACTATAGAGTTATGCACTTACCTCGTCACGTTGCTGCCATCTCGGTGGCACGTCTTGCCACTATCTTTGGTGGTATACCCGATCCCTCTCCCACCTCTGCCATCCCTAACTATCTACCCACCCCTCTCGACCAATCAATTCTCTCACCCTGATCTCATGGACCCACTACTCACCAACCCAACCACCGTCAACTCACACTACCAGCTCACTGTCCCATTTCCTCCAGACACTTTTCTCTCTTTTTTTCGTTTCTTCACTTCGCAATTCACAAATGAATAATAAAAGTGTGGATTTTTTTTTTTATATAAAACCCGACCTAACCGACATCAGTTCCCTAGATCGGCATCGGTCTCGTGCCCTACCTCACCATCATCGGTTTTCCTATACCGACGTCGGTTATCCATGACCACCATCGGTCAACCTAACCTCCATTTGTCCTCCTTTGGGGACTCATTATTTTACCTGACCCTTTACCTTGCTCCTTTACCCCATCCACCCTTTACCCAACCCATAACCTTACCTTTCCTGACCTCATCCTTTACTACCTCCATTTTTCCTCCTTTGGGGCCTCATTATTTTACCCCTACCTTGCCCTTACCCATGCCGTGACCTAGATATTTGGACCTAGACCATCGCTAGTGACCCTTGACCTCATGTGTTTGTTATACCTTGCGGCACTGTTACTTGTGTTGATTGACCTAATGACCTTACCTATCCTATTGCCGTGACCATTTATCTTGAACCTAACTTTGGCATACTGGAACATACCTAAACATTCCTACACCTAACCTATGTTGTGTTTCTTGACCATAGCCTATACCTTGGATACCGGATTCACTTCAACCTTGTTTAGATAAACCTATCGACCTTAGACAATGTAGAGTTTTCTGCTCTTCAACCCAGTAACGTGTTGTAGTTTATACATGTGCATGCATTTGACTATTGCTACCTGTGACCCTGACCCATTACCTAGATTTCCCAAGTAGACCTTTCACCCATTTTCCCTGTACCCACTTTCCTTTTCCTCACATTTACCTTTTATCAAACCACTCACCGCTTCAGCCTGCACTGCCTCATCCATTCCTGGTTAGAGGGGGATCACCTTCACCCTCACATGGGGTAACCACACCTTATTTTTGTTCGCAACACTTACAATACAAGCTACGCAACAAAAGGGGAAAAATGTAGACATTAAAATTAGGTCACACTCCCCTTTTGTCCCCCGACATATAAACACCCTTTATTACATTTACCTAGCCATGACCCCCTTCACTCCACTAATATTAATTTAATTAAATTAATGCATTATCCTCACTATATTTATTATTTAAATATATTATTTAAATAATATCTACACATACATTCACTTAGGCACCTCCCAAGCCAACTCGACCTAAGACCTATTCTTAGCAAGTTCCCATAACTAACTAAGACTTACCCAAACCCTAAAAATCAATGCCTACATTCCCTCTAACCACATTCCCACATGCTCACAAGAAGCTCCCAGTCTAATCCGTGGGAGAATGACACAAGATCTAAGGAAATTAGGAGGATCTCCCTAGTTTATTAAACCTAGGAAATCCCATCTTGATTGACATCGGTTACCCCTAACCATTTCCGATTAAGCCGGACCACCGTTGATTACTCCTTTTAACCTAAAACAACATTATTCTCGAAGGTTGGAACTTGGAACTTGGAAGTTTGAAGAAAGAAATTTGACGAGAAAGACCACATCTCGAGAGAGATAATGCATCTTTAGAGAGAAAATTCCAGTGAAAACTCACACTCAAGGAAGGAGATTGAGCATCTTCTCTTCCATAGCCATCCCTGACCATGATCTGATCTAACCAAGCAAAGAGGAGTGTACATGCAGCCCATGCAGAAGCTTTTCTTTAGTTGGTGATCACTTGCAACCTTCAAACCCATCATCAGCACCTCCATCCCTCACACACAGGCCTTTAGGAATGAAATCCAAGTAAGTACAACATCATACTTTCCTGGTTATTCCATTTCATCATCATTTTATCATCCATTGTTTATCTTGCTCCCTATTGACCTCCTCCATATTTTCACCTCCATAGACCCGTTAAAACCTTGCAAAAGCCTACTCCAGTCACCCAATACCTCCCCCGACCAACCAAATTCCTTTTTGTAATCACAAAGGAGACCAAAATCCCGTTCTGTGACATTTCCAGATCTCACAGTAACCGGCACCGGTTATACCTAACCGTTGTCGGTCACCCCTGACCGACACTGGTCTCTGTGTTTTCCCACACATCCCTGAACAGAGACCTACCCACCTAATTTTATCTCACCCTCATCCACCTGTGACCTACCGAGACATTTATCAGACTTGCAGAGACCCAGAACCAATTACGTGACCTTTGGATTCTATTCTAACTTATCATGTTAGATTAGATCTGCATTTCTTATTATTTTTTAAGTGAGATACCTAAATCATTTCAAAATAACAATAGGATTTACTTTGTTTACAACATTGAATTATTTAAAATAGTGGACTGATAGCCATCTAGGAAGTATCATACTTCCTGATCTAGCTTATGCTAGGCAGTTCACTACCCATATTGTTTAATTCCTTCTGGTGGTCTTGTTTTCATTACAGGTAGTTCCTCCTAGCCAAAAGGAAGCTCTCACGATCAGCTGTGGATTTGGGAGTCATACGTGTGCAATAACCCATCAATCGACATTTGAACAGGTATTCCTCCTACACCCGTTACCCTATCTATTTCATCAATGCTTCTAAGAAATAATCTAAGAAAAGGTGAAACAGCTTACACCTAGTGAAATCTACAAACCCTGCTAAATTTGGTAGCCCTACTAAAATTTCCCTTTTGTTAAATTTGGCCTAACTCCTAAATTTTTGTCTAAACATGTAGACACCTATTTTTCACCCCTAGGTGACCTAACAAGTATTAATCAAATTATCATTACCTATCATATTATCTCTATCTTAAGTATCATATAATCCATTGTATTAAATCCTATTTTACTTGCATTAAAACCCATTTAACCTCTCAAAAACTCCGAACTCATTTTACCACACTTATCCCAACCCCTAATCTCTTATAAATCGAATCCCCAACCTCCCACCATTTCCTAAAACCTAATATCCCATATGGAAAGTGGTTTTAATGATTTTCCATTCTTCCTCTTATTGGTTTTAACCTCTATAGACAAATTGATGATGATCTATGATCAACAAAAATAGTTACAAATGTCATCAATTATATCTAATCAAAATTTGTCTTCCTTCTTGAGTTAGTAATAATTTATTCATAAGGATGAATTTCTACTCCCATAGACAACATCAGTTTAGTCTAAAGATATTAACATCTTGTTACCAAATCCATCAAGACCCCGGGGACTCACAAATCACTAGTCAACAGATCTTTCACCTCCAAACAATTACTAAGGTTGGTACAACTTTTTTCATTATTTTACCAACTTATTTTACACTAATTATCATCTATAGTTTTTCATCAGTATCCTCATACATAGCCTTGTCAAGACTCTACCTCTCCTTTAATCATTTAGATCACATACATAATATTATCAATATCCACAAGGATCTCTGTTGACCCCGATCATCTTCGATCGATCCTTTAGCCTTTTATTTTTCCATTTATCTTCCTAAACAATCTCAAACCTTTGTTTTCACAACCTTATAGGATTCTAGATCCCCTATAGCCCATGTTTGTGTTGTCAAGCCTCTTTGTATTTTATCAGTGTTTGTTTTATTAATCCTTTTATTATAGCAAACATTTTCTTCTTGATCATCATCGATTGGTGTCCTTAGCCCTTTGCTTTATCATTTCACCTCATAAGCACATTTAAATATTTGTTTCAAGTATCATAGACTCTAGACTCTTCATAGTTTTAATTTTCAGTATCACTTTCCTTATTGCATTCATTTATGTATGTTTTATTTATACTTTATCAAAACAAAAATATTTCCCTCATCGCCATCAATCCTGTCATTTATAAATTTTTTAGCATATTCTACATTTTTATCAATCGGGTTTGATCTAACAGTTGTCTGCAAGAATGGATCTTTTATATATGATTGTTTTAAGTCTATCTCATCCTATAACTATAATATAAAATCTTTTAATCATCCAAAACCATTCTATAATATTGTAGGAATAGTTTGACATCCTCCACAAACTCAATTTATGTGCCATCGCATTCGCACCAAAATTTTAGGACATTGAAGAGAAGTTCAAGATCCTCCAAGAAATATGATAAGCAATTGAGGATTTCTCATACGACTATTTCGAGGAATTTCAGATTGCCACAACCCTTTCCTGGGCCACTTACAAAGATGAACATGATCTTCCTATCCCTATTTAATTCTAAAATAACTTTGTTATCATTTATATTATTATCATTATCGAATAAAATTAATTATATCAAGTGATTTGACACCCTTCAACGAATTCCCTTTGGGTTCCTAGGATCATCCTTCTTACCGAGAAACATGTTATCATGTCTATCTAATAACTTTTGTTTGGCTATCTTATATTACTGGTATTATCACTCAAAAATAGGACAATTCTTTCACATTGTTCACATTTTATCATCTCAGAATTGTGACTATCGGTGCAGTATCGGTAAACCCTTTCTCATTTGAGTTTTGGGTACTTTCAAAGCATTAATAGTAACCTAACAAAAATGACCTTAAACATCCTGGCATGCCTAGTGGGACATCTTAGTCCCTCTTCCATTTAGATTTCCTTTTTTCCATTTATTTTATTTCCTATTTCATCTAACCTTTTATCTTGGAGTGTGTTGTTGTTGTTGTTGAAATCAAAAATTAAAAATTAAAATTAAAAGTGATTATAGGTACATTCCTTTTTAATATCATTTTTTATTTTAGCATCGTATTTATGTGTTTGTTATCGTCAAATCAATATTTCCTTTGGAATTTAAGATGAACACTCATTTTTCCTGATCATATAGATTAATTAGGATTTTAAATAATGACATTCACATAGCTCCCTTCACACACAACCAAACCACATCAAACATAACTTGCATCTAAAACAATCCTTCCCTTATGGACCTACCTAGATTTCATCACCAAGATGATAAGCCAAATCATTGTTTTGAATGAGTATAAATATGGTTATGGGTGGTATATTTGCTAAGAACTTGACTCCTTTATCACTTTGGTACTATGAATTAAGGGGTAGGCCCCAATACCACACCTCATACCAACACCAACATAGATTTGGTCCTCATGTACCTTCAAGTATATCGAGGACTTCATCCTTTAACATCACCTGAAACAAGCCTTAGAATGTCATTTCCTATTACCTTCTCATCCATTTTTCACATTTCATATTTTCTTAATATAATCAAGATAATTAAAACATTCTCTTATGTTACTTTTTTGTGTTATAGTAATCAACCATCTATCTCCTTTTTATTTTTAGTGATTGTTTGTTTAGTTCATGGTTCTAACTGACAACAGTCTCATCTACAAAATTTTGACAACATGACTAACCATTTCCAATAGTCCTTAGAACGCATTCAAGACATTCCACGTATAATTGAACAATATCAATCACCTCCAACAACCGATCAAGAATCCCCACACTCTCCTAGTAGTGAATCACCCACATCATCAGAGATCCCAGATCCACCCAGTCCTCTCTTTTTAATAGTGGTGATCTAGTCTTCATTGAGATTTTGGATTCAATTTTTTTCCTCTCATTTCTCGAGGTGTAATCCTCCAAAACCTATGCGAATAATGACCACCTATCTGTAATGTCATCTTTGACCTTTCCTAGATTTTTGACCCTAGTCACGAGTCAGTCATTTAACATTTTCATCCTTATTCCACTTCTAGTGGACCAGAAACATCAGCCCCACGTGATCAGTATATGTCATCACTTTTGACCTTAATGTTATTTCATCACAAGATACAACCAATTAATATCCATCTTTCTCATCAGATCCCTCATCTGGCTTGTCATCTTTGTAAAATAATACAAACACATCACCTTCCACTTCTATCCCTACAACTTCTAGTGTCTCTTCTACACCTTGTGTAATATTAGTTGTCATCCCTAACACAACCCCTCTTATCCCATCACAACAACCAACCTCTATAGTTCATAGTTTAGTCATGTCCATCCGCATTTCAATACCCATTATCAATACTAGTTCTATTGCTAGCACACATAATTCTTCACAACATGTATCGACTACCCCTGTTAGAAAATGCATACTCAATATACATCTCAACTATCCTAACCACTCATCAACACCTCTATCTTGTCTCAATATATACCACAACAATAGCAACCCCTTATCCATACTTCCATCCCCTTACAACATATACCACAATAATCTCAACCCCTTATCCATACTTCCATCCCATCTCAATATATACCCCAATAGTCACAACCTTTTATAAACACTTCAATCCTAATCCAATATCAATATATTCAACCCTCGCAACCTCTAGTCTCATAACCAACATATAATATTCCCATGAGTGTTCCTATCCAACATAATATCCCTTTATCATATCAATTGTATCAACAAGAAAACCCACATACATATAATCAACCTAGACCATCGTTATTCAACCCCCAAC
This sequence comes from Taxus wallichiana var. yunnanensis, assembly GCA_018340775.1. Taxonomy (NCBI): domain Eukaryota; kingdom Viridiplantae; phylum Streptophyta; class Pinopsida; order Cupressales; family Taxaceae; genus Taxus; species Taxus wallichiana. The sequence continues at coordinate 568,332,438 of CM031237.1, read as the reverse complement.
AATCAACACAAAATGATCCTTTACAAGTGTTAATGAATAAGAACTCAAGTCTAGAACCTACCTCTATGTGTCCTAAAAACACGATGTCCTATGATAAAATTTATAACAAACCCACTTATTTTTCCATACTTTGTAGAAAGCTACCTCCTTCTTGGGAGATCCGAAGTTCCTTAAATTGTATAGTAAGGAAGATCCTCGACAACACATTCAAGTGTTCGTCGGGCATGTTATCTTATCATACACAACCAATACCTCATTCTAAGAACATTCCCTATATCCTTAGTATGTTCTACATTAGATTGGGAAACAGTATCCCAAATTACTCACTCTTCTCCTTCGCATAGTTGTTCTTAGAATTTTTCTTGATTAACATCACCTGTAAATTTACCATTACCTTGATCTTTACACCATCAAACACTTCAAAGACAAATCTATTGTATATTTCATCACCCTCTTGAGGGGTATTATTAATCAATTATCCTTCTCCATCCCATAAACTAAATTGATTGATTTATTCTCTCATTCTTGTGTTAAACATATATCAACATTGCAAATATAATATTTTGAAACGTTTGTGAAGCATTTACTATGGATTGAAAATTAGAACTTTCGTCCTTGAGGATGGTAGAGTCAAACTCAAATCAAAGAAACCTAAACCTAAGTCCTCATTCAAGCCTTCTTCCGGTCATGATAAATATAAAAATTTAGAAAATACGGTTGATGAGTCATGTAAATTCCCTTTTATAAACACCTCCCCATCTATACTTTTGTTAATTCAATGAAGCTATGTCCTTTTATTTCCCAATTATTTCTAAACATTATCATCATAACTTGAACTTATGGAATATTTACTAATTAATATATTTATGAATAATTATCTTTATTTTGTGGTATTTTGATTATGCATTTATTATTATGGTTGTAATAAGTTGTTTGAATGATGCTTTGTGTGATGCCACTCTTGTTTACAAGAAACTTGTTATATGTAGCAAAGGACTCATCCATAGTAACTCATCCATAGCAAAAGGGAATCACCTACATCCAAAGCACCTATCCATAGAAACCCGTATGCAACCAAATAATCTATGATTATGAAGATCTCTTGGAAACTTGAAGGATGAAACTCCAAGTCTGTATTTGTTGTGGAAGATGTAGTTACAAACTAAACATGAGAACTAAAGATAACTTGAGAATAGATCGACTACTCATTACAACTCACTGAAGAACTGATTGATCAGTTAAATACGTGATTTCAAAAACTTGATGGTTACTTTAGTTATGTATTTGATATCTAGACAAATATTAGTTAGTTCCATTGCATGTGTTTAAACTCTTGCTATTTTGTTTAAGATCTTCCACTTGTTTCATTGAAGATATTTTACTTAGTCTATTTAAACTCCTAGTTGAACTCTTCTTCTCACATTTTTGTAATTGAGGAGTATAAGAGAAAGAGATTAATGTTGGAAATGTATGTAGAGATCTAGATGGAGAATTAGAGAATAGAGGATACATAGATACATAAGTTTCTTTGCTCTTAAATGTAATCTTCATGCCAATTCAATAAATAATATGAGTTTTGTTTAGTAGATTTTAGTTACAATCCTTAAGAGGGATTAGCACCCAAGGAAGGGCCCACTTGTGGTCTGTTAAACCCCTCCATAGTTTTGTTTCTTTATTTTATTGCATGAGTAGGTTAGCAAGTAATTTATCTTCTTATCTGCATTCTAAATTTATAAGCTTTGTTTTTAGCCATAGTGTTAGAAGTTATTTACTTTTAGTTCTAAGTTTTGTTTCAAGCATTATACTTTCAAGCTCTGTTATTTTCAAGTATAGTAGTGATAATTATTTCTTTCCATACCTCCTAAATTATTTGTAACTGTGCATATAACACTGACATTATTGAAATTTTATGTCCCTTGGTTTGATGATTAAATGATTGTGAATTAGTGAACAACATATTAATTGTTGCAAGTTAATTTGCACCACCATTTTTGGCGTCATTTCTGGGGATACTGCCAAGTTATAAGGTTTTGAGAGGTTTTCATTTCTTATAAGTAGTTTAGGTTTAGGAAATTCCACCTCCAAACCCCCACTAATGTATGTTGAGTGAGTTAAGTAGTTGATGCATGCACTATCCAAGAGATGCCCATGGTATATTTTTACCCAATCCGTAAGTAGCACAAATTTCTATATTTGATTCTAAAAAGAAATATATTCCTCTCCGTATAAGGCTTGATATTAGGATATCACCCTACAAGTGATACTTATGAGGTTTTTCCTAATCATCCGAACATGGCGAAGAAGTAAACCAAAATGTTGAAGACAAGGTAACTACCTTTGAGTTTCCCATTTCCAATAATGATGAGCTTGCTTACTATGAAGAATATTTCTCCATCAGCCCTTCCTAAATTTCATGGATCCATAACTGAAGACCCATAGACCTTTTTGTTTGAGTTTGATGTATTATGTAGGATCTATGATTATACCACCGATGCACATAAACTAAAGTTATTCCTTTCTACACTCAAGGATGCATCCTTGAGATGGTTCATGGGTTTAGGAATAGATTTCATTACTACTGGCACGAGATGAAGGAGAAGTTTCTCACTAAGTACCAAGACTAATGCAAGCTGAGTAGAAGAGGAGGTGATGGAATATTCAAGATGGCAAGGAAGGAGGATGATTCACTAGAAGACTATTTATAAATATGTATCTTCTATTTTTAGAATACAAGGCACACAATACTACCTCCTGAATCTCTCAAATTACTCTTCTTGAAGGGGCTCGGTGAGGAAGACATGGATGATCTAGATCGATAGGATCTAGATACATTTCAAAAGCTACCTTTGATGAGATTTTTGAAGCCTACAGAAATTACTCCAAAGCCACCATGAAGAGAATAAGGAATGTATAATCAAGGGGTGGAACATCTACCAAAGGAATTGGGGACATATCTAAGTCAGAGTTGTCAACATGTTAAAGAACATGAAGTAGGAGATTTTTAATGACATGACCACTCAACTAGATGTTATGCATGCCAAGAAGAAAAGAGAATATGCAGAGGTAGTACTTAGAGAGTTCTGTTATGTATGTAGAAGAAAGAAAGTTGATTACAGATGTAAATGGTTTGGCCAAGATTGCACAAGAAAGGGAATCTAAACCAAAATTCAAGATTATATAAATAGAGGATGGATAAGTCTTCTATGTTTCTCAAATAAAACCATGGCCACAAAAACAAGGAGGTATGTCATAAGACCTTATGCCATCATTTCATAATTGGGCTAGTAATCCATATATACAACCCCACCTTAGGCTTATCCAAAACAAGGTTGGGCTCCATACCCTAGTCCATACTAACAACAACAATGGAAGCCTCAATTTTTATGGAAACAATGGAAACAACCCCCTAAATCATGGCATAAGCCTTGGAGAGGAGGGTAGTAATGGAATAACCCACCTTCTAATTACCAAAAATCTTACTAGCAACCTCCTTATCCACAATAGCAAGCTTTGATGCCAAATCCCCAACATGGATCTCAACCAAAAAGCAACTCAGCTATCAGTTCAACTAACACCTAACCCCAAAAATAAAGCTTCTCATCCAACCTATTCCATTGAACTAGCTCAATACCCTATATATTTAGTTGATGTTAATAACATCCATCTTCACTAGGAAGAAAACTTCCTCCACCATGTAAACTCGACATTACGAAACTATAGATGAACCATAATTAATGTAGACTATCCACAAAAAATAAAAACACGATGCAAATTGATATGCCGTAACCTAAACAAAGTTCTAGAAAGGGTAAAGTGCAAGCTAATGAACCACCATTTCTAGAGAGATTACAAGAAAATAATGTTAACCTCAAATCAGAATATGATTCTGATTTTGTAATTCAGCAGAGGGATATTTGTGTCAAAATTCGCTTATTCAAGTCATTAAGGATGTGCCCATCTACAACAAGTTGGTTAAGGATATATGCATTAAAAAACTAGGAAAAATAAGGAAGGATCCATCCACTATATAAGTTATTAGACAATTAGTTGATATCATGCTTGGGAATTCAATTTTACCAAAGTATATAGATCTAGGAAGTCCTTTGGTAAACATTACAATCAATGGCACAATAATAAAGAATAATCTAATTGACTTGGGGGCAGCCATTAATGTCATGACCAAGAAAATTATGGATGATCTGAAATTGGAAGGACTAAGGCCAATAGCTATAGTCTTACAACTTGTAGATAGATCAACAAAGTGAGACCTGAAGGAGTACTTGAGGACATAGTTGTGGTGGTAGACTCTTGGGAATACCCTATTGACTTTATTTTCCTTCAACCAAAGAAATTTTAGGAGGATATCCTATCATTCTAGGAAGGCCATGGTTGGCCACTGCTGATGCATTCATAGGTTATAGGTCTGGAAACATGATTATTTCTAATGGAAGTGGTACTAAAATTTAATGTTTTATCCTCCTGCCCAACCATTGAATGATGAAGATCAAACCATTTGGGTAGAAGAACCAGAAGTAGATCAGAACTATGTACAACATCTCATGATGTTGGAGAAGTCTTTTACAATTAAAGGACAAGAATAATATGTTGTTCTCTCTAATGTCTTGTAGAATAATTATGGAATGAAGAAGTGGATAACAGATTAAGGTGTTTAAGTTGTCCATTGAACCAGGTTCTACTGCAGAAAAGCACCATGGACATTCCAGGTAAGAATTTTATTCTTCATCAACTTCTTCCCCATGACTGCATATTAAATTATGTTAGCAACAATGTATATTCAATGATTGATCTCTCTAAATAAGTGGAAATAACACTAAGAAAATCACTTAATGTCAAAAATCTCTTTTGGATAGAAAATAAGATAAATTATTGATTTCTCTTCTACAAAAACATAAAATAGTGTTTGTATAGGATTATGGTGATATGTATGGAATTCATCCTAAGCTTTACACTCATAAGATTTATATCAAGGAAATTTATAAGCCAATCAGGAAGCCATAGAGAAGAATGAACCCAATAGTGAGAGAGATTGTAAAAGGATAATTGAAGAAGTTATTGGATGCTAGATTTATATATCCTATATCAGACAGTCAATGGGTGTCACCCCTGGTCATTGTACCAAAGAAGAATGGAAAATGGAGGATATGTGTAGATTACAGGGAGTTGAATGTAGCAACAAAGAAATATCATTTTCCATTGCCTTTCATTAATCAGTACTTGATACTTTAGCTTATAAAAAAATTTTTTTCTTGATGGATATAGTGTTTATAATCAAATTTAGATTGCACCAGAGGCCCAATAAAAACTACCTCCACATGCCCATGGGGAACATTTTCTTATTCATTTCTTCTATTTGGCTTCTATAGTGTACCTACTACATTCCAAAAGCGAGTCTTGAGCATGTTTTCAGATCTGAAAAATCACTACATAGAGGTCTATATGAATGATTTCATAGTACATGGCAGCAATTTCAAGGAATCTATTCAAAATCTAGACAAATTTTTGAAGAGATGTAAGGAGCACATTCTGTCTTTGAGTAATGAAAAATGTTACATGATGATGTCTGAAGGTATAGTCTTGGGATATTATCTTTCTTCTTATGGAATTCAAGTTGATCTAGCAAAGGTATCTATTATAATTAACCTTCCAACACCAAAGAAACAAAATGATGTTAGGAGATTCCTAGGCCATGCTAGTTATTACAAGAGATTCATACAATATTTCAGCAAGATTGCAGCACCATTGTTTTTATTATTAGGAAATGATGTTGCCTTTGAGTGGATTGAAAAATGTGAGAATACATTCCAAAATTTGAAGAAAATGTTAACTACTACTCCTATATTAAGAGGACCTGATTGGAACTTTCCTTTCCACATCCACATTGATGCATCAAACCATGTCATTGGAGTTTTCTTAGGAAAAAATGATGGAGTTCTAAATTATGTAATTTATTATGTTAGCAAGAACTTGTAGCATGTTGAACTAAACTACACAAGTAATAAAGAATGATTTCTTGGCAATTGTATATGTTATCAATAAATTTAGGCACTACATCATAGGTTATCCAATATTCATTCACATTGACCATGTTACAATCAAATATCTAATAAATAAACTAGTAGTAAGTAGCAGAATCATCATATGGTTTCTCCTTCTACAAGAGTTTGATGTCACAATATTGGATAAGCCTAGAAAGGACAATGTGGTAGTAGATTTCCTTTCAAGAATGGAGACTAATGATGAATAACATGTAGTTGATGAATCTTTTCTAGATGAGCACTTATTTTTATTTCTACCAAAACACCTTGGTATGTAGATATAGCCAACTATTTGGTTTCAAGTAAAACACCTCCACACTACTTATACTCTGAGAATAAATACATAGTTAAAAAGAGTGTACATTTTTCTTGGATAGATGGATTTGTATTTCATATAGGACATGATCATGTCATGAGAAGATGTATAGATGATGAGGAAATATATGATGTCCTCATATCCTACCATAGTGAACCTTGTGGAGGACATTTTTTGTAAAAAGAATATCACATAAAGTATTAACAACTGATTATTGTTGGCCAACATTGCATAAGGATGCATTATTATACACCATGAGATGTGATAAGTTTCAAAGAATGGGTAATCCTACCAGATCTAATGAAATGATATTACAGGCTTAGTTGGTATTGAAGCCTTTTCACATATGGGGTTTGGACTTCATTGGCCTCATAAATCCTAAATTATAGTAGAAGGAATACATCATGGTATGCATATATTATCTAATGAAGTGGATAGAGGTGAAGGCACTTGCCAAGTCAGAAAAGTGAAAAAGTAGCCAAGTTTCTCTATGATCATATCTTCACCAGATATGGAGTTCTAAGGGAGATTATCATTGATCAAGGTACACACTTTACTATTGATGTAATTTCTAATCTAGCTAAAAGTATGAAATCAAGCATAGGAATTCTACACCATACCATCCCCAATCTAATGGCCAAGTAAAGGTAAAAATAGAGAGATAGAGGCTATCTTGACAAATACCATTGCACTCCATAGGAAATATTGGGCAGACAGACTTCTAGAGGTAGTATGGGCATTCAACACAACATGAAAAACAATTGGCTTCACACCATTTGAACTCTTGTATGGTAAGACTATTGTTTTTCCAATTGAATTTAAGCACAAAACACTAAGACTACATTTTAACTATGCATAGATCTATCTGAATCATAAATTAAAAGTATTCTCCAACTCAACAAGGTAGATGAAATGAGAAGACATGTTGTGCATAATACAAAGGTAATGTAGAAGCAAAGAATCAAATGGCATGGTTGGTACATCAAGACAAGGTAGTTTCAAGAAGGTGAATGCACACTCTTGGTTGACTCAAATTATAAGGACCATATGGGAAAACTCATGACAAGGTGGCAAGGCATGTACCAAATAAGGAAAATATTTCTCAATGGAGATGTAAAAAAACCACCATAGATCCTGTGAGGTTTAATTTATTGGTGAATGTTCATAGATTGAGATTGTAGAAGAAACCAGTTGGAAGAAATACATTCATGCAACAATTCATAGGAGATCAAATTAGGATGGAAGTAAGGACATAATAATGGAAATTATAAGTTGAGCATGTTTTTTCATCTTCTGATATTCCAGAGGATTGAGAAATTTTAGTAGCCTTGATATATTCAGCTTGTTGAATATTCCAAGATAAAATAAAAGTGTTTTGATCAACCCTTTTGGTGAACAGTAGCACTCATCTAACACATTTTATTTCTTAGAGTTTTTATTTTGCATATTTTTGATGTTTGATGGTTACAAGAGTGCACAATATCCATCAAAAGGAGAGGATGTAAATGAGGTCAAGTTCCACTTGCAGTAGACCCTATTTTTTTCATGTATGACAAAGCTCATGATTGCATGAAGAAGACCGAAGGTATATACACATGTGAAATATGGAAAATAGACAACTGACACCCTAACGGATCAGCATTCCCTCTACAAAAGTTATCGTGTTCTAGTTAGTGGCTAATATAAATTCAACACATGCATGTAGCATCATAGCAACGTCTGCAACATTATATAAAGGTTGCATGTAGCCAAGGTGTAAATTCAATAAGCATGCACAATCATCATTCTAAAATGAACATCGAGATAAGTGCACTTGACTACCACTTTATTAAAGTATAATTAGAATGATTATTATTAATTCATATTTATGCCAAGTCATCGAGTATTCAATGCATTTAAAATATCTTGTTGCCTTTCATGCTATGATGATGTGTTCCTCCACATAATCTCATTTTGTCAATTCAATTCAATTTTCATGCTTCATATGGTCACATCAATCAATGATCTCTCTCGTAACCATGTTACATATCCTTTCGGCCTCAAAATTTGAAAATACTCAAAAACTCCAACACAATCCAATTATGCATTGTTTCCTCGAATAGAGTAGTTTGATTGCATATTGAGACCAGAAACAAGATGCATATCCAAAATGGGAGGATATTTTATTCACCATGAACCCAGGGAACACTCTCTACTTCTTATCAACCCTTCAAATTTTATAGTATTTCGAGATAACGGGTGGCTAGACTACATAAACTGGTTCCAAGGTTTCAATGAATCGATGGTTAAAACGTTTTTAAAGACATTTAGTAGTGGGGAAGAAAAATTGAATGTTTTATTAGTAAGAATCAATGATGACATCTTAGAAGAGGTAAGCTGGATTTGCCTGCATAAGGAGAACCATTTTTAGAGAAGGATAATCTAGAGGTAGCTTAGAGGGAATTTGTAGATACGATGACCAATTTTTATCAGATAAGAAAGGTATATAACTAACTTATCTTAAACCTTTATGGGATGAGGTTTCAAATTATGTTATTAAGTATTTTACCTGTGAGGGAAGATATTCTAGGTTGAATATGGTTCACTTTAAATTGTTAAATCACTTAAAGAACAATCAACAAGTGAACATGCCCAATTTATTACATGAGATATTGAATAATATGAGTAGGGAGGCACAGAAGGGTTGGTCTACACTCTCACACCACTACCTCATAACCATGATAGTAAAGCATACCCTATAGAGGGATCATCTATAGATAAGGTAGGAGGATTTTCAAGGTCAAGAGATATAAATGATTTGTTGGGAAAGAGAAGAAATAAGAGAAAGAGTATTGAGAGTACCTCTGATCCCATCACATAGGATGTACCATCAACCTTGCAACCTAAAAAACAACCTAAAGAACACCCTTCCTCCGAAAATTTACCCCTATTTGAAGAAAATCTTGTTCATGTCTCCCCTGAAAGAATCTTTATTGTTGAAACCCTCTTAGAATTATCTACTCCCAAATCATCTAGCTCTAAGGGTAAAAGGAATCCTTCCAATTCCACTCCTACACCACCAAGGCACTCTCATAGACTAAAACCAAAAGATCAAAAACCTCCAAGCCAAAAAATCACATACCATATCACTTGATAGTGATGTGGAAGCTACAGAGGAGAACATTGAGCCCATGGAGGCAATATGGGGAGGTGATGATGCTAAATTTCATGAAAAATAATGCCTTGAAGATCTCATTAAGGTACTAGAAGAAAAAACTCAAGATGTGGATATTGTGTGTGTAATGAAGGGCCATGTGGAAAAAGAGGAAGAAGTTGGAGAAGAAATTAGACAAAGCAATACCCTGGAGAGTCCGTGGAGGAGCATGAAAAGGAAGCTCATATAGATGACATAATTTCTGAAATGTAAGGTCCTGAGAAGAATATGGGAGAAGAAATTGGAAAGGAAAATAACTAGAAAATGCATGCATCAAAAGGCAAAGGGGGAGAAAAAAAAGAAGAAATTGGTTAAAAAATTAAACATGCCCCATTATTTTGAGGAAGACATTGAGCACCTAGTACAAGGAATGGAGGAAAGGAAAATGTTTGTAGAAGTTGAAAAAGTAAAAGAACACACTCCTATGGTTGAGGATGATGTAATTGATCAAGTGTTGGGGAAAACACCACCATTCATAGAACAAACACCACATTCTAGCATGCAGAAATTAAATGTAGCCCCATTGCAGCCACAAATTGTCATCAAAGAAGTAATAAGAGAGCCTATCAAACTAGTTTGTAGGGATATGGAAACACAAACAACGTTGATTGATTACTGGGTGAATCAATTTGAAACCTATGTTAATAGGTTAAAAGGAAAGTGGGAAAGAGAAAAATAAGAACTCATCTTCCAACACAAGTAAGAACTTGAGGAAAAGATAGGGAAATTCAAAGGCTAAAGAAAAAGCAAGAAGATACCCTTCAGTAGCCCATGAAATAATCAAATGCAGGCCTCCCTCCAACATTTATGTTATCTTCTTAAAGGAAAATATGTTTCAAATTGAACTTAATTGTATCAATTCCGAGATACAATACGATATAAGTGCAACTAGCAGCTTTCTACAGTTATATCTGAAGAGCACTCATGAAATTCAACTCCTATTATGTGAACTCTACATGTATAATTATGCTCTTGAGTATGACAAGGATTGGATTATAGTCCTATACATTGGCGATGTTTCGGTTAAAACACTTTGTTCTTTTTTTTTGAATGATTTGGATAAAGAAAGACAAATGAAGGAATACATGCATTTGGAGAAGGTTTGGCCATTGATGGGGGTGAAACTATAAAAATTGGAGAAGTTATAGAACAATGTGCAAAGTATATGGAGAGGAAGGAAATTATAAGGAGAGTATGGAAAAGAGGAAAGTAGCACATGAAGAAGCTAGTGTAAAGGACCATGGAATATAGATAGTATAAGCATGCAGGATGCGCTAGAATGAGATGTATCCTAAGATACAAAAGAAATAAATGTATTCTTATCCTAATAGCATGCCAACTCTAAGAAAATTTAATCCATACATTGACATTTCTACCGAATGTGCAGATACTTGGCTTCCCACTGGCTATCATCCCCCAATATTCCACTTTCCAATATCGACATGAACAGGTGATAAACCACTGAATGAAGTGATACAAAACAGAGTTATGTAGAGGTTAAGGATGAATGTTGGTTACTTTTTCATAGAATAGGAAGGGATAGTGACACCATTTGACTTTATGCATTTATGCTCTTTTCAATAGTAGGAAATTGAACCACTTAAATGAGTATATTTAAGAACTTAAGTCTAGGGTGTGATGAGTCATGTAAATTCCTTTTATGAACATATCTTCATCTATAATTTTGTTAATTCGGTGAAGATATATCCTTGTATTTCCTAGATACTGTTGAACACTATCATCATAACTTGAACTTATTAGATATATATTGACTAATATAGTTAAGACTAGTTATCTTTATTTTGTGGTATTTTGAGTATGAATTTATTCTTATGGTTGAAATAAGTTGTTTGAATGATGCTTTTTGTGATGCCACTCTTGTTTATGAGTAACTTGTTAAATGTAGCAACCTATATGTAGCGAAGGACTCATGTGAAACAAAAGGGAATCACCTACAGCCAAAGGACCTATCCGCAGTAACCCGTTTGCAGCCAAAGAAGATCACCTATAGAAAATGAGCCATGATTATTAATATCTCTTGGAAACATGAAGGATGAAACTCCAAGTCTCAGACATGCGTTTCATCGAAGAAGTAGTTATAAATTGGAACATGATAACTAAATATAACTCAATAGTAGATCTAACTACTTGTTATAACTCACTAAAGAATTGATTGATTAGTTAAATACATGATTTCATGAACTTGATGGTTACTTGAGTTATGTATTTTATATCTACAAAACTATTAGTTAGTTCCATTGCATGTATTTAAACTCTTGTTGTTCTATTAAATATATTCCACTTGTTTCATTGAAGACATTTTACTTAGTTTTTTTAAAATCCTAGCTAAAATCTTTTGTCATGTTTTTGTAATTGAGGAGTATAATAGAAAGAGATTAATACTAGAAATGTATGTAGAGATATAGATGGAGAATTAGAGAATAGAGGATATGCAGATACAGAAGTTTCTTTGCTCCTAAATGTAATCTTCATGCCAATTCAATAAAGAATTTGAGTTATATTCAGTAGCTTTTAGTTGCAAGCCTTATGAGGGATTAGCACCCAAGGAAGGGCCCACTTGTGGTATACTAAACCCCACCATAGTTTTTGTTTCTCTATTTTACTACATGAGTAGGTTAGAAAGTAATTTATCTTCTTAATTACATTCTAAATTTATAATTTTTAATTTTAGACATAATGTTAGAAGTTATTTTCTTTCAATTCTGAGTTTTATTTCAAGCATTGTACTTTCAACTTATGTTATTTATAGTATAGTAGTGATAACTATTTCTTTCCATACCACCTAAATTATTTGTAATTGTGCATATATAGCACGAGACATTATTGAAATTTTACGTCCCTTGGTTTGATGATTAAATGATTGTGAATTAGTAAAAAACATATTAATTGTTGCAAGTTAATTTACACCACCGGTGGTTATCGTAAAATATTCTTCCAAGGAACGTCCAGCTCCTAAATACACTCACTCTAAACATAATTATACACCCATCAATGAATCCTATGGCATTGTTTTCAATAAAGTCCTAGTTGCATGTATGATCACACTTCCTCCTATTCGCCCTATCAACACATTTTTTCAAATCCCTCTGGTATCGAGAAAATGATTAATGTAAATACCATTGGGTTAAGGTTCATGACATTGAAAGGTTTCGTTCATTTAGAATCATCCTTTAGGACCTTATAATAAAGTTGAGTTGCAATGGATAACCCAAATACACCTCAAAACTAGTAGTTAACCATAAGCTAATGCCATCTACCTCTCATCACACCATCAACACTATCAAATATAAATCACCCACACCCTCAAAATATAATTATCTTGTCACAGAAATTCCATCTAAATTATCCACACCACCAACACCAAGTGTTTCTGCCATAGAAACAACCACTAAATCACATAACTCCCCTAGCCTTGCCACTAACAAGACCATGAATCCCTCCACATCCATTGCATATACTTAAACTCACCTGTGGCATCTTCTAAAGCTTTAGGAAAGGAACCCATTATAAAAATTACAAAGATCTCTTAAAAAGATCATGTCACCGGATAATACATCTGGAATCTTAAGAAATCTATTACATGACCTTCATCCAAAAAATTAGCAATCATACCACAAATCATCCAAAACCTCATTACATGATTCAAAACTTACCTTTTATTATGGGGCCATACCCATCTTCTAAAAGTTGCATTACAAAATCCAAGAGCATTCCTCAATTGGAACTTAAATGTGTCATGTAAGAAAAAACCCTTTGAATTTCCAAATCATCAAACAAATCACCAGTTCCTCAACCTCATCCTTGATAATATATTATGATAATATCCTTAGAAGTATTATCCAATTATCTATCCTTATGCTACCTCCTCTCAATCCATCTAGATCTCATGGGTGTAAAGCCTCTTGGTAAAATTCCACCGAAATACAAACGTCCACGTTGTCATTCGAATCTTAAGAAATTATCTCATATATCTACACAACCTTCATCAAAACCACAACAAAAATCAGCCGACATACATACATCTAACAAAGGCAACTATTAAAAAAAAAAACACCACTTCATAAAATTGATGTAGTTGTGTATAACTATTAGAGCTCATATACAAGACCTTAAGGCTTCATATCAAAAAAATTTCAAGTTATCCATCCCTCTAGACCCCAAATCACCTAATACACCACCTTCTCGCTAAGGAAAAGGTATCTATCCTTATTTCTCCACAAACTCAATCCACCACTTTTGTACAGAATACCATAATTAAATAGCTCCATAAATCTCTAGTAAATATTTCCTTTATGAACTTATCTAAACCTCACCCTAACATCAACAAGTGATGATTGAAGCACTTTAATCCATATTAGTACCTTTATATGATCCTCAATCATTCACAAATCTGGTTGATACCCTCAAAATGTATGTCATTATTTCTTTTGACAATTTTGAAATCCCATCTTTACAACCCAAAGATCATGACATTCCATTATTCATCACCACCCAAATTTATGATACTCTCATTAAGAGAGTTATGATTGATAATAGCTTCAGCATAAATATTATATCATTGCATGCTTTTCATCAACTTGAATTACCTAACACTATTTTCACTCAATCACCTATAATATTTCGTTCTTTAATGACATTATTTCCCCACGCTATGCACAGCTTTTTTCCCCATCAAAGTTGGCATCAAGACCCTCCATGAACTCTTCTATCTGGTAGAGGGAGAGTTTCAATACAACATGTTATTAGGCCAACCCGGATATGTGTTATGTATTTTATTCCATCCACCCTCCATTATTGTCTAAAATGTGAACATGAAGGTAAGACCTTCACTATTCCATCTACTCGAACCCTTTCAAGACATGTCACATGACGTATCACCTAACAATGCTCTCATTTCAAATAAAAATTTGAGCTCTTCTAATGAGGCCTCTACCATTTCATCAATCGCCACATCAAAATCACCATATGAAACCTCCTTCAAATACGTCATGTAATGCCTTTTTTTGGTGGAGTATCGCCTCCTTACACTTAATTATCTTCCTATGCCTAAAATGTATAGAATTCGACAAACAACCAATGTATGAACCTAATGTTGGATATGTTATCTCCTTTGGTCCTTCATATCTTAAAATTAATCTCATTTACAAAGGGATTGATCATCCTTCCCGCATCGTAAAAAATATCCATCACTCAAAGCCAATAATATCACATTTTTCCTTCTTATACAACTAAGTCTTCACATAGATGTATCTCCATCATTGTTTTTACGAAGGATTTGGCCTAGGATGCTACGAATAGGGTATTAATGACCTATTCATTTATCATTCTTGCATGCCTCATGATAAATATGGATTAGGTTTTGAATCTTCTCTAGAAACCTCCACAAACATTGCATCTAGATCTATAACAAAACCTTAACCATCTTCTCCACATGCAAATGAAAACTCTTTTGACACGAGATGCCATTATTTCCATCCCATATGACTTTTTTTGAGTCGATATGATTATCTTAGGACCGCTTAATTATCATACTAATAGTGATTCTAAGACCCTTCCACTCATGTTACCTAAAATGGTAGAGGATGACTCCCCTATTAATAATATCCTTCAATACCATGACTACTAGTCTATTCTCTCCTATATGGGGTGGAGTACCATTATCTTCAAAATACTCTTCCACCTGACACATCAACACTCCTTAACGAATCCATTTTCAACATTAACATAAGGATTCCGAACGATCCTCACATAGTTAAAGTTGGCCAATCCCTAGATTCATAATAATCGAAAGAATTCATCGCCTTCCTCTCTAAACATAGTTATGATTTTGCATGGCCATATAGTGACATGTAAGGTATTGACACTAATATTGTCATCCATAACATTTTCACATTCCCAATGCTAAATCTTTCAAATAAAATTTATGCAGGATGCACCCTCGTGTAGCTCTCATTATCAAATAATAATTATAACGTCTTCTTTCCACCAACTTCATCCCGCCCATCGACTATCCACGGTGGGTATCTAATATCACACCCATAACTAAATATTTAGGAACGTTATGTTAGGATGAGGGTGGAAAAGATATAAATTAACTTTATTAAATATTAATTTTAACATTATAACTAAATGTAAATGTAAATGTAAATGTGCACAACTTAAATAAAAGTAAATAACAGGTCATAAAATACGGTGACATAGTATATAACGTGGAAAACCCGTAAATGGGTAAAAACCACAGATAATAAATCCACTAAGTGAGAAAAAATTTACATCCACCAATTCAAGAACTCCCTCCTCACTTTTATTCCCTATTTTTACCAGGATTTACCTTCATATTCAACATTTGAATATTATAATCTGATATGATAATCGATATCCGAATATGACCTATGGTCATATTTAAATAACCCGAAGGGTTATGTCCTTCTTAAGTGGCAAGGCACACCCTTTGATTTAATTAGTTAGTTAATTAAATCAACCAACCACCTAATATAGAGTTTATATTTAAATAATAAGAATATAAATTATTCTATATTATTTAAATATAAACTAAATATTATGATGTGCTTAATATCATAGTTATAACACTCCCCCTTAATATTAAGGGGGTCCATATTCCAACATTACTTGTTTGTCAACATGATTTACAAATCCATAATCCCTAAAGTTTTAGGCTAGCATATGTATTTTTGAGACTAAATCTCACTATTTCTTGTGGAAATATTCTTATACCGCATATCTAGGAGCTTTTTATAACACAAGCACTTCCTTTACAAATAGATGCAATGGATTGTATTTTCTATAAACTCTATCAATTTACTTGTAAACTTTATCAATTTACATAGATTATAAAAGATTTGTTTATAATACTTTTAAACCAGAATAGAAGTATAGAGGAGAAGGAGTCAATAACTGGACAACCATTAGGAGGTGGAATCTCCATGCACATTACCCCTCAATGGAAACTCTGAAAGGCCAAGCATTGAATGGAACTTGTAGAACTTCGCATCACACAATGGATTTGTAAACAAGTCTACAACTTGATCTTCATATGAGTAGTACTGGAGATCTATATCATCCCAAAGAACATTCTCTCAAATAAAGTGCATATGTATCTCAATATGCTTCATTCTTTGATGTTAAACTAGATTTTTACTGAGAGCAATGCAACTTTGGCTATCACGTAGAAGAGGAGTAATTTCTTTAGTTTCTATGTGCATCTTTCCCAATAGTCACTTCAACCACATGGCTTCTTTTTATGCTTCCATTACACTTCTATATTTTTCCTCAGTAGAATAAATGGAAAATATTGGATATTTTTTATTACTCCAAGTAATGGCACCTATACGAAACTTGAACACATATCCAGTTCTAGACTTGTGATCTATCACATCACCATCATGGTCAGATTCACAATATCCATATAAATATGTGTTGTTAGATGAAATATAATGTAAAAAAAATTAATTGTGCCCTTAATATACCAAAAAATTCTTTTGTTAACTTCCAGTGATCTTGATAAGGCTCCTGCATAAACCTTGAAGCAATCCCTACTGCATAAACAATGTTAGGTCTAGTAATAGTTATATAAATCAAACTACCTACAAGTTTCTTGTATAAAGTAGGATTATTATTTTAACATGCAAGTTTAGGATAAATTTTACATCCAAATTCTGTAGGAATAGCAATTGGTTTACAATTAAGCATATTAAACCTTTTAAGCAAATTAGTTACATATTGTGATTGAGATACTAATCTTGAAATATATCCATGCCCAAAAATAATGCAATAATTCTAAGTCTGTCATCTCAAAATATTGCATTAATTTTTCTTTAATTTTTATAATTAAATTGTTATAATTACTAGTGATAAGTAAATCATCAACATACAATATAATGAGAATGATAACATTTTCTTCAATTTTAACAAATAAATCATTATCAGATGAACAGTTAGAAAAACCAACTTCATTGAAAAAACTATTAATTTAGAATACCAAGCTTTAGGAGCTTGTTTTAAACCATATAAAGATTTTTTCAATTTACAAACATACATTTCTTTACCTGGTTCTTCAAAGCCTTTAGGTTGGGTCATATAGATTTCTTCTTTTAAATCACCATTCGAAAAGTATTTTTCACATCCATCTGATGGATTTCCCAACCATATTGAGTAGCTTAGGAAATCAAAATTATTCTCTGTGCTCATTTTTGTAACAGTGCAAATGTTTCAACGTAGTTGATACCAAGTTTTTGAGTAAACCCTAGAGCTAAAATTCTAGCTTTTAATTTATCTACACTGTCATTTTCTTTATATTTAATCTTATATAGCCATCTAGATCTGACTATACTTTGTTTTTCAGGATGAGGGACTAATTCCCAAGTTTTATTTTTAATCAAAGCAGTATATTCAGATTTCATAGCATCTATCCATCTTTCGTTAGAAGAAGCTTCTTGAAAGATTGGGGTTTAGGTTCATAAAAATTCATCAAAGCATGATATGTATGATGACTTCTAGTCATTTTTGAAGGTTTTTAGGATTAGAGTCTTGAATAATAGACTCAACCCATCTAGGTATTTTAGTTACAAAAGAACTAGGAACAATCTCATTTTCAATTATAGGTTCAACACTAGTTTCTTCATTACATACATTATTTTCAAAATTTTCAATTTCAAATTCATCATGAATAACAAAAACAAAAGATGAAGAAGAAGAAGAACAAAAATGTTTTTCCAAAATTTTAACATTCCTATTTTCTATAACTTCTCTTTTTGATGGATCAAAGATCCTAAGACCTTTATTTTTACATTGTATCCTACAAAGATACAAGGAAAAGAGGTTTAATCAAGCTTCTTTTGTTTTGATTTCGGAATGAAGAGGTAATCAGGGCTACCAAATATTCTCAAATGAGATACACTTGGTTTTTGATTTAACCAATTTTATAGAGGAGTTGAATTTACTAATGCTTTAGTGGGAACTCTGCTCAAGATATAAACAATAGTGCTTTGCATCATGGTTTAAGCCATTTCTAGAATGGTGTGGTTTTTCCTTTCTACAATCTCATTCTACTGAGGGGAATAGGGATTAGTCAGTTCCTTTTGAATGCCACATTCAACACAAAATGAGTCAAATGCTTTACTCAAATATTCTCCCCATTATCAGTTTTAAGCCTCTTAATTTTATAACTAGAATATTTTTCAACTAAAGCTTTAAATTCTTTAAATTTTGACAAGACATCTGATTTATTTTTAATGAAATAAGACCAAATCATACGAGTGAAATCATCAATGAAAGTGATAGCATACAAAGAACCATTAAGAGATGGAACTTCTAGGGGTCCTTGAACATCACTATGGACAAGTTCCAAATGTTTAGAATAATTTGACACATGATGATTGTGGAAGGGGTTAGTAGATTTCTTACCATGTAAGCATCCTTTACACATTTCATGATTTTGGGAGATATGATGAAGATCATATATTATTTTTAGTCGATATATGTCGTAAATGCTCTTGAAGTTGACATGACCTAGTCTCTTATGCCACAATTTCATGTCACTTATTTGACATGTTAAACAAGAAGCAAAAGGAAATCCATTAAACACATACAAACCATCTATTTGAATACTTTCAACTATAGTAACATCATGTTCATTTTTAATAAACCATTTATCTTTTAATAATGCTACACTATAGTTATTTTGAGTTAACTGAGAATAAGAAATAAAGTTTATTTTAAGTTTAGGAACTAATAAAATATTGTTAATATAACCATTTGAAATTTTTTCTTTTCCCTAACCCTTACCATCAAGAATGGAATGATCACCCAAATAGATTTGATCATTACACTCACTAAGTTCAGATAGGATATCATATCTAAAGGTCATGTTCCTAGAGGCACCACTATCCAATATCCACTCATTTTCTTTTGCAGTGACAAAGGCGGAATATAAAGCAATTACATTTGATTTTTGGCTATTTTTCTTATTCTTGTTTTTCATTTTGGTTTTGGTCAGATTTATTACCCTTTTGATTTTTGAAATTTTTTTTTTATTTTTAAATTTACAATCCTCTTTCTCTTGTCCAAATTTACCACAATAATGACATTTTCCATCAAAGATAACTCTTAGATTTCCATGTTTCTTATCTTTGTTAGGATCTTTAAGAGTTGGCTTTTATTTTTATTGAATCTAGAGGTTTTACCTTCTGAATTTTGAGCAACAAGTGCTTGAGTGGCATTCTCCTTAGAATCAAAATTTGACATTACTTGTTCTTCATGTATGAGAAGAGAATTAAGGGTTTGCAAATCTAGAATTTCTTGTTTTGTTTGATATTTAGAATTCAAAATTGAAATGAAATTTCTAAATTTTTCATGAATATTCAACTAAATAATGAAATAAAGAAATTTATCCTGAATCAAATTATTACCACATCCATCTAATTGTAACTCAATATTTTTTATTTTTTCTAAATAATTTATCACTTTTTCATCTCCCTTCATGGGAGTTGTCATTAGTTCTAAATTCAATTTGATAATTTTTGACAAACATGTACCTTCATGCATCGATTCTAATTAAGCCCAAGCTTCACTTGGACTTGCTTGATTCTCGATATGAAGCAGAAAATCATCTTGTACGCTTCACAAAATAATGGACATCGCATCTTTACTTTTTGCATTAATATGCAATATTATAGTAGTTTCTTGTCTTCCATTTGGATATCTCTTAGTTCCATTCACAACTACCCATAATTTGTGAGCCATGAATTCTTCTTTCAATCGAATCTTCCAAATGTTGTAGTTGTTCCCATTCAACATCTAATATTTATCAATTAAAAATGATTAGACCCCATTTTTGCGTAAAATAGAAATAATTAATAAACAAGGATTAAAATAAGATTTTTAATAGAAGTCCCCTTGTCATATTTTAATCCTCACAATCGAACATGATCAATTTATGCCAAAAAAGAGGTCCTATGAAATAACATATACACGAATACATTAGAATCATATCAAAAAATTAAATTGAAATGTAAGTAAAAAAATTACATTTTCTAACAAAATGATGACAAAAAATTTGTCATCGTATCTCAAGAATATATCATTTTAAAATAAAATGATACTATTTTACTATTTTTAGAATATATATATATATATATATATATATATATATATATATATTTTTGAAAAAATAAACAAATAATTCATACATTTTTCAAAAAAAAAAAAATTATTTACAAAAACAAATTGGAGCTCTTGCTCCTTATTAGGTAGGATTTTCTATCAACTTGGTGAGTTGGCTAACCAACTCAGTAAGTTATCCACCGAGTTACCATATAATTTCCAAACTATGCAATTTAACCAAAATTTATTAACCATATAAGCCACATATACCAATTTATCTATGTCAACCGAGCCACAATAATACCATGGTCAAGCCGCATAAATGCGAGCTATAGCAGATACCCAATTCATGCACCCATGGTTAAGTTGCTTCATAAGGAAACTGAGCCATGCTTGTAAGGGCTTAAAGAAAAATGGGGTGGTGTGACCATAGTCACACCACCAATCCCATGTTCCTAGGCTTATAAAGCCTACATCCTTCCATCGCCTTCCCCATGTGGGATAATACTCTTTGCATAGAGAGGGGGTCCATGGTGAGAGAGGAGAGGAGAGGAGATGGAGGGTCCCATAAGGGACACGTGGCGTGGGCAGGGGAGAATGTTGCGTAGAGCGTTACTGGGGGTGCCACTTGGCACGTAGTTAGGAGGGGGGTTTGGAGGGGCCTCCCCCAATAAAATTTTATTATATGTTTTTTAATATAAACCTTCGACATAGTTTGTATGGTTAGGTTATATAGGTTTATATAGAATCGGTTTTAGGTAATATAAACCATAGGTTTATATATATAATATTTTTAAAAATACGGAAGATTTTATAAAAAAACTATATAAATATATAGTTTATATAAATTATAGGTGAAAAATAATTTATGGGGGTCCATCTAAGAATGAAATTCACAGTGAAGGTAAAAATGTACATTACCAGGGGACAAGAATTTTTACCCGACCAATAAAGAAATTTAAAAGACCTATTTTCTTGATTCTTGTCTCCCCTATAAACTTGAGTTTCACTTGAATTTTTACTTTCCTTTTTTATTTCTTGAATTTACTGCACACTATATAAACTATATAAAATATTTCACAAAATTGTATAGCCCTTACCTTAGTTTACAGGACTTGGATAATTCTCGAACTTGAATTTTTACGCACAGTTGAAATCTTGAATGACTTTCCACCTATGCAACCAACATCGATCCATCCATATAGAGAGGGAAGGGGGTTAAATATAATTCCAAATAACTTAACCACCTAACTTCCCAACCATTACAACCTTAGGATATTAGGATTAAATTAATTTATTAATCTCACTCTAGTACCATGTCAGGACGAGGGGTGGAAAAGATATTAATTAAATTTATTAAATGTTAAGTTTAACATTATAAATAAATATAAATGTAAATGTAAATGTGCACAACTTAAATAAAAGTAAATAACACCATAAAACATAGTGACACAATATATAACATGGAAAACCCCTAAATGGGTAAAAACCATGGAGAATAAATCCACTAAGTGAGAAATTTTTACATCCACCAGTCCAGTAACTCCCTCCTCACTTCTATTCCTTGTTTTTACTAGGATTTACCTTCATATTCAACATTTGAATATTATAATCTGATATGCTAATCGATATCCTCAATATGACCTATGGTCATATTTAAATAACCAAAGGGTTATGTCCTTCTTAAGTGACGAGGCACACCCTGATTTAATTAGTTAGTTAATTAAATTAACCAACCACCTAATATAGAGTTTATATTTAAATAATAAGAATATAGATTATTCTATATTATTTAAATATAAACTAAATATTATCATACACTTAATATTATAGTTCTAAAAAGTTACGTATATGCAAATACTTTTGTGACCTCAACCTCTCCTATCCCAAAGATGGATTTCCTCTTCCCGAACATCGACTGTGTCAGTCATTGACCTCACCGCTAGCCATGAAATTCTTTCCCTTATGGACATATTTTCGGTTATAATAAAACTCTCATTGATATCAATGATCAACATAAAACCTCCTTCATTACTCCTTAGGGACTTTTTGTTCTTGTGTTATGCCCTTTGGACTTAAAAACATGAGGGCCACTTATAAGCACTCTATGATGTATATTTCCCTAACCTCATTCATAATACCATAAAATACTATTTGATGACCTCCTTGGAAAATCTAAGCAACGTATGAACCATCTCATTTTCATTGACATTATCCTTTCTTAACTCATCCAATATTTCCTTCTCCTTAACCCCGATAAGTTTATATTTAGTGTTCTCACCAAAAATCTCCTAGGGTTCATCATTTCTATCAAGGTCAATTAAGTAGAACTTATTAATATAAAATCCAACTTCGAGATGCCTCCTCCATCATACCTTAAATAGATTCACATCCTTTAAGGTAAACTTTGATTATTTCATCATTTCATCTCACACCTTTCATATCATTATCAACTATTCCACCATCTCCTTCAAATGGACTTCCACTTCAAATGGGATCAAAACTGTCAAAATGCCTTCGAGGATCTCAAACAATATCTCTTATTGACTCCCATGCTTACACCTTCACGCAAGGGGGAGCCCTTCTATTTATACATATTCACTACTATTCATGTCCTAGGTGTTATGATAAAACATCGAGATGAGAAAGGTCGTGAATAGGTCTTCTACTACATAAGCCATACGTTCCTTTTCTATGAGACTCATTACACTGAAATAGAGAATTTTTTTTGTGCCTTATACTTTGTGACTTCTAAATTTTCCACATCTATTTAATCATAAATCTTATGTTGTCATGAGTTTCAATCCCATTACATTTATGCATTCTAAACCATATCATAGTGACTATAAAACTCAATGTCTTATGCTCATGACCGAGTTTGATCTCGAATTCATCTCATAAAAATGTCTTAAAGGACAAGATATCACTGACCATCTCATTGAAGCTCCTCTTCCATATAATCAATTACCCCATGAATAATTTCTTGACAAATCTATCAACACCATTGATCAAGAATACACTCCTATCAAAATGATACTTTTATTTTACGGATCTAAGTGTTAGTAAGGGGAGGTGTCGGTATCTTTATCGTACCTCATTAGGGACTCTTATCCCTCTATCATTAAAATTAAAATTTGAATTCAGTAATAACATGGTTGAATATGAATCTCTCATCATGGGTCTCCAAACTACAATTATTCTTGGTGTTCAAATCTTGGATATCTACGGAGACTCTCAACTCATCATCAACCAAATCAAAGGAATTTATCAATGTAAAAATGAAATTCTACAAAAATATAAAACCATTTTTGAATTCCTCTTAGAAGCCTTTGATCGTTACACCATCCAAATAGTTACACAATCTTCTAATAAATTTGTGGACACCATGGCCTCTCTCACATCACTCATCCCCTATCAACCAAAGATTCTAAATTATTCATTGTTGTGCATATCCTTTATCAACCATCTCACACCAAAGAACTCACCTCTATCAATCTCATTGAATACAATCAAACAAACATTTGGTATACTCAAACTTATGACTATCTCTTGAAATCTAAAATTCCCTCCGACCTATCTAGAAATGCTAAGTGATATTTTCTTCAATGTGCTACCTGATATGTTATCATAGGTGGTGTTCTATATAAACGTGGATTTAACTACACTGTTGTTACAATTTCTCAAATCTCATGAATTTACTAAAGCTATCCAAGAATTCCATGATGGTATATGTGGTGGACACTTTAACGTATGGTTTTTGCTAAGTGCATATTATGAATGGGTTATTATTGGCCTAATCTCAATAAATATTGTTGCACATATGAAAAAAATGTGTTAAGTGTCAACAACATTCCAATCTCCTTCACATACCCAGTCAGACCCTATAACCCACTCAAGATCTATGGCCCTTTTTACAATGGGGATTATACCTCATTGGTCTCATCAACCATCATTCATCACAATGAAACTACTCCATCATCACCACTAATGAATATTTCATTAAATGGGTGGAGGCTATTCCCCTAGTATCTAATAAAGAAAATAAAATCATCGATTTCATCTATCAACATATCATATGTCACTTCGGTATCCCTCACAAACTAATCACTGATAATGGAAATTCTTTCAAAAATAAATATGTTATGAAATTATGTGACACTTTAAACATCAAACTAAGCTTTTCATCCCTATTATCCACAAGAAAATGGAAAATCAGAATCTTCTAACAAAATACTTAACAAAATTCTTATGAAATCGTTGACTAAGCAAGTAGTAATCGACATATCCAAATCTCGTTTTCTCTCTAGGATTATCAAACTAGAATTTGTACTCCTATAAGTGTTATTCCCTTATCTTTAGTGTACAAATCCAAGGTGATCCTACCCATTGAATTTTAGATTCCCTCTCTTTGAATGTCCCTCAGAAACTTCGTCTCTGATGAATACTATTGTCAAGAACTTTCATCACAACTTGAGTTGTTAGATGAATGTCACCTAATAGCTCTCAAACATCATCATGTTTACTAAGAACACTTCAAATGAGCATATAAAAACATTTCAAAGAACATGACTTCAACATTGGTGATTTTTTCCTAAAATAAAATAAAAATTTCACTACTCTAAAAAGGAGTAAATGTGGAAAGTTTTCCCTAACTGGATCGGTTTATATGTCATCACTCACAAGTACAGGTCGGGAGCCTACAATTTAGCCTCCATCAATGGTACACTTGAAAAGGAACCTTTGAATTCCTTGCACTTACATCCTTTCAACTACTAACATATCTATCATCATGAAATTAGTCACATCAAATATTTCATTCCATCACCAACCTATCATTTTACCATTATAATGATTTGGAAGCATATGGGCTACCGCCACGGCCTTATGATTGAGACCTTAAAGATGAAAACCACATCTTTGTTCATCACATATTTCACATGGACAAGTTTCTCATCAGTAGGAACCCCATGATCATTACTCTCATCTACCCTTTATCTACCGATTGAAAACATGATATGGGATGCACACGTGTGGTTTGTACACACATTTTTCCCCTCCTAAAAATCGTCTACTAGGACTTCCTTAGTGTAAAAAAAAATCAAGAATATCTTTGGATGCACATTATCAAAATATTGATTGATCCCTTAAAGGACAGCTATCAAGCATAATAAATACAGACTAATCCCTCAAAGGAAAATTACCTATCAAATATAGACCGAAGGATGGCTATTAAAAATCAAAATTTAGACCACTCCCTTGAAGGATGGATACCCATATCATTATAAAAAGGCTTCCTACATTGATCAACCTTCAAAAATTCAAAAAATCAAAAAGCATCCTAGGAAATCTTCCCACATCGATCAACTTTCCCATCAAAAGAAAACATCCCACATTGATTAATTTGTATCTATAGTTAGGGCATGAACCTACAAATCCATCAAAATAAGAACCTACTCTCCCGCATAAATCGCATATATCAACCCTTCCCATATTCTAGGAAGGTATACAAATGCACTTCCATCCATATCCAAGGTCTTGCATGTGACCACTTATTCTTAGATATGTGTTAACTTTTTTTACAAGGACATAAAGCACATTATCATCATCATAAATTTTACCATCATGATACATATGCATCAAATCCATTCTAGAAATAAAATAGTTCACATTTTATTCTTAATTAAGATTTTAAAGTACATTTTTAAACATTTAGCAAGATCACCACACTTTAAATCATGACATATCGACATTAAAACATCACATCAAATATTAAGATCAACATTTTTATATATAAAACATCATTTAAAACATCACATCTAAACATCAATCAAATATATCTAAAACTATCTTAACATCACATCATGAATATCAACATCAAAATAAATCAATCAACACATGAATCTCAAAACATCATATATATATATATATATATATATATATATATATATATATATATATATATATATATATATATATATCCTTAAAAGTCTATCCAAAATGCCATCAAAAGGCTCATATACAAAATCATATGTATCCAAATCATATACAAAACCCACATACTATGTGGTAAAATAAAAATCCAACACCCTCTTGCCACCCCGGCCTCCCACTACTTCTTTAGAATTCATAGATCTATTCGAGAACCCATTGGTTCCCCTATCATTTGACTTTTGATTGTGTAATCCCACCTTTGTGGCAACATCAATCTACAAATAGTATACCTTTTTCAAAACCATTTCATATTTCACACCATCAGGAAAAAAATTTCCCTTGAATTTATTAAGTCATATGTCTATAGGACATGAACCCATTTTCCCTATCACTTGACTTCCAGGCCATGTAAGCCCACATTTTTGGAAACATCAATTTTTTGGTCACCTAGACCATTTCAATCACACTACAACTCCATCAAAATCTTTATGCCTTTGCTTTAATGCCTTGTATCTTGTTAAAACTCTATTTTTGACCATACATAGAATTTTCCAAACATTGCATATGTTGCCTCTAACCCCTTGGTCCCATGACTCAACACATCCTCACGAGAGCACTCCCTTGGATCCTCTCCATGTAGTAGTCTCTCTAAAACATGCATTTATAGGTGGTCCACATTATACATCCCCTAACAAGTGTTTCCAAGATTACTACCATCTCTACAAACTCCTCTAGCATGGTCATTGGATACTATAATCAAGATCTTGAATCATCTCAAAGCAAACCTATCCAAAACAATCAACTCTATTTAATCCAATGACCAACATAGTAGATCATTGGCTTAAGGGGGAACAATATCATGACAACATTATCACAAAATTGGGGCATCCTCACACTAGTGTTTGTCTTGCAGCCTGTGCCTAGAAATATCTCAACAAAAAGGGGAAAATGTAGACATGTCTTTTTCACCTCGGTTGACTTAAAGCATATCAATCAAATTATCATTACCTGTCCTATTATCTTTATCGTAAGTATCATGTAATCCATTATCATAAATCCTATTTTACTTGAGTAAAAACCTATGTAACCTACCCCAACCTCTCAAAATAACATAAACCCATTTTACTACACTTATCCCAACCCCTAACCTCTTACAACTCAAATCCCCAACCTCCCACCATTTCCTAACAACCTAATATCCCAGATGGCAAGTGGTTTTAACCATTTTCCATTCTTCCTCTTGTTGGTTTTAACCTCTGTAGATAAATCGATGGTGATCCATGATCGGTGGTGATCATTGTAGATGATGTTGATTATATTTAATCAACCTTTGTCTCCTTTCTCTAGTTAGTCAAAATTTGTGCATAAGGACAAATTGTTTCCCCATAGATGACATCATCATGATCCAAAGTTATCATCGCTACCAAATCCATCAAAACCTCTCGAGGATTATTTCATATCACCGATTAACAACTTTATCACCTCTAAACAATTATCAAGGTTGGTACCACCATTTTCATTTTTTTACTAGCTTATTTTACACTAATTGTCATTTATAGTCTATTGGAAATATCCTTATACATAGCCTTGTCAAGAATTTTCCTCCCATATAATCATTTAAATCACATACAAATTATTAGTAGTATCCACAAGGATCACCGTTGACCCCCAATCATTGTTGATCAGTCCTTTAGCCTTTGATTTTTCCATTTAGATTCTTAAATAATGTCCAACCTTCATTTTCAAAATATTATAGGCTTCTAGATCCCCTATAGCCCATATTTGTGTTGTCAAGCCTCTCTGTCTTTTATTAGTGTCTGTTTTATTAATCCTTTTATCATAGTAAACATTTTATACCGATCATCGTCAATACCGATCGTCGTTGATACCGATCATCACCGATTGGTGTCCTTAGCCCTTTGCTTTCACTTTTGAACTCATAAACACATTTGAATATTTGTTTTGGAGTTTCACAAACTCCTAGACTCTTCATAGTTTTCATTTTCAGCATCACTTTCCTCTTGCATTCATTTCTATCTATTTTATTTGTACTTTTTCAAAAATAAACATTTTTTCCCCGATCATCGTCATTCCCTCTCATTTATAATCATTTTAGCATTTTCTACATTTTTATCAATTTGGTTTGATCTAATACATTATTTGTAAGAATGGATATTCTATAGATGATTTTTCATGGTTTGTCTCATCCTATCACTAACATATATGATCTTTCGATCATCCAACATCCATTTATTAGGGAACAGTTTGACATCCTCCAAAAACTCACTTTTGCACCATCGCATTCGCACCAAATTTTGAGGACATTGAAGAGTATTTCAAGATCATCCAAGAAATACAAGAAGCAACTAAAGATTTTGGTATGAATATTTAGAGGAATTCGAGATTGCCACAATCCTCTCTTGGGCCACTTACAAAGTTGAACATAATCTTCCTATCCATCATGAATTCTGAACTATCTTTGTTATCACTTATATTATTATCATTATCGAATCAACTTAATTGTATCAAACGATTTGAAACCCTTCAAATAATTCCCTTTAGATTCCTAGGATCGACACTTTCCAAACAACTCATTATCATATATTTTGTTTAGTTGTATTTTCTTACGTGTATTCTCACTCGAAAGGAGGACCATTCTTTCACATTGTTCACATTTTATCATCCCGACATTATGACTGTCGGCATAGGTATTGGTAAACCCTGCTCATTTAAGTTTTAGGTAATTTCAACATTAATATCACCCTAACCAAAAACTACCTTAAACAAAATCCACTCCCTAACCACCCACTAATCTACCCAACTTAGCAAGCTACTCCCGAGCTACCCCCATAACCTATCTACCATGTATTATGCATCCCTCCTAACTCTACCCATCGAGTTATCTCATCTCACCCTTGCTACCTCTATTAATCCCCTCTCTCACATCCCTCCCGTATTGAGCCATACAATCCTCTCATAACCTGAGTTCACCATTTGAATTGCTCCCACTTAGCTCTCTTTATTTCTCCAAGCTACCGCTCACAACCTAGCCCTCTTCTCCCCTAGCTGATTGATCGCAACTCGGATGAGTCGACCCTAACCTTTCCTTACCCTCATAGGCTAACAGATCTCTACCTCGTTCATCCCTCCCTATGCTCCTAGTTAACCCGAACAACACCGTCTCCCACCGATCTATAAACATCTAACCCAATCCTTGTCGTCACTATTGTTACTCACGGATCTAACCTCACTCCTCATTGTGAGCTACACCTCTTGCCTGTCGATTCCATCACTGTCAAACCTATGAGCCTCCACTAGCTCACCGCCGCCACACCGCCATCTCACCATTTCCTCCATACCATGCATACAAAGCACAAACAAACCCAAGCCCTTCACACCAAATGTAATATTTTTAGGTTTAAGCTTCTCTCTAAATTGTTTTAATTAGGTCAGGTTTTAACCTATAGTTTACACATAGGATAGCATTTTATTTAATTTTTTTAAAATTCTTAACCTAGCTTTCAAATTTAGGTTAAGTTAAGATTAATTTAAGTAATAGTTTTATTTATTCTATTTTATTGTAATCCTTTTTTACATCTTACTTTAGTTAGATTTTTATTTCTAATTAATGGTATAGTTAGGATCTTATCCAGCTAATTAGATTATTTTGTAATTAATTATTTGTTTAATTAATTACATTAGGTCTTTTAAACCTCAATTAGGACGTTATAATTTTTTTTTTTTTCATTTTTGCTTTAATGAATGCATTGTGAAATTTTCTTTTATAGGGTTATTGGATGTTTCGTCCCAATAACTTAGTTTTTAGGTCATTTCTAACCTTATTGTGCCGTAACTAGCACTTTGTAGTGGGTTTTGCTTATGTTTTTGTTGTCATTTTTGTTTTTGTGAGGCTCATCACACCAAAACCACGTGTATGCTCTTTTCTCACGCTTACACAAGCGATATTGAAAATCAAATACATGCATTTTTGTTGTTTTTTTCCATGTTTACTCATGTGTTTGCACCATCGGAAAACTTTCTAATTGTTTGATTGTAGTACCATCTCTAAGGTGGTTGTTAAAAAAACTCAAAATTATAATCGTAGGTTTTCTTGTTTGTGGATCAAGAAAACCCCTTTATCATATTTTATTAAACTTTTTAAAATTAACCTTGATTAATTTATCAAAGTTGGGATAATTCCCTTCTTCCAACATAACATTGGGAAGTAATTGATTAGGGGTTAGAAACTCATTCAAGGAGTGCCACGAGAACCCAAAAGTAGTCAACATCTTGAGTGTATTGGCCGACAAAATGGGAGCCTCCACCCAACTAACTAGTACACCTTTATGAGATTAGAGTCACAAAGATCCAATAGTGGTTACCCAAGTGTGATTATTTTGAGTAATATCATTGCTCATTTTTTCAAATGGAGTAAAGTAAATTCGGCAACTAGCAATAGTACCATGCTCACTCGGATATACTATTGACACATAGTTGAGAGAACCACCTAGGAAGACACACACTTATGAATCCAATATAAGGTAGAGGCCAAAACATCCATAAAAAAACTTTGTTTTCTCTTTTTCTTTTATTTCTTTTCATTTTAGTGAGTTGTGTTCCACACTCATATCACACATTCTCAATTTTGTATATTTTTCACTTTTCCAAATACTCCTTATTTGGATCCCTTTTCATCTCATTTTCAACCTTTCCCAAATGCTCCTTGTTTGGGTTCACTTTTGTATCTTTTTCATGTTTCCAAATATTCCTTATTTAGATT
This sequence comes from Taxus wallichiana var. yunnanensis, assembly GCA_018340775.1. Classification (NCBI taxonomy): domain Eukaryota; kingdom Viridiplantae; phylum Streptophyta; class Pinopsida; order Cupressales; family Taxaceae; genus Taxus; species Taxus wallichiana. Next base: position 568,301,020 of record CM031237.1, on the reverse strand, counting down.
CATCTTCATATCTTTCCTAATTTCCCAAATACTCCTTAATTAGGCTCATTTTCACCTCTTTCCAAAATTTTCTTATTTAGATTTATTCTCATCTTTTTTCTTACGTGTTACACACTTGTGTTTCACTCTTGTCATTCACTTTTTCTCTCTCATCCACCTTGTCACTTTGTAAACAAGTCTAAGTCTTGGGTTGTGGACATCCATATCCAAACTTGAGAACTTTCATCCTTTTCATCTAAGTCTTGACATCATGATACTTGCTTTATCATGGTCAAACACCCTCGTGATCACCTTAATATTTCATTTTTATAAGTCTTAAATTTAACATTATCTTGTTGAACTTTAAGCATTCCATACTCTTACGTCATCATACTTCACATTCACTTTGTTGCATTCTCAACATTTTTCACTTTCCTTCATTCCTCTCTTTTAAAGCATTTTCTTTTCTCTAACTCTAGGACCTTCATCAATCACATTCCCTTTGTCTCTTATCTCCACTTTTGTGAGATTCAAACCTTATCATTTTCATTTCTTCACTTCATTTTTGACATTCACTTTTTCATTCTTTAAGTGCTCCCATTTATTTGTTGTGTCCCCTCTTTTAACACACCTTTTAAATATTTGCCATCCTTCATCATCTTTCTAAGTCTCTTCCCTCTTAATAGACATTTGTTTAAGAATAGAGAATTTCATCACATTTCCTAAGTCTCTTCCTTTAACACTCATTTTGTTAAGTTTTGAGAATATTTCATTATGTCTCTAAGTCTCCTCTTGTAGCACTCATTTTGTCATAAGCTGAGAAAAATAACTTCTTTCACATCTTCCCTCTTTATACTAACTTTGTAAATGGTCTTAAAGCCTTTCAATCCTCTTCATCTTTTTAGCAGTCATTTTGATGATATTCCTCTAAACTAACATTTCAATCCTTTATTCTACCTTAATTTTATTCAGTTGAGAAGTCACCCTTTTATTCCTCTTAACACCCATCTTGTTAAGATTTAACCTTTTCACATTTTTTTGTCTCTCTTATCACTCATTTTGGTTAAGATTTGATCTCGTTCATCTTGTTAAGTCTCTTCTCCCTTAACATTAATTTTTGTTAAAGAGTATAGCACATCTAACCCATTTTTGTCCCTTTTCTTTTAACTCTCATTTTTTTAAGAGTCAGGAAATACACTAACTCTTTTCACCTCCTCCCTCTTAGCACTCATTTTGCTAGGGCCAAGCTTTATAATATTTTCCCCTCTTCCATCTTAGCATTAACTTTGCTAAGGGTTTCATTTTCTATCTCACCTCTTTTCTTTGTTCCTCCCACTTTCAAAAATGGTGGGAACAAGACATCACTATTATAGTCCCTTCTGACGAAAAGAAATAAATCCTTTCCACATTAGTTCGGGTGAAGAATAACTTTAAAATATTTCCATAGACGCTACTTTATGAAAAAATAAATACCAATTTCTAATTTATCTCCTTGTGATGGGAGCAAGATTTCCCTTGAAATTTGATGAGGATGTTTTAAAAACCTTACAAGGACAACCTAAATCAAAAAAAGGTCCACCACACGATTCAAACAAACATGACGAGACAGGACCAAGTACATCCATTTCCGATAATAAAGGAAAACCTATTGCTTTGTCCCCTAATCCCAACCAAGCCTTGATTGATTAAATCAATGCAATGGTGAAACAATTGGATTTTTTATCCTCTATAGTCGCATTAACAATGATGCCAAAGGTACCGAACACATGAAGAAAAGTGATTCCACATTCAAAACTCATTCTATAACCAATAAAGAGAACAAAAATCATAAGAATGATAGTTCATCATTTATCCCACAAACCAATTCACCATTTTCTCAAGAATGGAAAATGATGAAAGACATTATTTCAAGCATGCAAAAACAATGCAAATAATTCACTTTTGATGAATTTTGTCCATACCATTTTGACATGGACATCTTATGTATACTCTTCACATGCTCTTTCGAGATACCCAAATTCGATAAATATAAGGGAAACACCAATCCTAGAGAGTATATAAAATAAATTTTGATGGCATGCCAAGAAGTGGCATATAACGATATATTTCTCTTGTATTTTTTCATAGAAGTATAGGAGGGAATTTTTTGGGTGGTTATTACACATTCCAAAGGGATCCATCACTACATTTTGGACCTCTCAGAGAACTTTGTCAAAAAATTTATTTCAACCTTGACTCTAAATTCATAATGATTGATTTTTGCAATGCAAAACAACGAATAAACAAAAGCTTTCTACAATTTTTACAATGATGGCGAGGAATCGCAAGACAAGTCTCATGTTCGATCCCTAAAAAGTAGATGGTTAGCATATTCCTCATGAACCTGAACATTGATTTTTCCTTTCATATTCAAATGCACTGCCTCAGTAGTTTTGAGGGAGTTATCGAAAAAGGAACTCAAATAAAAAATTCCCTCATTGTTAAAGTCTTGATCAAGCCTCGTTATAAAGACAATGGGCACTGTAAACATAAAATCTATGCACTTGGTACATTTTTCGGTCCTAAAAGCATGCTAGCATTTACATGATTCCTAAGAAATAAAAAAAGTAATTGACAACTCCCTTTAGTCTTTTATTTTTCCTTATGCACTTTTATTGGCTTTATATATCTTGTACTTTTATCGATAATTGATTTTTATCTTTCTATGGACTTAGACACTAGATCCAAGTGTTCTTGTCCTCTTGGGTGCTCATGTACCTCTTTACCTTTTTCTTATCCTTTTTGACCCATTTCACTTTTTAATTGATTTTTACTAATTTGGGTTTTCCTTTCGATTATTAATTACAAAATTCAAATAAGGGAATCATATAAATACATAGTTATGATTTCAAAATAAAGGACTGGTACTAAGTATTATCTATCATCACATAAGATTACATTCAAAGGCATAAGAGAATAAAATCATCCATCTAACACTCATACAAGGGATAAGGGTTGCATCACTTCTACATACACAACATAGGAGGGGAATTCTATTTTATTTCATCCCACACATTCTATACATTTTCTAAATTTTAGATCTAGCCTCTGCCATCACTACGCAACATACATAAGGGCATCCTAAGGTGTCATTTCTACACACACACAAGAAATATATGGATTCTAATATGTAGTGTACCACTTGGTCATAAGTTCACTCTTCGAGTGACCACTAGGTTATTCGACTCCCCATTCTACATTTTCCTTTTTATGTTTGATGTGGTTTATGGGTATGTGCAAGTGAAATTCATTCTTACAAAGTTACAGTACATTCACATATTAGAAAGTGAATCCGAGAGAAATAAATAGAGACTAGGAGAAAAGTTATCCGGACTGAAAATATCCAAATTTGTAGCATCTAGCTGGACACCAACACCCAGATCTAGACACCATTGTCGGGAACTCTTGTCCTCTCCTAGGAGCTCATGTATACAGCATAGTTCTAGATCTAAAAATCTCCAATTTATAGTGACAATGTTGTTTACAATATATTCTAGTATTTAATCTGCCCAAATCACTTCATGTTCATTCGAAATCAATTAAGTCCCCTTGTCTCTCCTTCTTGATTAGGGTTTTATATTTCACATGTTTTATTTCTTGTGCCTTCTGTATATTAGAACTTGTACATAATTCATCATAGTAGTTACTCTAAAAATAATATTTAATTCAATTTATATTAAATCAAGCACAATCATAAAAATAACAATAATAACACTAGCACTTCTCACAATAAACCTAGGTACATCAACTACAACCACAATGTTTTCAACGATGGTGTCATGGATAATATAAATTTACACAACATACAAAACAACCAATCTAAACAAACTAAGTCTAAAACAAATTTGCCATTCCAAGAAGAGAAACTCCTCCTCTTTGTAACTACAAACAACGGTAATATACATCTTTAGGAGAATCTCTTCTATCATCTTACAACAACTGACAAGTTCCAATATGGTCACTTACCCTATCACATAACCATTTCTTGAAGGAGAACCTAAGCTAGATTGGTATATACCTAACACATATTGTGATTTTCATCGCATTGATGGTCATCAAATAGAAAAATTTAAGCAACTCCACAATTACATCCAAGACCTCATTGACAATGGAGCCATAGTGGTTGGATACCTATTACATAACCATAGTACAAATGGAAAATATCTTGAACTTGGCGAATCCTTGAACAACTTCGATTATAAATCCATCATATATTTTATCCTAGAACTATGTCACACACAATTGAACCTAAGTTTACACCCCTAAGAGAAAGTCTATCTAGTGCCTTTCAATGATTAGCAAAGGCTAACATGATTGAATATCCAATTACAAGACCCTTTTATAATGGGGAACTCAAGAATATTTGGTCTAATGTATCGTAATATTGTGAATACCATCATATGGAAGGCCAATATACCAATCATTGTACATATATTTCCATCATTATGTTCAAGACTTGATTGACGATGGACTCATATCTATAGAGCTTGATGATGAAGCTCTCACAACCGATGACATGTCATCTTACACAACTTCTAATGAAGAGTTCACTATTGTCCTCACTTTTGTACATAATGAAATTCAATGAGATCATGATGAAGGTCAAGTATCTCTCCCTAAAAAACAATCCATTTCTTCTATAGATTTTCTTCTCTTCATTTAAACATACATTGAACCTGCTTTGGACAACAACCTTCCAAAATCAAACGAGTGCTTGACATTGATTCAATACTCCATTTCAACCCTTTATATAACTATGGACACTATAGAATAGGTTCCATTGTCAAGTAATTTTTAATTTGATTTTATTCTTTCACCGATGGCTCCTATTCTTGACATCTCTAGTCTTGTTATTGAAACACAACCACAACAAGTTTAGACACTTGCATCAATACACCTTTTGTGTCCATTATACCTCACATGATCAATCTTTTGGGCATCTCATAAATGATGATTCTTACCTATGTCTGTGAGATTGTTCTATGAGGAATAATATGAAAGCTTATGCACATCAAATCAACTCTAATAGTGACGTGAATGCTCCAAGTAAACAACAAGAAATCAAACAAAAAGGAAAATCAAGCATGAAATAATACATCTACTCATTCTCATAGTATAGACACAAAATCACGCACTTCGGTACATTTCTAGGTCCTAAAATTATACTTGTATTTATATGATTCCTAAGTGATAAAACTAGTAATTGTGACTATCTTTGACCTATTTTCTTGGTTTCTTGTCTTTTTCTAGTCTTTTACACCTTATATCCCGATTGGTACTTTACTTTCTTATCTTTCATGACCTTAGACACCAACACCTAGTTAGGACGCTTGGCCGCCTAGGAACCCTCGTCCCCTATGGGTGCCCCTAACCTCTTTCCAACTTACTCGCTCTTTTTGGGATTTTTTAATCTTTTGGGCATCTTATTTTCTTATGGGTGAACCTGCGAGTTGTCAATTATAAAATTCAACCAATGGAATCATTTAAATACAAATCTATGTGACCAAAATAAAGGACCAATATCTAATCATATATTATCATCACCTAATGTTGCATCCAAAGGAATTTAAGAGCATCAAATGTATCCATCTAGCACTCATTCAAAGGAAAAGGGATTGCATTAGTTGCATACACTCCATAGGAAGGGGTAGTTAATTTTTCCATCCACACATCTATTTACATTGGTTCATCTAGCTATCACCTGTTATCAAATGTACTTGCACAAGGGCTTCCTAAGGCATGATTCTTTCATGCACACAAAAGAGCTACATGGAGTCTAATATGTAGTTTAGCACTTTTTCATAAGTTCACTCGGTTGGGTGATTTTTGGGGTCAATCTGAATCCCCATATTACATCTTTTTTTTTTGGGATTTGATGTGGTTTGAAAATTTTGTAGGTGAACATCTCTTTGTAGGTTATAGGTGCACTCATTGATCATATTGTGACAAACAAGTGACCAACAGTGAATATCAGTGATATTTGTGTGACACCGGAAAATTCAGGGTCTTGCCACCTGCTTCGTCATGGGCACCCAATGTCAAACTCTAGTGTCCAAGCACCCCTGATCTAGTCTAAGCACCCTAGTCCAACCTCATTCGATAGCTCCAAAATTTATAGTGCACATTTGCAAATATCTTCCCTTTTAGTTCAACACTTTTCTATTCTCGGATCAATTCTAAGAGAAGTGTGAAATCAACTAAGTCCTTTACTCTCTCTCCCTCTCTCTCTCTCTCTCATATTTAGGGTTTCATATTTATTAGCTTATTTTCTTGTGTTAAATCTATACTTTAGCATTTATTTATCATACATGACTCTACAATTAGGATTTTGGATAAATCTATTTTTGTTAAATCATTTAGTGAACCCATCGGTTGAACCCAACCTTGCTTTCGAGGTTTTTTCATCTTTTATCATAGCTGACACTCATTCATCCTTTATTGATGAATACCTTTGTGATCTCAATTCTCATCTTGCTGAACATCCGAAAGATCTATATTTTCTCTTATTCACTTCTCGTGAGGAGGCCACCAATCTCATTGAGCTTAATATTCCTACATCCACTTCTGCTTTTATGCCTATTGCTACTCAACCCCCTAATTCCACCCTTCCACCTACTTCTACTATTCCCATATTTGTTCCTACTCCTACCAACCACTTCACTCGCCTCTTATTTCTCACATGTGGCAAGTCTCTTCCACTGGCACTCAAGACCTAGCCTCTCTCTATCAGGATCTTCAAGTTCAAATACGTCAACTTCAGCAGGATACTTCTCGTGCATCTCCATATCTTGATTCCACCTTACTCTTCCACACTCTCTTTACACCCACCATTTCCACTTATGCACTCCCTATAAAAATTTTCACTCCTAAGATGCCCACCTTCAATGGCCATGGTGACCCTCAAGAGAATATCCTATATTTTTATGTTACATGTCTAGATTATGTGAATGATCATACATTATTAGCTAAGCTATTTGTATAGAGTCTTCAAAACTATGTTATGTGTTGGCTCTATAATCTACCTACTCATTCGATAACATCATTTATACATTTAGTTGATGCTTTTCTCACACATTTTCAATCAATATCAGTTCTAAAATATCCTATTCTCAACTTGCACAAATCAAACAAGGATCTAATGAGCATCTAGTAGATTATGTGTTACAATATAAGAACAACTTAGCTAAGATGTCCAATGTACTCGTTGATTACGAATTGAAATAAATTTTTGTTCAAATTATTTTATCTCCATTATAAGAGAGTTTTATATTTGAAACATCTCCTCATTTTATCAACTATGCCATACTCTATAGTTATGCAAAAGAAAACTCTTATTTATGGGAAATCTCAAATATCATGATCAAGCTTCATCTTCTAATTGGTTTCAAAGAAAATCTACTTTCAATCCATCTCCTAAACCCACAAAGGCCGAATCTATTATTAATGATGTTTCTACTCCTAAAAAGCTTCAATGACAACCTCCAAAGCATACATTTACAAAATTTCCTTATGCTTCTCGCCTTCTATGCCACAAATTCTTGAAAGTAATATTATTACGCTTCCACCAGCACTAAATATTGATCCATCTTACCCTAAAGGCCACAATTATGATGAAAATGATAGATGTGACTATCATCAATGTGTTGGGAATTCAACTGATCGATGTTTCAAACTTAGGCATCTCATTCAAGATATTATCAATAATAATGCAATTGATCTCCCTGAGCCTTCGACATATAATTCGGTCAATGAAAACCAAAATCTCAAAATATTTAAATATCCATTGCTTAAGCATGACAAGAAATATGTTAATTCTTCAACTAATCATACATATCATGTTGTGCCTCCTCCTTCATCGGGGGATCTTGATTTTATAGTTTCTCATATTGATGCATCTCCACCACTCATCACATTCTTTGATCATGATTATCATGCTACATTTTCTTCTAATACACTACACATCAATACTTTTATCAAATCTTATATTATCAATAACACTATGATCAATCCATTGGATCCTATTGGTGTGTTCTCTCTTGCACTCCTCATCACTATCAATTATCCTCTCTCTCAAATTTCATATCCAATTCCCAAATTTTATGGTTACATCCAGCTTCCAGATATAGTTGTTCATCTCATCATGTTTGTGGCATTTGATGTGGTACCTTCAATCGAATATTGTGACATGCTTCATGCCACTCAAGCTATCTTTTCTATGAACCACGTGTGTCTCAAATTCATTCACAATAAGAAATTTTTCACTCTCAAAGGTGTTATACCATCCACACTGTTACCTCTACCTCCTCTCGAGGATGTCCTCTCACTAATTTGCTGACATCTAGGCCCCTAGGCCTCTCAAATATAAGGCACCTTATGTGCCTAGCTCTCTTATTCACACACGACCTACTTGTCCTCATTGGTCTTCTAGTCTATCTTCTCGGCCTAAGTCATCTACTTGTGTATCCCTTTCACATAGGAGTTTTCCACCTCCTAGGTCTACTTCACATAGGTTCTCATCACCTCCTAGGTCTACTTCACATAGGTTCTCATCACCTCCTAGGTATACTTCACATAGGTTCTCATCACCTCCGAGGATTCCTTCACACATACATCATCAGTCTCATACACCATCAATCTTATAGCATGGTCACACGCCTTTATCTCCTCAGACATCGGGTGGAGGAAACTTTCCTTTCACTTTTATTGGATAGCTCAATCATCATCATACACTTGGGGGCATCATACTTAATTATTTCCCCCTCCTAACATCATCAGTATCTACCATTTCTACTCTTACACTTTGTGATTCATACTTCATCTCTCTAAGAATCATCACACAACTTGATACACATAGTGTATCATCATTACCCTATGATGCACTCTTATGTTAAGGTTCACACTTGATTGTTGAGGGCATACTACATCCATGAACCTCACACACTACACATTTCATGCTCCACACTTCACAATACATCTTTCTAGCACTCCATTCTCACACATCATACAATCTTATTCTACAATCTACGCTTTGTGTTTCATGTTACATCTAAAACACATTATCAAAGAATTTCTTGATGAAAACTCTAGTTCCACAGTTCAACTTGATTTGTTGAGGGTCTAAATTTAAAATGAACCTTACCTCTTCTACTCTTCATACTCATTTCTTCATGATCTATCTTTCTAGCACACATTATCAAACCATTTCCCGATGACACACTCTTGTTCTATGGTTCATTCTTGATTATTGAGGGGTATTTTATAAATTAACCTCATCTCATACTCATTCACATCCACTAGGGGGCATGTTGATCCTATCATATTCACATTGCATACCATTTCATTCCATTCACACTCATGAAATAGTGCATATATCGGTTTCATCTATTTTTTCTTACTTATACTTACATGTACACTTTTCTTACTATGTTAGTCAGATTCTCAGTATGTCATTATATTTTCTATATACACCTATGCATTCACTTGGTCTTTAGCTATGAATACACACTTTCTACAAATATTTACATGTAGTAATGATGTTTGGCATTATACCTCTTACCAGTCCCACTAAGGCTCCTGGGGGCATCTACATTTTTACATATTGTAGGTGATATTATTTCATTATTTATTACTTCCTCATCTTACTAGCATACTATTTTCCATTAATCTATACATAATTTGACATAATCTTTATCTTTCTAACATACTAATGGGTACTTCATGTACAACATTTTCCTTGCAGGAACTATTTACAAGTATGGTTATCTGTTACATCTTCATTGACTATATTTTCTACTTGTATGCTCTTATTTTTAAGTTATGCCCTATGTCTTGTTTGATCACTACTTGTATGTTTTTGGATGCTTTGGACCAGATTTTCCTATGACATTGTGAATGATGTCTCTTGTATAAAACCCACTTTTTGTTGTATCTCTTGTATGGACATTTTCTTGTTTCATTAATTTTTATGACATGTTTGATTCCTTTTCTACTATGACATATGTCTAGCCACTTTATTTTCAGGTGCCTTGGTTTCTACCATGCACATCCCCTCCCCGTAGGGATATAGTTTCATATTAGCATCAGGTCTTCTTTTGGGCTGCATTCTCCTAGCGATGTTGCATGCACCCCAAATGAGGGGGGTGTTTCACCACATAGGATTATTGTATGACAAAATGATTTAAAAGGTAAAGGTAATGTACATGAGGAATACCTGGAGGTCATGAAGAAGTTATGCATAATTTTTGAAGATTAAGCCGATTGTAGAGCACTCCTTTTTGTATTGGAAGGACTATCTGAGAAGAAAATTCAGACCATAAAATAGAATTAATAGCATATGTCAGTGGATTTCCTAGCGTGAGCTAGATCTAGGAAGCATGGTGCTTCCTCAAAGGTTGTCAATCCACATCTTAATACAAATTAATGCTAATAAATATCATGAAATGGAAATTCCTACTATAGTTATATGATTTGGGTATCTCACACAACGCAACAATCTAAATATAATCTAAAGGACAAATAAAATATTAAATATAGGAGAATGGTGGGTTGTCGTGGTCTATGGGTATGAAAGAGGGAAGAAGAAGGTATGGATGAAGTCTTGGGAGGTTTTATAGAGTTACGGGTGGAGGAATGAGCTCACTGGTGCGAGGGGAAAATGCCTAACATAGAGATCAATGTCGGTTAGGGAACCGATACGACCACTTGGTTATAACTAGGATCGAGTTGGGTAGTTGATCACTAAAGGGGAAATTGGGTTTTAAAGGTAGAAAGGGTGTTGATTTGGGCTCTCTCGTGATTTTATAGATTATTGGGAGGTCTTACGTAGGGTTTAGGAATCTAGATGATAACTCGGCAGGGGTAAAAGGGGTGGTTAAAAGAGTAGAGTGGTCCGAGGTTAGTAGGGCGTCGGGTGAATGGGATAGGGAAGGTATTCAAGAGAGACAGGGACGTGATTAGAAAAATATAAAGGATCTAAAACCAAATCTAATGAACTCAATAACCTAGTTAAGAATACTTATTAGAGATCCAAATATTGGTAGAAGGTTGTGGTTGGTGGGTGTGTATAGGAGAGACAAGACGAGATCCATTTTCATAGTAGCAAAGGTTGAGTGCTTCTTTTTGTGAATTATTCAAGCCTATAAAGTTGTAGATTGGTTACTCTAGTGCTCAATTGATCATCGGGGTGTTGATTGAATGCCAAAGATGCAAGATCAAATAATTCCAACCAAAAGAAGAGCCGAAATAATAACCCAAAAAATAGTTGAAAATTCTTATTTAAAGGAACCGATGGTGGTTCCTTAACCGGTGTCACCAAGGAATAAGCGGCATCGACTAGGGAGAAATAGTCTTATTTTTAAAAATAACATTCCCTCCCTTTTTGGAATGAGTCAAGAATGGTTGTGGGTTAGGAATCTTGATTCTTGTTAAATCACATGGGAATTGGTGGGAGAGGTAGTTGGAATTTAATATTAGGTTTAGAAGAAGTATCAATAGGTTAGTGGGGTGATGGGGTAAGTGCAGGAAGTTGATGGACAAATATAGGGTCATCCGTGGACATCATATTGCAAATAACAACATAATATCAACTTGTAGGGATTATTAGCAATACATACACTCAAAATTAGACAAAATTATATTAATATGAATCGTAGAATCCGGAATCTAGTTTCTAAAATACTAATTTTTGTAAAAAATGGACAAGATTAGCTATATTAAACACTCAAAATTCAATGACTTGGTATTTTTTTTTAAAAACGCCGATAAGATTATAGTCTGTTTGCCCACAATTTGGATGACCAAAAATTTATATATATATTTTTCCTTTGGTGAGAAGTTATATGCCACTATCTATCTTGGGATGGATTTTATTTTGTATTTTTTTGAGTAATATTTTATTTTTTATGATTTTTTCCGTGAAAGTGGTATGAAAACATAAAGAAAACAGAGCACTTTTCGTTTCGCCATAACTTCATCAAAAATATTGAAATCAAATATTTTTTTTTTTTTTTGAACATGTATATAATTTCACCATGGTTGGGATGGTATAAGTTTTATCACATTCTGATAAGTGAAACAAAATTTGCAGTCTTAAACGTAGACATAAACATTCACGGGAAAAAGTTTCTTAAAGACCTACTATTAGTAAAAAAATATAAAATGATATTTATCCTCTTCTATTCACTTTAAAATCAGTATTTCTACAAAGCTAATAGTCTCCCCTACGCAATGGTACCATTTTTATGACATATTTTTACTTTTCGGCATGGTTCAAGTCTGCGAAAGACTAAATTTGATGTTTTGTTGTTTTTAATGTAAAATTCAGGATTTGATGTCCACTTAATTGTCCCCCAACTTGGTACTTACCCGATGACTCGGTCTAAGTTATTAAATGGGCTTGGAATGGGTCTAAGGTGAGGTGGAGAGGTGAGGTGGATCGGTGAGGTAATAATTAATCTAATATAGGTAATTAGATTAATAAAAATATGTGAAAGGGTTCATATCAAGGGGGTATGTAATTAATCTAGTATACCTAAAGGGTGTCGTCCCAATTTTAGGTGTCTACAGGGGTGCATACATTAGGTTAATTATTTACCCCATATGGTAACTCATAGTATAGTATTGTTCAAAATAGGAATATAACAAACTATTGTTACAAAAATGACCCAGTATCTAACTTGGGTCCTCAGTTGATCAAGATGACTCCAACATTTAGATACAAACACTAGTGCTTGGGCACTCCTGACCTCTTCCGGGAACCTATGTCCTTTACTTTCTCATATCAGCACATTTTTCAATAGTTTGTAGAGCATTTTTCATAGTATAGGCACAGTCCTCAAGCAATCAGAATACATTCTTTCTCCATTTTCTACATAGAACTAAATACGGTATAACTCAAAACAAAATAGGATCACACCATCTATAGTGGTTTATAATAGGGTATTAGTCATGGAAGGAGAGTAACACTAGACCTCTCTCCCCAACACTCTTCTATCATGACGTGAGATCACCCAAAAAACTCACACTTAGCATGATACCGCCAAAAAAACTTATTTTTGGTGTGATATCGTGCTGAAAAACTCACTCTACATAGTATTTCAAAGATATATTATATCCTTTTACACTCATGTTCATCAGGTGCACACTTTCCTTTTGCTACTTTTTACATAATTTTTACACATTTTTCATAATGCATGACTTTGACTACTCTTTCACTCTTCTTTTATAGGTTCATCCTTAATACGCAACAAGAAGTAACCCTGCATCTAGGAAAACATGGTACAACACAATACGCTTCACCCCTAGGGTCACTTCTTATTTCTTAGTTTCCACACTTCATTTTTATCACTTCACACTTTCACTTGTCTCTTGACACGCTATCGCCATCACACTCTACATGGTTATCAGGTATGCATCTCTTATCTACTTTATGTTATCGAGTATTCACTCAAAAACATAAATTGGGGAAAATGTAGACACAAAATTGCATTCTTGGGTACATTTCTATGTCCTAAAGGAATATTTGCATTTATATGATTCCTAAGTGAGAAAACTAGTAATTGATAGCTATCTTTGGCCTTTTTCTTAGTTTCTTGTCTTCTTTCTAGTCTTTTACACCCTACAAGCCCAGTCGGTACTTTACTTTCTTATCTTTCATGACCTTAGACACTAGCACCCATCTAGGATGCTAGCGTCCAAGCACCCTCATCCCATCTGGGCACCCCTGACCTCTTTTCACCTTACTTGTTCTTTTGGGCATATTATTTTCTTATGGTTCAGCCTTCCATTTGTCAATTGCAAAATTCAACCAAGGGAATCATATAAATACAAAGCTATGTGACAAAAATAAAGGACCAAGCTCTAAAAATCTATTATCATCACCTAAGGTTGCATCCAAAGGCATTTAAGAGCATCAAAGGCATCCATCTAGCACTCATTCAAGGGATAAGGGACTACATTTTCTACATACACTTTATAGGAAGGGGAAGTTCATTTTTCCATCCACACATCTATTTACATTGGTACATCTAGCTATCAACTATTATCAAGTGCACTTGCATAATGGATTCCTAAGGCACGATTATTTCACACACATAAGAACTATATGGATTCTAATATGTATTGTAGTACTTAGTTGTAGGTTCACTCAATTGGTTGACATCGGGGTTAGTTCGACTCCCCATATTACATCTTTTTTTTTTGGTATTTTATGTAGTTTGAGGATTTTGCAATTGAACATCTCTTTACAGAGTTACAAGCGTACTCGGTGATCATATTGCTACATACAAATGACCAACATTGAATATTAGCAACACTTGTGTGACACCAAAAAAATCAAGTTCGACCACCCTTCGCATCACATACACCCATTGGAAGACTATAGAACACAGGTGCCCCTGACCCAATCCAAGTGCTTTATTCCATCCTCATCATATAACTCTAGAATTTACAATGTACATTTGTGATGGTCTACCCTTTCTGTTCGTCATTTTTCGAATTCGGATCAATTCTAGGAGATGCGTGAAATCAACTAAGTCCTATACTCTCTCACATACACTTAGGGTTTCATATTTATTATCTTATTTACTTGTGTCAAATATATACTTTATAATTTATTTATCATAAGTGACTCTGCAATTATGACTTAGCATAAATATATTTTTGTTAAATCCCATAGTTCAATTAGAAAGGGTACATTTATAGGAGTGTTATGTAACTCTCTTGCATAACACATGGAACCCTAATTACACCTAATGACCTATGATCTCTCTAAGCAAGATGACTTACCATATGAGGTGGACAAGATGCTAAGTGATGACAAGTAAATTCACATACACAACTCCCCCTTCATTGAAGTTGAGGTATAGGTCATGGAAAGTCAAAATAGAAAGATAAATCCTCTAACAACTAAGAAAGACATGTCGATGGGGCCGAGAAACTAAAGTCTTGATAACATACCCATGTATAAATAGTATCTCTCGGAAAAGAAGAAAAGGAAAGAAATGAGTTCGATAACTAGGGCTCGATGAGGTACCCATGTACAATAAATATCTCAAGTAATTAATGAGATCCATGAGGGAAAAACATCCACTTATAAGAGATAAAATACTCACCAAAAAACCTAAGAAATGTGCATCAAATGGGGATCGAAAACTAAAGGCCTGATAAGGTACCCATATACAAACAATAATCTTTCTACAAAAATAAGATGAGGAGAATATGAGAGCTATCCAACTTCTCTAGAAGATGCAACTACACTGGATATGTCTTATATCCTTTAAAGAATCCTCCCGAGTGATTGTGAACCAAAAGTAGAATCAAATAAGAGATAACCACCATGGAAGGGTGAGTGAAACCACATGGTATGGTTCTTATCCAAGGAACTAGCATCCATAAGTAAGGAGGAATTATCAATATCTCCAAGAGGGAATGGTTAATCTAAAGTAGTAGTAAATAAGGAAAATTGTGTGTCTTGTAAATGTGAAGAAGAGTACCCAAAGTATCTAAAAAATCTTGAATCATGGTGCCTACTTTCGAAAATTATGTAGAGGACCATAAATAAGGTGGATCAAGAAATAACTCCTCAATATATGGAAGATGAAAATTTGATAATGGATGTGGGTCCCCATCACTATGCAAATCAACCAAGCTATAATAGAATCTGTCATCATCAAAAGTAATCTCAAAAGTATCATCAAGTACAAGTGTGTCGTATGAAGAATATGAAGGAGGAAAAAGTGAGAAAAGTAGTAAAGTCGAGTCGATGATCAATTGTACCAACTACAATGATAGTGCCATTATGTATCTCTCTAATATAAATAAAATTTGGAGTGAATTCAACTTTGTAGGCCCTAACCAAGGTGAGTAATCGATAAATTGAAAGGATGTTAGTTATAAGTGACGGAATACTAAGAAGCGTTATTGAATGTTCCACCATCCACTTCAACAAAACATCTTCTAAACAACGAAGTAGAAGTCTTGTCACCCAATTGAGAGAAGACTTGACACATGGTTCTAATGAAGAAAAATCTATGTTTGATGAGGCTATATGATGAGATGCACCTGAGTCAATAACTTGTGTAGGAGTAGGTGACACAACTGCAACTAAAGCTCTTCCCTTTGTTTTATCCTTAATTTTTATTTCTCTTTCTCTTTCCCCTTTCCATTTTCTTTTCCTTAGAACATTAGTGAGCTCTTGAAGATGACTTGAGAGACTTAGGAACTCCTATGTGGTTCTTCTAAAGAATATCGTGAGGAGATCAATCTTCTTCTTCAAACATTTTACTTCATCATGTCTACCAGTGCAGTACCCACATTTGATCCATTCTTTAGGAATTTCAGAACTAGAAGAGGAAGTGGAAGAGTGCATTTTTTTGCTTTGGATTTGTCCTTTTTGTTAGGTTTATTTTTTTATGCCTTTGGTTTTTCATGACTTGCAATAAGAGCATGGGATTTAGTGTATTTTAGGGTACCCATTTGAATTATTTTATCTTGTTCCCTAGTCAAATAAACAATAAATTCATCAAAGAATGGCATAGTCCAATGTGAACCAAGTGCCCTTTTTGTAGCATGGAAGGTAGAGACAAAAATAGAATAGTCGAGAGCAAGTTTTTAAGGATGGAAAGTATGAATTGTGATTCCTTTTTGTCAATTCCAAAATCTTTCAATTGCAATCTTAGAGATTTTAATTTAGTGAATAAGTCCTTAACAGTGTTAAAACTGTTATGACTGAGACAAATCAACTCATTTTTCAGTTCATGCCCTCTCATTTCATCATGTTTCCCAAAAAAATTTCTAAGGCATCCCAAACTTCCTTGGGTGATTTGGTTGTGTTAATATGAAGTGTATTTCTAATGATACAGAAAGACACAAAATCCTAAAATCTTCATCACATTTGTCAAACCACTTTTCTTTCTCTACAACATTTGTTGGTTCAACTTGCAATCCCATAGTTATCTGGTAGAGTTTGTGTTTTCACAAGGTGAGAGATACAACATCTTTCCATTCATTGTAGTTAAAGGGAGTAAGCAAGGGAACCGAGTTGAGATCCATAATAGATCAGAATAACCAAAAATTGAGTGAAAAGGAAGGAACCATAAAATAAAACACCCCCTAAATACAACACTTTATAAGTAGTGCATTGATTACAACCAAGTGTTCATGCAATGTGAGACAGTTGGTCACTCACCTTGTAATTGGAAAAATATCACACAAGCATGGAGACCACAATAAGCTCAGTTATTCGCAATGAAACAAGGTAAGAAGTAAAAAAGAAATAAATAAGGGAAAGGGTAACAATGAGGCTCTCTTGTTACAATGTTGTGGCAGAACATGCTCACTAATCCGTAAGAAATAAGAAGAGAAATTACAATCAATAATGACTCAAAATGAGCCAAAAGAACCTCTAAGATGTAAGAAAATGCTCCCATAAGACATAAAATAGCTAGGATGGGTGTTACACACTCTAGTAAAAAAATAATAGTAAAAAATGTCCAATAACGCTAGAAATAAAGCTTTAAAATTTCCTATTTAGCCTAATTTTAAATCCCATAAAGTTTTTCTAAGGAATCCTAAACTTATTTGGGTGATTTGGTTGTGTCAATATGAAAGTTCAGTTCTAATGATAAAGAAAGACACAAAATCCTAAAATATTTATCACATTTATCAAACCACTTTTCTTTCTCTACAACATCTATTGGTTCAACTTACAATCCCATAATTATCTGGTAGAGTTTGTGTTTTCATAAGGTGATAGATACAACATCTTTCCATTCATTGTAGTTAAAGGGAGTAAGTAAGGGAACCGAGTTGAGATCCATAATAGATAAGAATAACCAAAAAAAAAAGTGAAAAAGGAAGGAACCACAAAACAAAACACCCCCATAAATACAAGACTTAATAAGTAGTGCATTAATCACACCTAAGTGTTCATGCGACGTGAGACAATTGGTCACTCACCTTTTAATTGGAAATATATCACACAAGCATGGAGACCACAATAAGCTCAGTTGTTCGCAACAAAACATGGTAAGAAGTAAAAAAGAAATAAATAAGGGAAAGGGCAAGAATGAGGCTCTCTTGTCGCAACGTTGTGGCGGACATGCTCACTAACCTGTAAGTAATAAGAAGAGAAATTATAGTCAATAATGACTTGAAATGAGCCAAAAGGAGCTCCATGATGTAAGAAAAGGCTCTCATAAGGCAAAAAATAGCTAGGATGGGTGCTACACATTTTAGCAAAAAATTAGTAGTAAAAACGTCCAATAATGCTAGAAATCAAGCTCTACATTTTCCCAATTAGCCTAATTTTAAATATTAAAGGGGTAAAAAATGATAATAATGATTAAAAGTTTAAAAATGATAATTAAACTACTAATTAATTAAAATAAATATCTAATTAAAAATTAATTTACCCTTTAATTAATTAATTACCTCCTAATAATTTACCACTAATTTATTATCTAAGGAGCCAATTAAAATTTAACTACCTAATTGATTAAATTAAGCTCCTAACAAAAAATACCACCTACCTTTAAGTATTAACCACCTTACCTTTTAATCAAACCAACCACCTTTTAAATAAATCACATCACTTATATAAAAATAAATTAAACAATGTTTTATAAAAAGTGGGCTTTGAAAGGTCAAAGGCGAGAAGGGTTGGTCGAGGCTCAATGAAGTGAGTGAGGAGGTGCTCCACATGGAGGGAAATGAGTTACGCATGGGAATCGAGGGTGTTCCGGCTCGGGGTGGTTGGCATGTCATCAAGGAGGTGAGTTAAAAGGATTGGGCATGGGTGAAGATAACTCAACGGTTAGGAGGATATTTCACTAGAAGAAATGGTCATGGAAAACAGCGAGTTCAACGATCGATGCCAAGGGATAGAAAAAGATGACATGGTTTGAAACAAGCACACATTAGGGTCCCAATAAGGCACTATCCATAGGGGATATTCATAGCTAACTAGCCAAGGGCAAGGCACACAAATTCAAGAGGAGGTATGAGTTAAGACAGGGTATGCCAACTTGTTTGGCTTAAGCAATAACAATGAGCCCGTTTCACAAACAATGAACCCAAAGGTAAAGCAAAACTCAAGCTCAATGGCTTATAACCCAATGTGACACAAAGAATATAGAGACTGACAAGGAAAAAAACATATCTCGAGACAAAACCAAACATCTTAAGAGAGAAAAAATGTAGCTCGATAAGGAAATGTAAAACGAATACAACGAAGCTCGACTCACACCGAAATGTAAACAACTCACAATTAAAAACACCCAACTTGTATGCAAAGGACCAGCTCATAAGGAGTAACTCAACTCAATGAGTTGAGCTAGAGGAGCTCACCGGGATAAACAGGCTCGGTTGATCGGTTTAATAGAATAAGCAAGCAACAGGGACTCAAACAAAAAAAAAAGAAAACTAGGTAGGAAAGGAGGCCAAAACTAGAAATCTAAATAAAAATATTTTAAAAATCCACTTTCAATGAAAAATAAACTGATAAGACAAAAAAATGGACTAACCTCCAAATTTTCTTTCCCTCCAAAGTTATCTACATCTAACTAAATTTGGTGAGAAACACCGAAACCCACACATGTACAGCCAAAAAACTAGCACAAACTCCAAAAACTAAGATTGTTAAACCAGATAACAAAATTCTAAAGAATGATCAAAAACTTGCACGAGAAGCACAAAAATTGAAACAAGTAATCGGAAACCAAAACAAGCGAGTGCATGTTTACCAAACAACTACTACGATAGCATGCGAGATTGTTTTGCGAGGAACAATATGGAAGCTCATGCAATCAAGGATATTACACTCCAATAGTTATGTTAATGCTCTAAGTAATTAGAAATAAATCAAACACAAAGGAAAATCAAGCATGAAATAATAAGTCTACTCATTCTCATATATCAAATAGAAAGGGTACATATATAGGAGTGTTGTGTAACTCCCATGCATGACACATGGAAACCTAATTATACCTAATGACCTATGATATCGCTATGTGAGATGACCTACCATGTGAGGTGGACATGACATTGAGTGATGATGAGGCAAGTCACATACACTAACACTGTCAATGCATCTACATATGTACACTCGAGAGATATGTATACCTTTGAATATCCTTATATAACATTTTCATGCTTTAATTGTAAATCTTTCATCAAATCAACTAATTCATAGCCTTGAAGGGTTACCATTGGCTATTTCCTCTCTTTGTGGCATATAAGTAACCTTGGATATACATCTAGAGATCAATCCTTATTTCCTCACACTCTTCCATTCACTAATGAATATCAATCTCAACATTTCCTTACATCAACAATCCTCTTCTAACATCACATAGGTCTTGATCTCATCAAATACTTATCTAATCACACATCCTTTGACTTGGATCTTTTCCTCCCAAGTCTTTTACTTGAGACCTACATAATCTTTCAATTCTCTCCTTTGACTTAGACCTTTTCCACCCAAGTCTTGTAAATCAAGACTCCTTGAATATTTTTATTCTCCTTATTGACTTGGATATTATTTGTATAATTATCATATCTCAGGACTCATCGAATCTTTTGATTCACTATGTTGACTTATATCTCATTCGCCCAACTCTCATAAATCAAGACCATTCAAATTTAATAAACATGGAACTATTTCTTGATGATTTCATTTCAAATCCTCATACGCCAAAGTTCAGAAAAATTATAAATCCAAAAAATAAAATAAAAGTCCGTATTAAACTATTCCTTAAAGCATTTTTGTAAATAAGAAGTGGAAAATAAAGTACAAATAATATTAAGCATTCCATTTATTGATAGATATATTAATCATACCATTATCATATCTTTGCATTCTTCACTTATTAACCTTGTTCCTTTTGGGAATTGTTTGTCTCATCCATATTATGGTTTTTACCATTTCAAATCTTTTACCTAGAGTTTTGTCTTGAAGCTTACTATTAGAAACTCATCCTTTTAAAGAAGCTCTATCTTTAATATAAAGCATCAAAATTCTTCACTGGTCCTTTTTGACCACCCATCTCACTCTACGGTGTTGAAGCCTTACATCCTACTAGTCGCATGTGGCCATTTGAGACTTGGGGGCATAATGTTCCTTCCCAACAAGCACATTATCGACATACAAGGAAAAATCAATCTAAGAAAATCTTAAAAATTATAAAATTGTTACACCTTTCGTCCTTCACAGTCTTTGGTGATGAGCCATACTTCTCACTAGTTGATTTAATTAAATATCATTTAAGATTAAATATTATAATAAATAATGTATGAATGCTAATGTATAATAATGAAACAAATAAAAAATCATGTACAATATGAAACCCTAAGAAAGATGGAGAGATAGGAGGACTTATCTGATTTCAAAAGTATATTGGAGGAGATTTGAGAAGGTAAAAGTGTTTAACATGTTGTAAACATGGTCTTCACTGTTCACCATAAATTATGGAACTTGGGAACAAAGCTAGATAAGGGTGCCCATACTAGGGTAGAGGCATCCATGTGTTGACGAATGGATCCTAGTATTGGTGATTGTACAAAGACTCTAGAACTGATTTCTTCTGTATCACAAGGGTTTTGTTATTCTTTCCTATATGTTACTATATATTCACTATTTTATCACCAAGGGTACCTATAACCTACAAAAAAGAGTGACCACCTTCACATGTCCACAAACCACATCAAATCTAGTAAAAAATATGTAGAATGTGGAGTCATATTGACCCCAGCAGTCACCCAAAGAGTGAACTTACTGTCGAGCTCTGCACTAAATCTCAAACCCCATGTAGTTTGTGTGTGTATGTGTAGAAATGATTCCCTAGGATGCCCTTGTGTAATTTACACAAATGATAGCGGGCTAGATCTATAATATAGCAATGTATAGTATATTTGGATGGAATAGAATATACTTCCCCTCTTATGTAGTGTATACTGAAGTGATAGAACCCTTATCCCTTGTATGGATTTTATATTGATGCCTTTGATGTTCTTTAGTGCCTTTGGAATGGAAACTTAGGTGATGATAGTAATGATTAGTTTTGGCCCCTAATTTTGAAATAATAACTATGTATTTATATGATTCCCTTGTTTAAATTTCATAATTGAAAATTGAAGGTAATCCCATAAGTGAAAAAGATTCCCAAAAGACTAAAGAGACCAAAAAATAATGAGTAAAGATTAAAAAGGTTCATGAGCACCCAATATAGATAGAAACTCTCGGTCGTTAGTTTCGAATTGGGCGATAGTGTCTAAGGTTATAAAATATAAATCAGTCAAGTTTCGTCAGGGGCTATAAGGTTTCTAAGACCAAAGAGAAAGCAAGAGACAAAGAAAAGAGGTCAAAGATATTTTTCAATTAGTAGTTTTCTTTTTTAGGAACCATGTAAATGCTAGCATGCTTTTAGGACCTAGAAATGTACTCAAGTGTGTGATTTTTGTCTACATTTCCCCCCACTTTATGTTGTTGAGTGGATACTTGATAACATAAACTAGATAAGACATGTGTACCTTATGATCCGGTAGAGTATACACAATAGAGTTTGGAGTGGACAAGTGAAGCATGGAATGATTGTAAAGTGAAGATTGGACACTAGGAAATGGAAGTGTGCCCTAGGGGTGAAGTGTATGTGTTTTAGCTTGTGTTTGTTGCTTATTATAAGGATGGACCTGAAAGAATAAGAGAAATAAATTAGTCAAAGTTTTATATATGATAGATCAGAGAAACATGTGTATAAATATGTAAAAGAGTGTAAAAAGGAAAGTGTGCACCTTATGTATAAGAGAGTAAAATATAGAAAGTTGTCATGTTGCTTAGAGATTGTTGATTTGAATGTTGAAGGTAAGATTTTTGGGTGATATCACACAAAGAGTGAGTGTTTTGCGTGATCTCACACCAAGTGTGAGTATTTTCGGTGATCCCACACCAAGTGCGAGTTTTTTGGTTGATTTCATGCCAAAGAGAAAGTGATGGGGAGAGAATTATAGTTTTACTCTCCTTCTATGACTCTTCCCAATAAGCACCACTACAGATGGTACATCTTGAATTGTTTTGTTTATCTTGATTTGTTCAAAATTATCCGATTTGTTTTGATTAGTTCCAAATTATCACGATTTGTTCCGATTATTTTGAATTTTTCCAATTATACTCATTGTAGGAGATAGAATGCATTATGTAACTGAAGGTCAATGCATTTTACTGTAGGATTGCTATGTAAATTGTTGTAGACTATGTTTTATTTGGAAATTGATTATTTTTGGAGCTAGGAAATTAGCACACGAGGGGAGGACAAGAGCACCGAGAACACTAGTGTCTAGTTTTAGGTGCTAGTATTTGCTCTCGTGTTTTGGACCTAAGTCGATTTTCGGTCCATTCTCTATTTTGTTCTCTTGTTTCCTCTATGTTGTGTTGATTTCAAATATATATTTGAGATTTTATATGAGTTATTTATTCACGCAATGTATCCCCCCATGTTTGGGGTGCATGAAAAATTTGTAGGATAATGTGGCCTAGAGGAGAGGACATGATGTTGATCTGAAGTGGATACCTGCATGGGTAGGGGATGTGCATGGTATAAACCAAGGCACATGTAAATAAATTGGGCTAGTAATAAGTGTTAGTAGTAAAATTAGTTAGCATGCAAAATAAGAAAATGTAACAAGTAAGTGTGTAGACAAGATAGACCACAAAAATTGGGTTTCGAACATGGGATGTTACTCACAATGTCACCAGAAAATCGGTGGTGAAGCATCTAAAAGCTTACAATGATCATACAAGACATAAGTCATAGCCCTCAAATAATAGTATATAATAAAAAAAAATAGGAATACAAATGTGACATATATCTATGGTTGTATATAGTCTTGTAAGGAAAATGTGACATGTGAAGCACCGTTAACATGTCAAAAAGATAAAAATTATGTCAAGGCATGTATATATCAATGAAAGTAGTAATATAACCTATGTAGTATGTGATAATAATGGAAGGTAGATGCTCCCAGAGCCTCGGTAGGGACTGGTAAAGGTATAGTGTCAATCATCATTGCACCATGTAAAAACCTATAGGAGATTTGCATTGACCTCAAAAGAATGAGTGTCATGCATGTGTATATATGAAATATTATGACATACTAATAATATGTCTAGCATGTAAAACAAAGTGTAACACGTAAATATAATAATATAGCAAGAATATATGTAACAAAGATATGAAAATGCAATGTATGAGTGTGATGATATGATATACAAAATTTGGTGATTGTAGGAGCAGTGTGCCCCTAGTGAATGTGTATGAAATGAGGTTCATTTATAGGAACCCTCAACAATCAAGAATAAACCATATAACAAGAGTGTGTCATTGGGTAATGGGTTTGTTGTGTACGAGTAGATTCTAGGAAGATATGTCATAAAACACGGTGCGTGAAGTGTGTAGTGGATGTGAGGTTAAGAATTAGACCCTTAGTAGTCGAGTATGAACCATGGAACTAGAGTGCGTCATAGGTTAATGATGGTAAAATTTGTACCAACGAATTTTATATGCTTTGATAAATACTAGAAACAAACAATGGAGCGTATAATGTAGTAATAAACATGAGGGATAATTAACAATCCTAGAAGGGGGAGATTGTGGGATGCCCCTAAGTGTTTATATAAAGAGATCTTGTATATAAAGAGATCCTGTAGAGACATGTAGCAATGTGTTCCTGTAGATATGAGAAATTTTTTCTAACAAGATTGACACAAATTGCAAAGCAAGAGTGATGTGTGTGTGTGTGTGTGTGTGTGTGTGTGTGTGTGTGTGTGTGTGTGTGTGTGTGTGTGTGCGTGTGTGTGAATAATATGGATAGATAGTTGTTGATTAGAACATGTGGCTATGAAGAGGGGAGAATTTGATGTCCCCCCAAGTGTGTGAGTAAGGTATAAAAATGATGATGTGAGAGAGACCATGTCATGGTGGAAGAATCGAATAGGTAGAAGATTGCAAAATCTACTAAATAATTATGTCAACTTGGTGAGAGGAAAAACTGATAGAGCCTAAGATTTAAATTGGCTTAATAGGAAGTGTATAAGCAATAATAATGTACCCATGAGGATAAAATAGAATAGGTGTAGAATTTTTGTATTGGAAATAGTGGAAGGAAAACATAAGGAACATTATGTGATTTAAAATATGTGTAGCATATGTAATTTTGGGATGCTCATCGGTAGTAATGAAAACAATAAGTGCAATTTGTGAATATTATAAGCAATAAAGCAGTATGAACTAGCCCATGTGATCATAGTCAAAAATTTAGAAAGAGGGGAACAAACAAATGCCATGAATGTAATAAGATAATGCATATCCATAGTAAATGAATCATGTATAGGATTGTGTAAGGTGCAAGGAGTAGGAATCGGTGTAAAAATGGCATATAATGTTTTGATATGTAATGAAGAAGATGTGAAGAGAGATGTACAATTAAAAGTACTAAGCATATTATTAATAGAAGTGTACCATGTGTCTAGCATGGAAAACAAAGTGTAACATGTAAATATAATAATATAGAAAGAATATATGTAACCAAGATATGAAAATGCAATGTATGAGTGTGGTGATATGATATGCAAAATGTGGTGATTGTAGGAGCAGCATGCCCCCTAGTGAATGCGTATGAAATGAGGCTCATTTATAGGAACCCTCAATGATCAAGAATAAACCATAGAACAAGAGTGTGTCATCGGGTAATGGGTTTGTTGTGTATGAGTAGATTCTAGGAAGATATGTTGTAAAACACAGAGAGTGAAGTGTGTAATGGATGTGAGGTTCATTTCAGAATTAGACCCTTAGTATTCGAGTATGAACCATGGAACTAGAGTGCGTCATAGGGTAATGATGGTAAAATGTGTACCAATGAAGTGTGTATGCTAAGAAAGACTAGACACAATGCACGGATCATATAATGTAGTAATAAATACAAGGGACAATTGAAAATCCTAGAAGGGGGAGAATGTGTGGTGTCGTATATAAAGAGCTCCTAGTAAATATATATGATCATTATGAGAAATAATAGCCATAGTTTATAAAGTTAAATAAAGGATGTGTATCGTATATATGAAGTAGTATGTGTGCCATGAATAGAAGGATCCATAAGTAAGCATGAGTAGCAAAGCATGTATGGAGTAGTATAGGAGCATAGAGATATGTAGCAAGGTGTTCCTATAGATATGAGAAATTTTTTCTAACAATATTGACACAAATTACAAAGCAAGAGTGATATATAGATTTGTGTGTGAATAATATGGCTAGATAATTATTGATTAGAGCATGTGGCTATAAGGAGGGGATAATTTTATGTCCCCCCAAGTGTGCGAGTAAGGTATATCTATGATGATATGAGAGAGATCATGCCATGGTGGACAAATTAGAATAGGTAGAAGATTCTAAAACTGCCAAATAATTATGTCAACTTGGTGAGGGGAAAAATCGATAGAGTCTAAGATCCGGGCGGCTTGATAGGAAGTGTATAAGCAATAATAATTTACTCATGAGGATAAAATAGAATAGGTGTAGAATTGTGTGTATTGGAAATAATGGAAAAATTAAGGGAAAACATAAGGAATAGTATGTGATTTAAAAGATGTGTATCATATGTAATGTTGGGATGCTCATCGGTAGTAAAGAAAAACAATAAGTGCAATTTGTGAATATTATAAGCAATAAAGCAGTATGAACTAGCCCCTATGATCATAGTTAGAAATTTAGAAAGAGGGGAACAAAAAGATTCTATGAATGTAACAAGATAAGGTGTATCCATAGTAAATGAATCATGCATAGGATTGTGGAAAGTACAAGGGTTAGGAATCAGTGTAAAATTGGCATATAATGTTCGATATGTAATGAAGAAGATGTGAAGAGAGATGTACAATTGGAAGTACTAAACATAATATCAATAGAAGTGTATCATGTGTCAAACATGGAAAACAAATGTAACATGTAAATATAATAATATAGCAAGAATATATGTAACCAAGATATGAAAATGTAATGTATGAGTGTGATGATATGATATGTAAAATGTGGTGATTGTAAGAGCCGTATGCCCTGGTGAATGCGTATGAAATGAGGTTCATTTATAGGAACCCTCAACGATTAAGAATAAACCATAGAATAAGAGTGTGTCATCGGGTAATGGGTTTTTGTGTACAAGTAGATTCTAGGAAGATATGTCATAAAACAAAGAGTGTGAAGTGTGTAATGGATGTGAGGTTCATTTCAAAATTAGACCCTTAGTAGTTGAGTATGAACCATGGAACTAGAGTGTGTCATATGGTAATGAAGGTAAAATGTGTACCAATGAAGTGTGTATCTTTGAGAAAGACTAGACACTAAGCACGGAGCGTATAATGTAGTAATAAACACGAGGGACAATTGAAAATCCTAGAAGGGGGAGAATATATGATGCCCCCAAGTGTGTATATAAAGGGCTCCTAGTAAATATATATGATCATTATGAGAAATAATAGCCATAGTGTATAATTTTAACTAAAGGATGTGTATCATATATATGAAGTAGTATGTGTGTCACGACTAGAAGGATCCATAAGTAAGCACGAGTAGCAATGTACGTATGGATTAGTATAGGAGCATTGTGACATGTAGAAAGGTGTTCCTATAGATATAGAAATCTTTCCTAACAAGATTGACACAAATTACAAAGCAAAAGTGATGTGTGTGTGTGTGTGTGTGAATAATATGGATAGATAATTGTTGATTCAAATGTGTGGCTATAAGTAGGGGATAATTTTATGTCCCCCAAGTGTGTGAGTAAGGTATGTCTATGATGATGTTAGAGAGAGCATGCAATAGTGGAAGAATCGAGAATAGGTAGAAGATTGTAAAATCTACCAAATAATTATGTCAAATTGGTGAGGGAAAAACCGATAGATTTAAGATCTTAAGCGGCTTAATAGGAAGTGTATAAGAAATAATAATGTACCCATGAGGATAAAATAGAATAGGTGTAGAATTTTGTGTATTGGAAATAGTGGAAGGAAAAATAATGAAAAGTATGTGATTTAAAAGATGTGTATCATATGTAATGTTGGGATTCTACTCGGTAGTAATGAAAAACAATAAGTGCAATTTGTGAATATTATAATCAATAAAGTAGTATGAACTATCCCCTATGATCATAGTGTAACACCCTTAACTATTGTTATGTGATTTTCCTTATGAGGATATGTCCTTTTGATTTTGGGAAATCCTGCTTGATATGGTTATGTCTTTTCTACTCTTGAGATCTTTGATTGAACTAGAATATGCCTGGATTCATTTTCTTTCATTTCTCGTGGATGAGTGCAATCTGATTTCAGGAGGATTGTAAGCTTATCTATCTCTATGACTCATCCTTGGATCAATTACAGTGATCCAAGGAATGTTTTAAATATATTCAGGATGAATAACCATGAATTGGCATTCTATGAATTATTAGTTCTAGTGAACTTATACTTATATATATATATATATATATATATATATATATATTAATTCTCCTTCATATGAGAATATTTCCATTCTGTGGAAAGTTTTGTTGGATTCTGGAAATTGACCCCGGTAGGTCATTACAGTCACAATTTGGTTTTCAGCCATTTATGGCATCGGAGAGAACCTAGACCTTAAGCCAGGTAAGATATGTGAGTTTTCCTATCTAAGCTTTTATACTTAATGTGAATTCAGAATCCATCCTGAAACATCTTAGTATGATTGATTTGTCGAAATGTGATTTCAATCTAACCTAGTTCCTAAACTATGTATTTTTGGATATTACCTAAGGGTTTATCTAACCTATTGCTAAGGTAAGTGACTAGTGTTATATCCTAAGGTGTTAAATTTAAATTACCTAAGATCTAACCTAAGTCATTAACCTATCCTAAACTAATTGCTATGAATGGGAACCTAAGGGTCGCAAGTGTTGGGCGGTGGTTTCTATGGAATTTAAGATGGTGATAAGGTTGTAAGGACATTGGGTACTGCCAACTTTGGCGGAGGTTAATTTGGCTAGCAGAGGCCTAGGTGGCAGTACCTCTAGAAATGGAAACACTTGTTTATTTTGATTTAGAACTTGCCAGATTTGGCGGGTGGTGGCAAGGAAGATTGGGTGGGAGATATGGAATTAATGCAATTAATGTGCATGGTTTCGTGAGCCTAGATTGCTTAGGGAGGCATGCAAGCAGATTTTTGTTTGGTTGTTTCATTTTTCATGCACTCCATTTTTCTCTCTACATGCACACTGGTCTTTCGAAATGGCGTTTATACTTCATTGCATGGCTATTTTGAGGGTTTCAAATCTATTTCTATTTCGTGGAGAATATATGAGGCATGGTGGAAGTAGTATTTTGTTGTTTGACCTTTCGTGGAGAAGAAGAGAAAGAGCGGGCTCAGCCAGAGGTCTTCTTCGATTTTACAACGACACTATCAGGCATGATAGGCCCTAACTATTAAAATATTTGCTTTCCTCTAAGTGTTTTATTAAAAGAACTCTGTTCTGATGAGCTTGTGTATTTATGCTTGTCTGGTAAAAAAATGATTTTATGGGTTTTGTGTAAACTTGTGTTTCTGGGTTGAATCAGGAGTTTGCTTGATTCTTTTGGAACTTGTTTGCATTACTTTTCTTTCGCAGTGGATTTGTGAACATATGAGTAATACTGGTAACTTTAAAGGGCTCTCAGTGGTTGAAATTTTTATTGATTTCAACTTCTTTAGAAGTCTTTATTGTTGCAATAGATCCACCTGTATTCGTTAAGTTTGGAGTTGCGAACTGTTGTGATTTTTAACCTCTAGAAACACTTAAACTGGGTTGAATCTCATTAGTTAAAAACTTGTTTTGGTGGACGAACAGTGTTGTTTTTATGTTTACTTGCTTATGATATTCACGTTTTATCTCATGGTTATTTGGTCTGTGAATAACTCGTGGAAGGTTTGTTTGGTATCACCCTGTGAAACTTTGACTGTTATAAAGTTGTGTATTCGGAAACATTATATATGGCTTAGTCTGCACTTCTCTTGTGAAAGGGGATTGACTATTTTTAAGTTCGCGGGCACTATGGATAAGTCAGTATATAGTTAGTTTCTTTATTCTTGCGTGAAACCTTGAATGATAGTAACACTGGCATGCACATGAGGAATAGTATATGGATGAGTTTGTGTTCTACCTGCGAAATCTTGGTTGTTTTGGAAAAAGTATTAAAAGGAAATTGTGTCTATTATTTTGGGCAAACAAGATCTGTAACTTGTAGTCTTTTCAACATGGTTTGTGAAATCTAGTTCTTATGACCATGTTAATGGTGGTGGAAACTCTTTCAAACCCAACTTTAAAGTCGACAAGTTTTAACGATGTCCAGTTCAATACATTTTGTTTAAAGTTAGAAATAGGGTTGAATTGTTTTGGATGCAAATGGAAGACCTATTTTTATTTTGGATTGTTAATGTGAAATTCATTACAATGGTTTGAATATTACGGATTTTGGGTATTTTTGAAATTATGATTTGAATACGGTAAATCAATACTGTATATTCAATTTGGCTTTAGTGTTTCATATTAAAATAGCAACCGAACGATGTATCGGTTCAACTAATTCAGTCTCTGATTACTTTTTCATTAAGGGAAACGTGAAGTTACCCTAACTTGATTTTAAACTTGAATGGTTCGAGTATTTGAGGAAATGTAGTCTATTTCATTTGGATCGGGATTATATTCTGAGTCTTGATCGGTTCATAATGATTTATGTTAAATATTGATCTTGACTTTTATTGGATGCACAATTTGTAGATCCTGTAGGGATGTAATGGTAAACCAATGAGATGGCTCTACCTTTCCCGAACTATTGGGTGAACTTAAGTGCTAGAACTACTCAGCTTCTCATTCCTGGTTGGTCTAATGAATGTTTATTATGTCTTAGAAGCTTGATTTCATTCTAAACTTGATTGCAATAGTGTTTAGATCATCACAGTTCTCTTAGAGATAAAAGGTGAAGAAGTAAAAGGGTTTAAAAAGGGAAGTCTGTTATTTTAATACTCTTTTCCTTGATTGGTTATTGTGCTCATTCCTTAAAACTTGTAATGAACTCAAACTGAATGGTTATGAGAAGGTAGAACTATCTTAGTAGTTGAAAGAAATAATTTGGATGGGGATCCTAATCTGGTAAGACTCCTTCGTCGTATAGTTGGGATAAGGTCTTTGTTTTAAACCTCATGATTGTTATTCTTATTGTAAAAAGGAAATCAATGTTTATTTGTCTTGTATACTTTTCATTGATTGAAAATTAAGAAGACTAAGGTAGAAGATAGGTTGGCAGAAGAAATTGAAGGTGGCAGTTAATCCATCACTTCTGTTTGAATTTCTTTTGTATGATCCTATTTTGGATGAATACCTTAAATGGTTTAGTTTTTAAATAGAAGATATTTTAAGAATCTATTTAAATCATGATATAAATTGTTTCAACTTTTTGGATGGATAAGTACTTGGTAAATGGAATGTTTCTTCCTTCCTTGCATAAAAGTGAGATGAATCATCCGAAAAAGATTATGTTGAAATTACTTCTATAACTTAGGTTATGATGTGAGTGGTGTTATAATTGTTAGGAAGAAAAATTAGTGTTATATTATGTTATTGATCGTGAATGTAATTGCTAGAATCAATTATACTTTAAAATTTTAGGGCAAGTAATATAGAATATATCCTGTCCACTTTGTTTAAACAGTGTACTATGACTCTTCTTATATTGATATTACTTAAAGCTTAGAGAGTATGAAGTAATTGTTGTCATTATAATAGGGTTGTTTTATTGAAACAATTATTGGAATGCACTTGTTTTAAGGATTAGTGCTTATCATGCTCAGTTCATTGAACTGACCCATGCTAGCAATTTTTGCAGATGGACTTCGTAAGTGGTAAAAGAAGGCAAAAACTTAAATGATGCATTGACTGCTCTAAGTTGATTCTAGTGAAGAATTCTGAGTTGATTTCTGAATTGTATTGTAAAAAGAAAAGTTTGTCTCTTTTGAAGGAAGGCTGATGTCTTAAAGCATGCCTAAAAAGCATAAGTTGTAATTGTATAAGTTTGGAAATGAATTGAAGAGTGAGAATTTACTTATATAGATTGTGTAAATTATCTTGTTGAGTATAATCTTCTTGTTATCTATATGATTGGATGTGTATTCTTAAAGAGTGATTTAAAAAGGGAACTTAGATAAATTCCCTAAGAAAATTGAAATTAAATAGGTGGCTGAATACAACATTCTTATCTAAGTTTTTCATTATACCTTGTGAGGTGAAATAAAACTATAATAAAGATTATTGTAACTTTAAATGACATGGTAGGGTGTGGCAAGCCCTAAAAATGCAACTATGAAGAGGAAGACCCTTCCTCTCTAGTAAGGCACTAAATAAAAAAGAAGAAGATATGATTGTGAATCATTAAGACTTAATTACAATAAGTCTAATATGTTTCAACCTAATGGGTTGTTACACTTCCTTAAATGGTTAAGTTATTTAATTTAAGGGAATATAAGTTGTTGTTGTCTTGCTCTTGGGTAACGAGATGATAGGTCAAAACTATCAATTCAGGAAGCAATCCTAAGTTAATTAAGTTCTTGAATTAAATGAATCTCAACTTTAAAAAGGGAACTTAAAGGAATGTTGGACTCGGGGTTTGGTGGGCTACCAATTTAGGTAGTCTTTAAAACCAAATTTAACTTAACGTAAGTAAACTCTTGGAGGTATGTACATCTTTATGAGGTTATGCCATAGGATGTTGACACACGTCAACTACAAGGTTGTACCTTCGAGAAGATTAGGATCTTCTCGAGGATACAACATAGTGCAGATGACATGTGGCAACACCCTTCCACATTGATCATTGAGATCTACACACTTTTGAACTTGTTCAAGATTCCTCTCCAGGACTGGTTAGTACCATAATCAGGATATGAAGTAGCCCTTTAGGACTCAGGGTACCTTGGCACATGGGGTTAACCTAGGTTGACCTAGTATGCCAATTTACCCTAAGTTTTCAAGAGCCTCATCATATCATGACCTATGTTGTTAACCTGAGCTAGAGTTAAACCTTGGGCAAGGGGACTGACAGGAGTCAGTGTAAGACATTCAAGATAACAATGGAGTGGGGTGAAGGATGTATTCGGATTGATGAGTATGCCATCAAGGAATAAGTAATATGAACAGTATGTTATAAATCTTTGGCCAAAGTATCGCAAGCTACTGATTGCATTGTCCTATGTCACCAGTCTAAGGTTCATGATGCCGATGAATATTGGTAACAATTATTCAGTTAGGTTCCTTGGAAAGATCACTCAAAACCCAGTATAGGGTGAGAGAACCAAGAATATGAAGTATTCAGTAGAATACTCCAAACTCAATGTTACACATGAATGGATCGGTAGTTAACCGAGTCATGGAATGAATAGATTGGTTGTACACCGAGTCATTACAACTACATATGGTTATCTGTTATAAGAATGATTGTTATGAAATGTGTGTTTTGAATTAAGTATTTAGAACAGAGAACATTACTCATGTAAAAAAAAATCCTTGTTTCTAAAGTCTTAATATGGGAATGTTACATCTTGGTATCAGAGCTGAAGGTTACAACTCTTAGACCTATTATGTCCATAATCTGATAAAAACTTGGATTTTCTTGTAACAGAAAATGGTTAGAACAAGGGGAAATGTTGCGAATAATGCTCCACCTAATGAAGGAGTAGCAACAACCCAAAAACTTGATGAGATCCTTGCTTCCCTCTTAGACACAAGAGATCGTTTGGCTGTACTTGAACAAAAAGTGATGGGAAATGAGGAGGAAGAAGAAGTTGGTAATAACAATCAGCCACCTCCTGAGGACAACCCCAATTTGGGTGTTGATAATAACAATGGTAATGTACCTGTCTAACCAGAAAACAAAAAGGCAAGGTTGGCAGTGGAACTCACTAATGATATAAAAAGGATAAGTCCACCCAAATTTGATGGCACCACATTAGGAGATGGAGCTGAGAATTGGCTCAGTGAAATGGAGAAGTACTTTGCAATAAGAAACTTCTCAGAGGAAACCAAAGCTATTTGGGGAGCATATCAGCTTTCCCATGAGGCATCTTCATGGTGGGACAGCCATAAGGATGAGTTAAATATTGATGAAACTAACATCACTTGGGATCAATTTAAAGGTTATTTTAGGCAACATTGGCTGCCACAACTTTATTATGATCAAGAAAATGATAGAATTTCAGAACTTAGCACAAGGAAAGCTAACTGTAACTGAGTATTGGGAGCGGTTTACGAAACTCCTCAAATATGTACCTCAGTATCAAACTGATGAGAAGTTCAGGATATGAAAATTCATCATGGGATTGAATCCTGTTATTGGGGGAGAGGTTGATGTTCACAGCCCAACCACTATGGAAGGGGTTGTTGAGAAATCCATAAGGTAGGAACAGAAATTAAAAGCTATTTCTGCTCATAAAGAGGAAGTGTGGAAGAAGACTCCAAACTCTTCTTCAGCTTCTCTTGCACCTAAGAAGGGACCATGGAAAAAGTTTGGTAACAAAAATAAGTTTTCAGCTGATAATAATAAGAAAACAACAATGAACAAGCCTGCTGGAAATGCAAGGAATAATTTTGCCAAGAATAATAATAACAGGCTAGAAGTCCTATGGAGGCCAACATGACAATTTTAAGGCTGGAAATAATTCTGAGCCTAAAAAGGGACCTGTAGGAGGCTATTATAATTGTGGCAAAGACCATTATGCAAATCAATGTCCTTTGAAGAAGGATGATCGTAATCAACAACACAAGATACATGTTGCAGTAGCTGACAAGCAAGCTGAAAAGTAAGCTACACCCATTGAAGTTCTTGGTAAGTTATTTGGCATACCTGTAACTATTCTTTTTGATATGGGAGCTACTGAATGTTTCATTTCTAGTAAACTTGCTTCAAAACTTAAAAGAAAAGCTGGAAAAATGGATAAATCATGGACTGTACATTATGGTAATAATTTTGTCCATACAGTTAGTATGTGTCTTTTTGGGGCAATCCTTGACTTACCTAGCTTTTCCACTGAAGTTGATCTCTATGTTGCACCTTTGGGATCTTATGATATAGTCATAGGTGTTAATTGGTTAGCTGTGCATAAAGAAAAAGTGGACTGTTTTGAAAAACATATTAGTTGTTTGGATGATCTGCAGAAAATAAAGGGATTCAAGGTGTAAAACGAGAAATTTTAGTTAGGAAATTGTCGGCTATGTAACTTAAAAAGGCCAAAAATAAAGGTTGTACCTTGTATGCGGTAAAAATATTAAAGTCTATAGAAGAAAACAGTGATTTCATGGAACATTACCCGCTGTTGCAGAATTTCAGTGACGTATTTCCGGAAGAATTACCGGGTTTGCCACCCAAAAGGGAGTTTGACTTCACCATTGAAATCAAACTAGGTACGGAACCTATTTCTAAAGCACCTTATCAAATGACTACCATAGAGTTAGTTGAGCTTAAGGCTCAGTTGCAAGAAATTTTGTCTAAAGGTTTGATTAGACCAAGTGTTTCACCTTGGGGAGCACCAGTGATATTTGTGAAAAAGAAAGATGGAACACTTAGATTGTGTATTGATTATAGGATGTTAAACAAAGCAATAATCAAAATAGATACCCACTTCCTAGGATTGATGATCTATTTGATCAGATGCGAGGAGCAACGGTATATTCCAAGATAGATCTTCGATCTGGATATCATCAATTAAGAATTAAGGATGAAGATATTCATAAAACAACTTTCAGGACAAGGTATGGACATTATGAATTCATGGTTTTACCCTTTGGATTAACTAATGCACCTGTAAATTTTATGAATTTAATGAACAATATCTTTCAAGAATACCTGGACAATTTTGTGCTTGTATTCTTGGATGACATTCTCATATATTCTAAAAGTGTTGAGGAGCATAAAGAGCACTTGAAAATAGTTTTGGGAATTCTGAGAAAGAGACGGTTATATGGTAAGTTATCCAAATGTTCTTTCTTTGATACCGAAGTTCATTATTTGGGTCATGTTATAAGTAAGAATGGGATTGCTGTAGATCCTTCTAAAATAGTAGCTATAACCGAATGGCCTGCACCAAAGAATGTACATGAAGTAAGAAGCTTCATGGGCCTTGCTGGTTATTATAGAAAATTCGTTAAGGATTTTTCTAAGGTGGCTACACCAATAACTTCATTGCAGAAAAAGGATAAGAAATTTGTTTGGAATGATAAATGTGAATCTGATTTTAAAATTTGAAAAGTCAGTTGACTTTAGCACCTATTTTAGTTGTACCTAATCCTAATGGAGACTTTACTGTTGTAATGATGCATCCGGGGAAGGCC
This sequence comes from Taxus wallichiana var. yunnanensis, assembly GCA_018340775.1. Taxonomy (NCBI): domain Eukaryota; kingdom Viridiplantae; phylum Streptophyta; class Pinopsida; order Cupressales; family Taxaceae; genus Taxus; species Taxus wallichiana. The sequence goes on along the minus strand of CM031237.1, from coordinate 568,264,582 downwards.
TTGGAGGTATTTTGTTACAAAATGATCATGTCATAGCATATGAAAGTATAAAACTTAAGTTACATGAGTTGAATTATGCTCCACGTGATTTAGAGTTTGCTACCATAGTTCATGCACTTCAAGTTTGGAGGCATTATTTACTTGGTAAACTATTTGAGTTGAAAACTGGTCATCTTAGGTTGAAGTACATTTTCACTCAGCTAAATCTGAATGCAAGACAATGAAGGTGGTTAGAGTTTTTGTCTCAATATGATTTTGATATAAGTTACATCAAAGGAAAAGAGAATAGAGTAGTTGATGCTCTAAGTTGTAGGAAGCACATTTCTACTCTTATAACATTAAGAACTCAGTTTAAAGATGAAGTAAAAAGTGCAATGGAATCTGATTTGTACTTTTAGCAAGTAAAAATAGTGCTTGCTGTAGATCCAAAAGATGAAAGGTATAAAGGTTTTCATTTCGATAATGAAGGAATCTTACGTTATGAAAACAGAGTATACATACCTTTGCTTAATGATTTGAGAAAGAAATTGTTAGCTGAATTTCACAACTCACCCTTTTCTGGACACCCAGGTATTACTAAAATGCTTGCTGATATAAAACAACAATATTTCTGGAAGGGAATGAAAAAGATGTTAATTTTGTGACTCATTGTCTTGAATGTCAGCGTGTGAAAGTAGAACATATGCACCTGGCTGGTTTATTATATCCCCATAGCATACCACAGTACAAATGGCAAGTAATAAGCATGGATTTCATGCAAGGGTTGCCTATGTTAAGAAATAAACATGATGTTATTTTAGTAGTTGTTGATAAACTAACGAAAGTAGCTCATTTTATTGCTGGAAATTTAAAGGATGATTCTCCTGTTTTAGCTAAAAGATTTGTACATGAAATTTTCAGATTACATGGAGTACCTAAATTAATTATATCTAATAGAGACCCTAGAATGACGTCAAGATTTTGGCAAACACTTAATGTAGCTCTTGGAACTAAATTGAACTTCAGTTCTGTGTATCATCTGGAAATGGATGGATAGACTGAAAGAGTAAATCAAGTTTTGGAAGATATGTTACGGATGTATTGTATGGATCAGTAGTATAAGTGGGAGGAGTATCTCCCATTAGTTGAATTTGCATACAATAATACATACCATGCTTCTCTTAAGATGGCACCGTTTGAGGCACTTTATGGAAGAAAATGTAGAACCCCTGTTAGTTGGGACAACATTGAGGACAGAGAAGTAATTGGACCTGAAATCCTTACAGAAATGGAACAACAAGTTAAAATGATTTGTGAATGCTTGAAAGAAGCAGCAGATAGGCAAAAGAGTTACGCTGATTTAAAGCGGGTTGACCGGAAATTTGAACTTGGTGAGAAGGTTTTTCTTCGTGTTAAGCCAAGAAAGAGTTCTATAACTTTTGGCAAGGCTGCCAAGTTATCACCTCATTATGTGGGACCTTTTGAAATTGTTGAAGTAATCAACCCTGTAGCTTATCGATTAGCATTACCCCCGCTTTGTCACAAATGCATGATGTTTTCCATATTTCTTTGCTTAAGAAATACGTTTCAGATTTTTCACATGTGTTAAATTAGAATTCCTTGTAGGTCCAAGACCCAGGAATAATCGTGGTTAAACCCACTCGAGTGTTGGAAACTCACCAGTTGCATTTGAGAAATCGTGAAATAAAACAATGTAAGGTCCAGTGGGACTAGTTTAACGAAGAAAGTGTAACTTGGGAAAATTTGGAAGATATGAAAACTGCTTTTCCTTTTCTTTTTGAACAGAACTGAATCTATTGACTGATAAAAAAATTGTGATTTTATCTTTACATGACATTAAGAAAGCTAGTTTTGGGCAAAAATTATTCAATTTGAGCAGACAGTTATATAATACTGATTTCTGGAACTATAAAATTTGAAATATATGGTTTTGAATAAGTAAGTGAATGAATTGACAATCCTTAATATAATTAAAGGGATGTAATCATCGGGACGATGATTCTTTTAGGAGGGAAGCATGTAACACCCTTAACTATTGTTATTTTCCTCCTTTGTATTCAAGTGTTGTTATGTGATTTTCCTTATGAGGATATGTCCTTTTGATTTTGGGAAATCCTGCTTGATATGGTTATGTCTTTTCTGCTCTTGAGATCTTTAATTGAACTGGAATATGCCTGGATTCATTTTATTTCATTTCTCGTGGATGAGTGCAATCTGATTTCAGGAGGATTGTAAGCTTATCTATCTCTATGACTCATCCTTGGATCAATTACAGTGATCCAAGGAATGTTTTAAATATATTCAGGATGAATAACCATGAATTGGCATTCTATGAATTATTAGTTCTGGACTGAACTTAGAATATATATGTTCTTTAATTCTCCTTCATATGAGAATATTTCATTCTGTGGAAAGTTTCATTGGATTCTGGAAATTGACCCCGGCAGGTCATTACAGTCGCAATTTGGTTTTCAGCCATTTATGGCATCGGAGAGAACCTGGACCTTAAGCCAGGTAAGATATGTGAGTTTTCCTATCTAAGATTTTATACTTAATGCAAATTCAGAATCCATCCTGAAACGTCTTAGTATGATTGATTTGTCAAAATGTGATTTCAATCTAACCTAGTTCCTAAACTATGTATTTTTGGATATTACCTAAGGGTTTATTTAACCTATTGCTAAGGTAAGTGACTAGTGTTATATCCTAAGGTGTTAAATTTAAATTACCTAAGATCTAACCTAAGTCATTAACCTATCCTAAACCAATTGCTATGAATGGGAACCTAAGGGTCGCAAGTGTTGGGTGGCAGTTTCTATGGCATTTAAGATGGTGATAAGGTTGTAAGGACATTGGGTACTGCCAAATTTGGCGGAGGTTAATTTGGCTAGCAGAGACCTAGGTGGCAGTACCTCTAGAAATGGAAACACTTGTTTATTTTGATTTAGAACTTGCAGATTGGGGGGAGTGGCAAGGAAGATTGGGTGGGAGATATGGAATTAATGTAATTAATGTGCATGGTTTCATGAGCCCGGATCACTTAGGGAGGCATGCAAGTAGATTTTTTTTGGTTGTTTCATTTTTCATGCACTCCATTTTCTCTCTGCATGCACACTGGTCTTTCGAACCAGCAGTTTATACTTCATTGCATGGCTATTTTGAGGGTTTCAAATCTATTTCTATTTCATGGAGAATATATGAGGCATGGTGGAAGTAGTTTTTTTGTTTGACCTTTCGTGGAGAAGAAGAGAAAGAGCGGGCTCAGCCAGAGGTCTTCTTCGATTTTACAGTGACACTATCAGGCATGATAGGCCCTAACTGTTAAAATATTTGCTTTCCTCTAAGTGTTTTATTAAAAGAACTCTGTTCTGATGAGCTCTGTGTATTTATGCTTGTCTAGTAAAAGAAAATGATTTTATGGGTTTTGTGTAAACTTGTGTTTTTGGGTTGAATCAGGAGTTTGCTTGATTCTTTTGGAACTTGTTTGCATTACTTTTCTTTCGCAGTGGATTTGTGAACATATGAGTAATATTGGTAATTGTAAAGGGCTCTCAGTGGTTGAAATTGTTTATTGATTTCGACTTCTTTAGAAGTATTTATTGTTGCAATAGATCCACCTGTATTCGTTAAGTTTGGAGTTGCGAATTGTTGTGATTTTTAACCTCTGGAAACACTTAAACTGGGTTGAATCTCATTAGTTAAAAACTTGTTTCGGTGGATGGAACAGTGTTGTTTTTATGTTTACTTGCTTATGATATTCACATTTTATCTCGTGGTTATTTGGTCTGTGAATAACTCATGGAAGGTTTGTTTGGTATCACCCTGTGAAACTTTGACTGTTATAAAGTTGTGTATTCTGGAAACATTATATATGGCTTAGTCTGCACTTCTCTTGTGAAAGGGGATTTTTTTTTAATTTCACAGGCACTGTGGATAAGTCAATATATAGTTAGTTTCTTTATTCTTGCGTGAAACCTTGAATGATAGTAACACTGGCATGCACAGGAGGAATAGTATATGGATGAGTTTGTGTTCTACCTGTGAAATCTTGGTTGTTTTGGAAAAAGTATTAAAAGAAAATTGTGTCTATTATTTTGGGCAAACAAGACTGTAACTTGTAGTCTTTTTGACATGGTTTGTGAAATCTAGTTCTTATGACCATGTTAACGGTGGTGGAAACTCTTTCAAACCCGACTTTAAAGTTGACAAGTTTTAACGATGTCTAGTTCAATACATTTTGTTTGAAGTTAGAAATAGGGTTGAATTGTTTTGGATGCAAATGGAAGACCTATTTTTATTCTGGACTGTTAATGTGAAATTCATTACAATGGTTTGAATATTACGGCTTTTGGGTATTTTTGAAATTATGATTCGAATACGGTAAATCAATATTGTATATTCAATTTGGCTTTAGTGTTTCATATTAAAATAGCAACCGAACGATGTATCGGTTTAACTAATTCAATCTCTGATTACTTTTTCATTAAGGGAAACGTGAAGTTACCCTAACTTGATTTTAAACTCGAATGGTTGAGTATTTGAGGAAATGTAGTCTATTTCATTTGGATCGGGATTATATTCTAAGTCTTGATTGGTTCATAACGATTTATGTTAAATATTGATCTTGAATTTTATTGGATGCATGTTTGTAGATCCTGTAGGGATGTAATGGTAAACCAATGAGATGGCTCTACCTTGCCTAAACTATTGGGTGAACTTAAGTGCTAGAACTACTCAACTTCTCATTCCTGGTTGGTCTAATGAATGTTTATTATGTCTTAGAAGCTTGATTTCATTCTAAACTTGATTGCAATAGTGTTTAGATCATCACGGTTCTCTTAGAGATAAAAGGTGAAGAAGTAAAAGGGTTTAAAAAGGGAAGTCTATTATTTTAATACTCTTTTCCTTGATTGGTTATTGTGCTCATTCCTTAGAACTTGTAATGAACTCAAATTGAATGGTTATGAGAAGGCAAAACTGTCTTAGTAGTTGAAAGAAATAATTGGGATGGGGATCCTAATCTGGTAAGACTCCTTCATCGTATAGCTGGGATAAGGTCTTTGTTTTAAACCTCCTGATTGTTATTCTTATTGTAAAAAGGAAATCAATGTTTATTTGTCTTGTATACTTTTCATTGATTGAAAATTAAGAAGACTAAGGTAGAAGATAGGTTGGCAAAAGAAATTGAAGGTGGTAGTTAATCCATCACTTCTGTTTGAATTTCTTTTGTATGATCTTGTTTTGGATGAATACCTTAAATGGTTTAGTTTTTAAATAGAAGATATTTTAAGAATCTGTTTAAATCATGATATAAATTGTTTCAACTTTTTGGATGGATAAGTACTTGGTAAATGGAATGTTTCTTCCTTCCTTACATAAAAGTGAGATGAATCATCCGAAAAATATTATGTTGAAATTATTTCGTAACTTAGGTTATGATATGAGTGGTATTATAATTGTTAGGAAGAAAAATCAGTGTTATATTATGTTATTGATCATGAATGTAATTTCTGGAATCAATTATACTTTAAAATTTTAGGGCAAGTAATATAGAATATATCCTGTCCACTTTGTTTAAACAGTGTACTATGACTCTTCTTATATTGATATTACTTAAAGCTTAGAGAGTATGAAGTAATTGTTGTCATTATAACAGGGTTGTTTTATTGAAACAATTATTGGAATGCACTTGTTTTAAGGATTAGTGCTTATCATGCTCAGTTCATTGAACTGACCCGTGCTAGCAATTTTTGTAGATGGACTTCGTAAGTGGTAAAAGAAGGAAAAAACTTAAATGATGCATTGAATGCTCTAAGTTGATTCTAGTGAATAATTCTGAGTTGATTTCTGAATTGTATTGTAAAAAGAAAAGTTTGTCTCTTTTGAATGAAGGCTGATGTCTTAAAGCATGCCTAAAAAGCATAAGTTGTAATTGTATAAGTTTGGAAATGAATTGAAGAGTGAGAATTTACTTATATAGATTGTGTAAATTATCTTGTTGAGTATAATCTTCTTGTTATCTATATGATTGGATGTGTATTCTTAAAGAGTGATTTAAAAAGGGAACTTAGATAAATTCCCTAAGAAAATTGAAATTAAATAGGTGGCTGAATACAACATTCTTATCTAAGTTTTTCATTATACCTTGTGAGGTGAAATAAAACTATAATAAAGATTATTGTAACTTTAAATGACATGGTAGGGTGTGGCAAGCCCTAAAAATGCAACTATGAAGAGGAAGACCCTTCCTCTCTAGTAAGGCACTAAATAAAAAAAGAAGAAGATATGATTGTGAATCATTAAGACTTAATTACAATAAGTCTGATATGTTTCAGCCTAATGGGTTGTTACACTTCCTTAAATGGTTAAGTTATTTAATTTAAGGGAATATAAGTTGTTGTTGTCCTACTCTTGGGTAACGAGATGATAGGTCAAAACTATCAATTCAGGAAGCAATCATAAGTTAATTAAGTTCTTGAATTAAATGAATCTCAACTTTAAAAAGGGAACTTAAAGGAATGTTGGACTCGAGTTTGGTGGGCTGCCGATTTAGGTAGTCTTTAAAACCAAATTTAACTTAACATAAGTAAACTCTTGGAGGTATGTACATATTTATGAGGTGTGCCATAGGATGTTGACACACGTCAACTACAAGGTTGTACCTTCGAGAAGATTAGGATCTTCTCGAGGATACAACGATTCGATGACATGTGGCAACACCCTTCCGCATTGATCGTTGAGATCTACACACTTTTGAACTTGTTCAAGATTCCTCTCTAGGACTGGTTAGTACCATAATCAGGATATGAAGTATCCCTTTAGGACTCAGGGTACCTTGGCACACGGGGTTAACCTAGGTTGACCCAGTATGCCAATTTACCCTAAGTTTTCAAGAGCCTCGTCATATCATGACCTATGTTGTTAACCTGAGCTAGAGTTAAACCTTGGGCAAGGGGACTGACAGAAGTCAGTGTAAGACATTTGAGATAACAATGGAGTGGGGTGAAGGACGTATTCGGATTGACGAGTATGTCATCAAGGAATAAGTAATACGAACAATATGTTATAAATCTTTGGCCAAAGTATCGCAAGCTGTTGATTGCGTTGTCCTATGTCACCAGTCTAAGGTTCATGATGCCGATGAATATTGGTAACAATTATTCAGTTAGGTTCCTTGGATAGATCACTCAGAACCCAATATAGGGTGAGAGAACTAAGAATATGAAGTATTCAGTAGAATACTCCAAACTCAATGTTACACATGAATGGATCGGTAGTTAACCGAGTCATGGAATGAATAGATCGGTTGTACACCAAGTCATTATAGCTACATATGGTTATCTATTATAAGAATGATTGTTATGAAATGTGTGTTCTGAATTAAGTATTTAGAACAAAGAACATTACTCATGCAAAAAAAAAAAAAAATTCCTTGTTTCTAAAGTCTTAATATGGGAATGTTACACATAGTCAAAAATTTAGAAAGAGGGGAAAAATAGATGCCATGAATGTAACAAGATAAGGTGTATCCATAGTAAATGAATCATTCATATGATTGTGAAATGTGTAAGGATTAGGATTCAAGTGTAAAAATGGCATATAATGTTATGATATGTAATCAAGAAGATGTGAAGAGAGATGTACAATTGGAAGTACTAAACATATTATCAATAGAAGTGTATCATGTCGGCATGAAAAATAAATATAATAAATATAATAATATAGCAATAATATATGTAACAAAGATATGAAAATGCAATGTATGAGTGTTATGATATGATTTGCAAAATGTGGTGATTGTAAGAGCAGCGTGCCCCCCAGTGAATGTGTATGAAATGAGGTTCATTTATAGGAACCCTCAATGATCAAGAATAAACCATAGAACGAGAATGTGTCATAGGGTAATGTGTTTTTGTGTACGACTAGATTCTAGGAAGATGTGTCATAAAAGACAGAGCATGAAGTGTGTAAGGGATGTGAGGTTCATTTCAAAATTAGACCCTTAGTAGTCGAGTATGAACCATAGAACTAGAGTGTTTTATAGGGTAATGAAGGTAAAATCTGTACCAACGAAGTGTGCATGCTAATAAATACTAGGCACAAAGCATGGATTGTATAATGTAATAATAAACAAGAGGGACGATTGACAATCCTAAAAGGGGGTAGAATGTGTGATGCCCCCAAGTGTGTATATAAAGAGCTCCTAGTAAATATATATGATCATTATGAGAAATAATAGCGAGTGTATAATTTTAACTAAAGGATGTGTATCGTATATGTGAATTAGTATGTGTGTCATGAATAGAAGGAACCATAATTAAAAATGAGTAGCAAACCATGTATGGAGTAGTTTAGGAGTGTAGAGACATGTAGTAAGGTGTTCCTATAGATATGAGAAAGTTTTACTAACAAGATTGACACAAATTGCAAAGCAAGAGTGATATATAGATGTGTGTGTGTGAATAATATGGATAGACAATTATTGATTAGAACATGTTGCTATAAGGAGGGGAGAATTTGATGTCCCTCCAAGTGTGTGATTAAGGTATATCTATGATGATGTGAGAGAGATCATGCCATGGTGGAAGAATTAGAATATTTAGAAGATTCTAAAATCTACCAAATAATTATGTCAACTTGGTGAGAAAAAACCAATAGGGTCTAAGATCGAGGCGGCTTAATAGGAAGTGTATAAGCAATAAGAATGTACCCATGAGGATAAAATAGAATAGGTGTAGAATTATGTGTGTTGGAAATAGTGGAAAAAGTAAGGGAAAACATAAGGAACAAGATGTGCTTTAAAATATGTGTATCAACCGTAATGTTGGGATGCTCATCAAAAGTAGTGATGAAAAATAATAAGTGTAATTTGTGAATATTGTAAGCAATAAAGCAGTATGAACTAGCCCGTATGATCATAAACAATTATTTAGAAAGAGAGGAACAAACAGATGCCATGAATGTACCAAGATAAGGTGTATCCATAGTAAATGAATCATGCATAGTATTATGGAAGGTGCAAGGATTAGGAATCAATTTAAAACGGCATATAATGTTTTGATATGTAATCAAGAATATGTGAAGAGAGATGTACAATTGGAAGTACTAATCATATTATCAATAGAATTGTATAATATGTCTAGCATGGAAAACAAATTGTAACATGTAAATATAAAAATATAGCAAGAATATATGTAACCAAGATATGAAAATGTAATGTATGAGCGTGATGATATGATATGCAAAATGTGGTGATTGTAAGAGTAGTGTGCCCCCCATGTAATGTGTATGAAATGAGGTTCATTTATATGAACCCTCAATGATCAAGAATAAATCATAGAACAAGAGTGTGTCATCGGGTAATGGGTTTGTTGGGTATGAGTAGATTCTAGGAAGATATGTCATAAAACACAGATCGTGAAGTCTATAATGGATGTGAGGTTCATTTTAGAATTAGACCCTTAGTAGTCAAGTATGAACCATATAACTAGAGTGTGTCATAGCGTAATGAAGGTAAAATGTGTACCAATGAAGTGTGTATGCTTTGAGAAAGACTAGACACAAAGCATAGAGCGTATAATGTAGTAATAAACACAAGGGACAATTGAAAATCCTAGAAGGGGGAGAATGTGTGATGCCCCCAAGTGTGTATATAAAGAGGTCCTAGTAAATATATATATGATCATTATGAGAAATAATAGCCATAGTTTATAAAGTTAACTAAAGGATGTGTATCGTATATATGAAGTAGTATGTGTGTCATGACTAGAAGGATCCATAAGTAAGCATGAGTAACAAAGTGTGTATGGAGTAGTATAGGACCGTAGAGACATGTAGAAAGGTGTTCCTATAGATATGAGAAAGTTTTTCTAACAAGATTGACACAAATTACAAATCAAGATTGATATATAGATGTGCGTGTGAATAATATGGATAGATAATTGTTGATTAGAACATGGGGCTATAAGGAGGGGAGAATTTGATGTCCCCCCAAGTGGGCAAGTATGGTATATATATGACTATGTGAGAGAGACCATGCCATGGTGGAAGAATCAAAATAGGTAGAAGATTGAAAAATCTACCAAATAATTATGTCAACTTGGTGGGAGGAAAAACTGATAGAGACTAAGATCTAAACTAGCTTAATAAGAAGTGTATAAGCAATAATAATGTACCCATGAGGATAAAATAGAATAGGTGTAGAATTTTGTGTTTTGGAAATAATGGAAGGAAAACTTAAGGAACGGTATGTGATTTAAAAGATGTGTATCATATGTAATTTTGGGATGCTCATTAGTAGTAATGAAAAATAATAAGTGCAATTTGTGAATATTATAAGCAATAAAGTAGTATGAACTAGCCCCTATGATCATAGTCAAAAATGTAGAAAGAGGGGAACAAACAAATGTCATGAATGTAACAAGATAAGGTGTAGCCATAGTAAATGAATCATGCATAGGATTGTGGAAGGTGTAAGGATTAGGTATAGTGTAAAAATGGCATATAATGTCTCGATATGTAATCAAGAAGATGTGAAGAGAGATATACAATGGAAGTACTAAAAATATTATCAATAGAAGTGTATCATGTGTCTAGCATGGAAAACAAAGTGTAACATGTAAATATAATAATAGAGCAAGAATATATGTAACCAAGATATGAAAATGTAATGTATGAGTGTGATGATATGATATGCAAAATGTGGTGATTGTAGGATCAACGTGCCCCGAGTGAATGCGTATGAAATGAGGTTAATTTATAGAACCCTCAACAATCAAGAATAAACCATAGTACAAGAGTGTGTCATCAGGTAATGGATTTTTTGTATGAGTATATTCTAGGAAGATATGTCGTAAAACACAGAGCGTGAAATGTGTAATGGATGTGAGGTTCATTTTAGAATTAGACACTTAGTATTCAAGTATGAACCATGGAACTAGAGTGCTTTATAGGGTAATGACGGTAAAATGTGTACCAAAGAAGTGTGTATGCTTTGAGAAAGACTAGACACAAATCACGGAGCGTATAATATAGTAATTTACACAAGGGACAATTGACAATCCTAGAAGGGGGAGAATGTGTGGATGCCCCAAGTGTGTATGTAAAGAGCTCCTAGTAAATATATATGATCATTATGAGAAATAATAGCCATAGTGTATAAAGTTCACTAAAGGATGTGTAGTGTATATATGAAATAGTATGTGTGTCGTGACTAGAAGGATCCATAAGTAAGCACGAGTAACAAAGTGTGTATGGAGTAGTATAGGACCGTAGAGACATGTAGAAAGGTGTTCTAACAAGATTGACACAAATTGAAAATCAAGATTGATATATAGATGTGTGTGTGAATAATATGGATAGATAATTGTTGATTAGAACATGGGGCTATAAGGAGGGGAGAATTTGATGTCCCCCCAAGTGGGCGAGTATGGTATATATATGACTATGTGAGAGAGACCATGCCATGGTGGAAGAATCAAAATAGGTAGAAGATTGAAAAATCTACCAAATAATTATGTCAACTTGGTGAGGGAAAAACCGATAGAGTCTAAGATCTCGAAGTGGCTTGCTAGCACGTGTATAAGCAATAAGAATGTACCCATGAGGATAAAATAGAATAGGTGTAGAATTGTTTGTATTGGAAATAGTGGAAAAGTAAGGGAAAACTTAAGGAACAGTATGTGATTTAAAATATGTGTATCATATGTAATGTTGGGATGCTCATCGGTAGTAATGAAAAACAATGAGTGGAAGTTGTGAATATTGTAAGCAATAAAGTAGTATGAACTAGCCCCTATGATCATATTCAAAAATTTATAAAGAGAGGAACAAATGGATGCCATGAATGTAACAAGATAAGTGTATCTATAGTAAATGAATCATGCATAGGAATTTGGAAGGTGCGAGGATTAGGAATCAGTGTAAAAGCGGCATATAATGTTCGATATGTAATCAATAAGATGTGAAGAGAGATGTACAATTGGAAGTACTAAACATATTATCAATAGAATTATATCATGTGTCTAGCATGGAAAACAAAGTGTAACATGTAAATATAATAATATAGCAAGAATATATGTAACCAAGATATGAAAATGTAATGTATGAGTGTGTTGATATGATATGCAAAATGTGGTGATTCAGAGGAGTAGTGTGCCCCTGAGTGAATGCATATGAAATGAGGTTCATTTATTGGAACCCTAAATGATCAAGAATAAACCATAGAACAAGAGTGTGTCATCGTGTAATGGGTTTGTTGCATACGAGTAGATTCTAGGAAGATATTTCATAAAACACAGAGCGTGAAGTGTGTAATGGATGTGAGGTTCATTTTATAATTAGACACTTAGTATTCGAGTATGAACCATAGAACTAGAGTGTGTCATAGGGTAATGACGGTAAAATGTGTACCAATGAAGTGTGTATGCTGAGAAAGACTAGACACAAAGCACGGGGTGCATAATGTAGTAATAAACATGATGGACAATTGACAATCTTAGAAGGGGGAGAATGTGTGATTCCCCCAATTGTGTATATAAAGAGCTCCTAGTAAATATATATGATCATTATGAGAAATAATAGCCATAGTGTATAAAGTTCACTAAAGGATGTGTATCATATATATGAAGTAGTATGTGTGTCATGACTAGAAGGTATCAAAGCAGGTATGGAGTAGTATAGGATCGTAAAGGCATGTAGCAAGGTGTTCCTATAGATATGATAAAGTTTTGATAACAAGATTGACACAAATTGCACAAAGCAAGAGTGATATATAGATCTATGTGTGAATAATATGGATAGATAATTATTTCTTATAACATGTAGCTATAAGGAGGGAGAATTTGATGTCCCCCAAGTGGGTGAGTAAGGTATATAAATGATGATGTGAGAGAGACCATGCCATGGTGAAAGAATCGAAATAGGTAGAAGATTGAAAAATCTACCAAATAATTATGTCAACTTTGTGAGGGGAAAACCCGATAGAGTCTAAGATCTGAACTATCTTGATAGGAAGTGTATAAGAAATAAGAATGTACCCATGAGGATAAAATAGAATAGGTGTAGAATTGTGTGTATTGGAAATAGTTGAAAAAGTAAGGGAAAACATAAGGAATAGTATGTGATTTAAAATATGTGTATCATATGTAATGTTGGGATGCTCATCGTTAGTAATGAAAAGCAATAAGTGCAATTTGTGAATATTATAAGCAATAAAGTAGTATGAACTAGCCCCTATGATCATAGTAAAAAAATTGAAAGAGGGGAACAAATGGATGCCATGATTGTAACATGATGAGGTGTATCGATAGTAAATGAATCATGAATAGGATTGTGGAAGTTATAAGGATTAGGAATCGTGTAAAGCGGCATATAATGTTCTGATATGTAATGAAGAAGATGTGAAGAGAGATGTACAATTGGAAGTACTAAACATATTATCAATAGAAGTGTATCGAGAGTGAGACATAGTGGGACTATCATGGGTACCAATAGAGAATTTATCGTGTAAATCGATGGCACAAGGGTGTATCCCAAAAGGATAAGGATGTGTAATGTAGGTAATTTCATTAACATGATGTGTAAGAGGAATATCACAAGGAGTAGCAACATAAGGTGCAGAATCGACTATATAGTATCCATAGAAGAATTTTAGAAAGGTAATTATGTGTTATGGCATGGGTATGCATAATATGTAACCAATGATGGCCTAAAAGGATGTTATAGTGAGAATCATGAGGCATAACGTGACATAGAACATTAAGAGTACAAGATCTCATAGTAAGGGGAAGAAATATTGTGCCCAACACTTGCTTAAGTATATTATCAAGGCCACAAATACACATAGTAGATGGATTGAGATGAGTAGCAGAAATTCCTATTTGATGGAGAAAGGACATAGTACATATGTTAAGACCAGAGTTAGGATCAACTAGGACACACTTAATGAGGATTTATGAAGTTGAACCTAGATATACAAATGGGAACCCATGAAAGATTCTATAATAAGAATGTAAGGAACAAGTTCACTAAATTATTTAATTTAATTTGAATTAATTAAATCTTATTTCAGAGTAACTATTGTAATAAATAATGTATTATTGCTAAAATATAGTAATGACACAAGCAAGAAAGCATGTACAATATGAAACCCTAAGCAATATGGAGAGATAGGAGGACTTAGTTGATTTCAAAGCAGCACTGGGGGTTATTTGAGTAGGTAAAAGTGTTGAAGCAGATTATAAACATGGTCATCACTACTCACCATAAATTTTGGAACTTAGGAGAATAGCCAGGTAGGGGCATCCATAGTAGGGTAGAGGCATCTCAATGTTGGCGACTAAATCTGGGCATTGGTGACTATGCAAGGACTCAGAACTGATTTCTTCTATGACACAAGGGTTTTTCTGTTCACTCATGTCTATCTCTTGATATTCTCTATTTGATCACTAAGGGTACTTGTATCCTACAAAATAGAGTGACTACCCGCACATCTCCACAAACCACATCAAATCTAATAAAAAAGGTGTAGAATGTGGAGTCAAATGACCCCGACAGTCACCCTACGAGTTAACTTACTATTGAGCATTTCACTACATCTCAGACCCCATATAGTTCATGTGTGTGTAGAAATGAAGCCCTTATGCAAGTTGCACAAATGATAGCGGGCTAGATCTAGAATGTAACAATGTATATGAAAAGAACGATAAGAATATTGTTCCAAGCCGTGATCGCAGATGATAACAAAGACACCACATTATATTTTCAAAGTAGAAGAGCTAAAATACCATATATGGAAATCCATCATAATCCATAATGCTCAATACATTATAATAGAATGACTTGAATTATTCAATAAGAAAGATGTACATATAGGAGGAGGGAAGTGCAACTACTACCTAAATCAGTGGTGAATAAATCCCTCTAACTGATACTGGTAGTTAAGTTAACTCCATAAGACTAGTAAGCTAACTCCACATAACTAAGAAGCTAACTCAACACAACTAGTAAAATAACTCCACACAACTAGTACACCTAAGCAAGCTAACCCAACAAGTGTAGGGCTAACACAAGTGTAAGAATTATCCTGATAAATAAATAAAAGGATAAATAATAACCTACAATAACAGTATAGTATGTGTGGATGGAATAGAATATACTCCCCCTCCTATGAAGTGTATGCAGAAGTGATGTAATCCTTGTCCCTTGTATGAATGTTAGATGGATTCCTTTGATTTGTTTTAGTGCCTTTAGAATGCAAGCTTAGGTGATGATAGAAATGTTTAGTGTTTGGTCCCTCCTTTTGAAAGCATAACTATGTATTTATATGATTCCCTTGTTTGAATTTTGTAATTTACAACTGGAATGTCGATCCATAAGTGAAAAACATGCCCAAAAGATTTAAAAAAAAATCCAAAAAGAGTGAGTAAAGGTAAAAAAGGGTCAAGAGCACCCAATATAGATAGAAGCACTTGGGTGTTGGTTTTGAACCGGGTGTTAGTGTTTGAATTGGGTGTTAGTTTCGAGGTCATAAAAGATAAATCAGTCAAGTTCTCAAAGGATGTAAGGTGCGTAAGACCAAAGAGAAAGAAAGAGACAAATAAAAGATGTCAAAGATAGTTGTCAATTACTAGTTTTCTTACTTAGGAATCATGTAAATGCTAGCATGCTTTTAAGACCTAGAAATGTACCCAAGTGCGTGATTTTTTCTACAGAGACTAGGAACAGAGGAAGATGTAATTACTCACCTACATTTTTATTCGGTGTTGAATTCTTTCCTCTTACTGGTGGCATGTGGAAAGATGTAGGGGGTCCCTTTCAAAACAAACAAAAACAATTAACCAATAAAGTCTATAAAAACTTTGAATCAAAAGTTCTTAACCAAAAACATCCCAAGAAGTTTCTTATGTTAAAGAGAGACAATGATTCCTTCAACCGGATATTTTCAATCAGTATTCCATTAATGGATCTAAGTCTATTCAAAACCTACAAAGTGAAATCATCTTGGAATCGGTTAGATAATCTTGACTAAAGATGAGTTACATATTTCTTATATGGATCATTGTTACACCTTGCATCTTCACATCCATCATCTTGAATTTAATATCATTATTAACCTCGTTGTCACATCCTTCTTGGATCTCAGTGATGATCCTTGCATCTTCCTAGTTTTGTGGAGTCATGAGTGGAGTGAAACACCCTATCATTTTATCATCTACATTTCTGCCAATGGAATGGAATGCTTCTAATTGTTTGCACGTGCATTCGAGATAGTCCACCTTTACCGAGTTTAAAATTTACAAAAACATTCAAATATGTTCAAAAATAAAAACAATGTAAAAGTGTTCCAAAATTAAAAAAAAAGATAAAACAGTTTCAAAACCAAAAACAATATAAAATTAGTAAAAACAAAACATTCAGATAATGTTTGACTAAAATTCGACTTAATCGAATAATACATTTCAAAATTTCACCATTTAACGGCGCTCCTCATGATCATTCTAGATCATCTTTCGATAATCATTTTTCTTTCCCATGGTGTATATTTATGCTCGAGGAAAGCAATCATTTACCCTTTCACAATATAACTTTGCTTGGGGCACACTTGGATTTCACATTTTAATCCAATATAGATCAAACTTTAATGGGATCCAATAAGAGTATCTTTTGGAGTATCTAAGCATCACTCCACTCTTTGGCCCAATCCAATCCTCTCACATTCTAAGCTATCACTCGGGGGCATTCATATCTATCTAATTCTTCAATGTGGAACACATTAAGAGTGTCATTAGATGTTATTATTGCAAATTGTGTTGTATTGTTGTGGTTTGTCAACATTATGACAATGTTTTTGCTTATTTTAGTTTGTTCTTTTTAATACTTTGTTTACATTTTTTGTAGACCAATTTCACAAAATTTATTCACATCTTAGTTCATATATAACTTTGGTATGGTTCATGTTCATATTGGTTTTATTTGCAATGTTTGTTTCATTATTTTTTATTGATTGTGTGTGTTGTGTTTTCCTCCTAGTTTATTAAATAAGTCATGTATGTTTTCATTTTTGTTGTGTATTTAGGTTTACTTACATTTCTTTGCATTTATATTTCAATTTTTTCTAAAACTTCGCAAAAATCCAAAAAAAATCATATATTCTCAAAAATTCAAAAAATCATAAATTTCATTTTTAAAGAAAATAATCATAAAACTTAAAAAAATTGAACAAACATTCACTTATCACAAAAATCATACAATTAGAAAACTCCTAAAATTAATATTTCAACAATTCAAAAAAATATTAGTAGATTCATACCTTTATCTACTACCCTAGTGATCGTTCCAATATTACGACTATCTCTCCACTTTCTTCCCTTTGCATGAGTACTAACTCTATTTGGGGAAAGTCACATTATTATTTTTCCTTCGTAATACAACTTCACCTGGGGAAATTTCTCTCAAATCATTTACAAAAGGGATCCAACAAGAGTTTCTTTAGGAGTATCTAATCCACTCAACTCTTCCAATCGATCATATTCCAACGCCTTTCACAAGTTTAATGCTTGGGGATTTTTCATTTGTTTAATCATCATTATGGAATTCATCAGGGGGCATAATTGATTGTCTTATTTTTCGACGTTGTGTTGCATTGTTGATGTTTAATTTTTAGACCAATTGCAAGTAGTATGATAGCATCCTTGTTCCTTTATAACCATGGTGCTAGCACCTACTATGTATATTTGGATTTTTTTCCTTTTTTATCTTTTCTTTGCTATGTGTGTGTTTTCTTACACACATCTTGGTTAACCATCTGGATTATTTCATAATCATGGTGACAAATCTATTGTGCAACATTAAAATAAATGTTTCTCTTACATTCATACTCTCTAAATGATGCTCATGCTACGAGCATAATATCTTCACATCCTTGTTCCAATTCCTTGTCTTCTTCATGTCAAATGGCCATCCACCACTTTGTTGCTTGACCCACTCACTTGAGGGGGATTCCCTTACCATCATACTCACTAGGGCATCTTAATGCTTCACCGGGAAAATCCAAACATCTACCTTGCTTTCCTCTTCTTTTGCTCATGATCTACGTATTTATACTATCTTTAAAATATTATTACTTCATAATAACAATTTAAAGAGGGGAAAATGTAGAAACCCTAAATTCACATAGATGTTTCTAGTTTATCCCATTTCACATCCAATTTCATATCCTCTTATGATTGATTAATTAAATTGATTAATCATGCACGTTCACCTTGTTAGGATTAATTAAGGTAGTCTTTAACCATACTTTACCTAGATTATTTTTCATTTATTAAATACATGATTAAATTGGTTGCCTAATTAGGAAAATACACCTATTTTCCTAGTTGATTTCCCTTCACTATCCTAGTTAACTCCATTTGGAATCTAGTTCACCGCCTAGTCAACTACACTTCTAGAATCCTAAAAGGTAGAGAAAATTGAATTTCATGCAAAACCACCTTTCTGGGTGCAACTTTTTCCAATTGTATTTATTTACTACCCCTCATGGGAATAAATTCACCCAAACTGTTTAACCTCCCTCAACTGCTATTTTTAGCATGTGCATTCAACCACCTGCAATTACTCTCAGACCACTACTTAGCCTTTATAAAAGAGCATTCTTGTCCCTTTACAAATCCTCTTGAATTTTTGTAAGAAAAGTCTGTCAATTTTGTTATCCAATATCTACATATTGGAAGCTATATCCAAGCCAAATCTATTTTTGTAGCAATGTCAAATCCACATTTGGAGACCATTTTCAAGAGCACTTACAATCATTCATTTACAAGGTTACACAAGCTTAAATCTTCTTACAACCTTATCATTGAGGTTTTGCAAGGAGGACATGGAGGAGTAGGTTTACATCTACTTATCTCTTCATTTCAACCATATTTTTCCATGCTTGCACTTATATTTTACATTAATATAGGTAGGATTCATTTAGGATTGAGCCATGAGCTAAGTATGATCATTATGTGGGTCTCGTATCTTAGGACAAGTATAGGTATGGACCTGATTAGGGGGATGATACCATATTATTTTGAGGTAACATACCTTTAGGCTTAAGGTGGATATCATATAAGATTTCTTGGTGACTTATGATGACACAAAGAATAATAAAGTTGAGGGCTAACAAGAGAATAAAAAATAAAGAGAGAAAGATAAGCCCTAGGCCATCTATGGTTTGAGCAATGATTGTGTTCACTAAGTTATACACCCTAAATAAATAAATATGTGTTTGGTATTAGATTAGGTTATTATTTATTTAAATTCGTAAGGCTAACATAGGCTATATATTTTGATTAATTAATAAACATTAATGTCCAAAAATATAGATCTCAAAGCAAATCACAAGATATAATGATATAGTCAATTATTTAAAACACAAAGAGGGGAGAACACTTAGATAATTATAAAGGTATAAAGATAATATGGGTGCACATACAGTAAATACCTAGAAGTAATTCATCTCTAAAAGTATGACTACAAACCTAGCTGCTAATTTTTTTTACAATATGTCTTAGAGTGTAGTATAACCGGTCCCCACTTGTATGGTTTTAGACTAGGATATTTTAGCACTCAACAAATTTTGGTGGTCGGTGGTGGTCTAGAAATGTACTTTATTACCTAATTTTAGGGTTTACAAATGTGTGACACCTCCTATAATGACTTGCAGAAGATAGAAAATCTAGATCCCTCGACTATTACTTCATTAACATGATTAGATAACAACATGAGATAAATTTTTGTGTGGTGGAGTTGAATTGAGTTAACCTCATTGATTCAATCTAGGGGTTCCATTACATCCCCAAAAATGGGAGAAAACTCCATGTAATTTTCCTATTGTATGCAACTCTAAGCCAGCCCCTTATCTTTCCCTTATATCTCTAAACACAAATTTATTTAAATAAATTTAAATCTTTTATCAAAGGACTAAGATCAAATAGTTAAAGTAGTAACAAGCAAGATCTAACATTAAAAGTACAAGAAAGTGTGAAAGATAGGAGATAATATTGACTTATCTTGTATATCCTGGAGATATGGACTGTATGTGATTGGAAACATGTTGAAAAGGTTGGGTCTAGACTATGCGAGGCTATATTTGAGAAACTCGTAGTCTAGAACTTCTTTGGACATAACCACCCAAAGGGCACCTGGACCGCCCAGAACTAGTGTCGGATCTCGGGTGTTAGTGTTTGTAAACACTAGAATCAAGACACCCTAATTTCCATAGTGCATACACACTTTACGACACCCCTTCATAATCCCACATGGTCATTTTCATATTTTCATATTTTTATAATCATAAAACAAACCCAAATTAATAAAAATAAAACAAATCTAAACAACCTAACCTCCTAACAACCCCCCACAAGCTCAAAATAACCTTATATCTCCATAAAACCTAAAAAAATCCCACAAAACAAAATGGTTGAAACAAAATTCAACCATTTTTCTTGAATTAGACAAAAATCAGTTTAGTTCCCCGCAATTGACACTCGATAAATGTGGATCGGCAATAATCTATTAAAATGGCATTGATCCTATAAAAACCAACTCAAGCCTTTTCCCAAGGATTTAGAAATCAATTCGACATCCACCTCCAATCTCACAAAGTGATAGGCCCAATCTCTTCAACTTCATGTGTTAATAAAAATGAAGTGATTATGACCTCTTATTATCTCAAACTCCCTTTGGAGAAATATTCCTTCACATCTCGTAAACACTAAATCATGCAATTTAGATATATTTCTAGTCTTGATCACATACTACTATTCATATGATTCCTAAGAGAGAAAATTATTAATCGATCATTGTATTTGGCCTCTTTTCTTGCTTTATTTTTTCTTTCTTGGTCTTACACACCTTCTTTCCCAATTTTTCATTTTATACTTCAGCATTTCTAACTCTAAACATCAGTGCCTAGCTAGAATGCTAGCGCTAGGCACCCTCATCCCTTTGGGCATGATCCATAAGGATCTAGGAAAACACTACTTCATCAAAGCAACCAAAACTAGAAGAAAAATCAATTAAAAATAAGGGAATATTTTTAAGTTACATAACCACCACTTTGTGCAAAGTATCAGTTGTGTAACCACTTGAGTAGTTGCATAACCACCCCTCTATACAAATCAATAGTTATGTAACTTTCTGCAGTGGTTGCATAACCACCTCTCTACATACATCGGAGGTCCTGTCACTAATGGAAACAAAAAAATATGTATCCACAAAAAGTCATGGATTTGAATCGTTTGAACTATGTCTCTTCCCTATACAACCCTTTCCATTCTCCAGTGCACAAGAGGACATGAGAAACAACTATAAATAAAATATGAGCAAGTGGATTCAATAATTGATTCATGAGAGAAGTGAGAAAGAATACTTCAAAGTGTTGAAATTGAATTATAGGAGTAAGGTGTGTGAGGACAAAGTAAGCAAGAACAGAAGGGAGTTGTTGACATTTTAAATCTTACTTCATCTTATTCTAATATGGGTCTTCTTTTAATATAATTGTACAATATATAAAAGTTGGAAGAAAAATCAATTTTCCCTTCCCGAATGGTTTTCCTCAAACTAAGGGTTTCGAGGATAAAAATATGGCGTTTTGTGTTAATTTTTTCATTCTATTTGTTGTAAGTAATTCTAAGCACTAAGATTCATTCACTAGATTTTAGTTTTCTATCATTTTCAATAATTGGAAGTAGAAGAACAGAATTGTGTGGTCTCGTAGATTTCCAAAGTAGAGGTTTACTGAGATCATTTTGGTATCATATTTTATTAGTATCAAGGACTATGGTATTTTTTATTTTGTGATTTATAGGATAGTGACAAGGTCTAAAGGTGAAGAAGTTTTACCTTGTGATCTAGATATATCTATGAAGAAGTGGACACAAAGAGTTAGAGATAAAATGGAAAAATAGATCTTGGTCTGTAGAATTTAGGTACTAGAATGCATATGGATAGGGTGTTTCAACACCAAAGGGAAATATTAGATCTTCAAAATATCGCAGTAGTTAAGAAAGATTCCATAGACTCGATGGTTTAAGATTTGGCCAAAAAAAATGGCATAGGAAAGATCCGCGATGAGGAAGAAGATGTCGAAGAGCATGAAGAAGAAACTCCAGTTGAAAGAGAGAACGTAAAATTTGATCATGCACCTTTTAAAGTTGAAACTAAATTTTATATTAAAAACTTTGAAGGAAAATTAGATGCATTATTACTTGATAAATGGTTAAAACAATTGGAGGTTTATTTTAATGTGCATGATTTCATTGAGGCACAAAGGGTCACCTTTGCGCATCTCAAAATAGAAAGATGTGCTCTAGTTTGGTGGGAAACCCATATAGCCACTAATAAGAAGATGAAACATCCTATTGTAAGATCTTTTGAGGGTTTTAAAGAATTTCTTAGAGCTAATTTTTATCCTATTGGCCATAAGATTGACCAAATGATTGAATGGAAGTATTTTAGACAAAGCAGTGGTAAAAGTGTGCAAGATTACACTATGGAGTTTCAGAGAAAATCCATGTTGCTTAATATGGACTAGGAGGATGAGGATATTATGACCAAGTATTTGGGAGGACTTCATATTCACCTTCAAAGGAAGTTTGCCTCCATGAAACCCAAGGATATTAATGAAGCATGTATGCAAGCATATTATATTGATGATGAAAAGAAGCGAGGAAAAGTGGAGTCAAAGATGAAGAAATCAACAAATTGTCCAAATAAAGAGCAGGGAAAAACAAGTAACAAAAGTAAATGGAAATGGAAAGGTAAAAATACCACTACTTCTTTAAATACATGTAAAGATCCTAAAAAATATCAATAATTGTGATATAAATGGTCATAATGATGTTACATGTTGGAAGTTACATCCGAATTGCATCCAAAGAACCAAACCAAGGATTCTAAGAAACCCACGATAGTTGTAAAGACAGATGGGGAGGTGGAAATAGAATATGATCCTGATGTAGACAAGAGCCTAGGATGCATAGCCACCAACATGGACAGCCAAGAATAAGAGGAAGAGATGAATAAGCTATTTTAAATCAAAATCCAAATCAAGATAACTAGGGTAAATGCTTTGGTTGATATTGGTTCTCAATCTAATTTGATTTCTGATGTGGTTGTGAAGAAGCTTGTTTTTAAAACTTATGAGCATCCATGTCCTTATCCTTTGGGATGGGTGAATAAGGGTGTATAAATTTAGGTAACAAGAAGATGTAAGTTTAAGTTTGGGATAAATTCTCAAGTATATATATGTATTAGAGGCTGATGTAATTCCACTTGATGCTTTTGATGTTGTTTTTGGGGTCCTTACTTGTATATCAAGGATGTTATATTCATGAGAAGGGATAACCGATACAGATGGGTCAAGGATGGAGTCAATTACAACATCTAGGCACACCAACGTAAGTCAAAACTTGTTATGGTAAGTGCTAACCAAGAAAAGAGACTAATTCAGGAAAATCATAATCATTTTTTTTTACTTTTATTAAAAGATAAGCAAGATGGGGTAGAAATTTTAGATATTTCTAACAAAGGGATGAAGGATTTGGATAGCATAATTTAGTATTTTTAGGAAGTATTCTAGACTCTCAGTGGGTTAACACAAAAATGATAAGTAGAGCACAAGATTTATCTATTTCCAGAGTCCCCTCTACCAAATATTAGGTTGTATAGGAAATGCTTGTTATAAAGTAAAGAGGTAAAGAAACAACTCCAAGAGTTATTAGACCAAGGGGTAATCCATCCAAGCACCTCACTATGTGGTTTTCCTATCGTGATGGTGCTAAAGAAGGATGGTTCTTGGAGAATGTGCATCAACTATCATGCTTTGAACAATATTACCATAAAGAATAGATATCCACTCCCACGCATAGATGATCTCTTGGACCAACTTCAGCATGCAAAGTTCTTCACAAAGTTGGATCTCAAGTCTGGTTATCACCAAGTTAGGATGAAGGAGGAGGATATATGGAAGACTTAATTCAAAACAAAACAGGTTTGTATGAGTGGTTAGTACTTCCATTTGGTTTATGTAATGCACTCACTACATTTATGATATTGATGAATGATGTATTATGGGAATTCATAGATTCATGTGTCATTGTTTATCTAGATGATATTCTGATTTTTAGTGCCACATGGGAGGAACATCTAACACATTTACAGAAATCCTTGTAAGTTTTCAAGGAGAAATAGATACTTTGTAATATGAAGATGATCCAAAAATGGATATGAAATACCTAATTCTATGTATTATCTGTATTTGATTCTTTTAAAACATACCCTCAACATGTTCATTATTCTAGGAAAATTGCTAAGTCAAGTTGAAGGTGATTTGGACACCTTCAAATGATAAAAGAAACCATTTTTGGTTAAGTTCTTTAAACTCTGTCATAGAACTATTGTAAAATTGTTGACTTTTGGTGGCATTTTGGTGGCATTCTAGCTTTGTTTTCGTTGCATCTACATAAATGCCACACAGTTAAGTCCCTTTAGCACCAAAATGGAGAATCTAAATAGTTGAAAATGTTTTTCTTCTCAAATGGTTGATTTATCCTTCCTTCCATCCTTGGGGGCGAGAATAAATATAAGCATCGGTGTATTTATTCATGCTTTGCAAGTGATTTTGAGTGAGAACGGGTGTTAGCAAAGAGGAGGAGATTTATTCCTTTTTTTGTTCATTGAGAGTGATTTCTTCATTGTTGAGGATTGTGAGAAAGAAAATACAATTAGAAGGAGTGTTGAATCCTTCTTGAAGGCCAATTATTGGTAGTAATTTGTATTTCTAGAGATTTACATAGTGAGAGGGAAGTAATTTGCTTACCCATTGGAGTTTTTCCCACCTTGGGTTTCTCTCAGGATAAATTCTTGTGTCTCTTTTGCATTATTTTCCTCAATTTGCAGTATAGTTGTGATTATTTATGCACATTATATTGGTTAAAAGGAACTTAAGTAATTTTCATTCGAGTTATCGAAAAGAATAGGATATGTTTATTATATTAAGAGGTAGTTTAAAGATCAAAAGAAGTGTGAATTTTCCAAATAGTCACTTGTCTATCTTGGACATGTGGTTAGAGGAGGAGAGCTACGAGTGGACCCAGAGAAGGTGAATACCTTTACTAACCTGGCCAACACCAACGAGATCCATAGAGACTAAGATTTTTTTGGGAGTGATACAATACACGAGGAAGTTCATTTTGGGCTTCTATATTATCAGTAGCACCTCTACACACATCGGCTACAAAGAGTAAGGGTTTTGACGGGGTAAGGAACAAGAAAAGTCTTTTGAGTTATTGAAATACAAAATTATTCATGCTACATGATTTGCTCTTCCTAATTTACGGTATCTTTTTGAAGTAGAGACAAATGTCGGTGATTGTGATATGGGAGTAGTGTTGTTATAGGGAGGTAAGCATGTATGTTATCATTCTAAAACTTTCACTTCGACGGTTAAGGGATATTCAATATATGACAAAGAGATGTATGCACTATTTTAGGAAATTAAGAAATGGAAATATTATTTATTAGGTAAAGAAAATATTGTGCACACTTACCACAAACCCCTCCCAAAGTATTTGCAAGCACAGTCTAAATTACAACAGGAAAGGCACTACAAGTGGATGGGATTCCTTTAGCAGTACCATTTGGTGATAAAATATAAGAAAAATAGCATGAATTTGGTGGCAAACATGTTGTTTAGGCTTCCCACACAAGAGAAAATATCTAGTTTTGCCACTATCTCTCATTTTGATCCCTTCACAAAGGAATCTTATGGAGATGCATATGCTCAAGACAAAGATTTTGGGGTGACATATCAGAAATTAAAATTCAAAAGGGTTTAAAATATGGGTATTGATGATTGTTATCTCAAAGATGGGATACTCTATTGATGGGGGAAGCTTTCTGTGCCAAAATAAGAAAGGATTCTATTGATGAGGGAATCACATACCTCAAAAGTAACATGACATTTTGGTATTGGAAAGACCATGGCTCACTTGTAAAGGTATGCATATTGGCCCAACATGTAAGAAGAAGCATCTAGATTCATAAGAGGATGTAAAAACATTTGTATAAGCACACCTAAAATTAGGAAGGAAGGTTTATATATGCCACTACCGGTCCCTACTCATCCGTGGGAGGACATTTATATGGATTTTGTATGAGGACTACTTATGTCTAAACATGGCCATGATTATCTATATTTTTTATTAGATGATTTAGTAAAATGTTTGTTCTTATGGCATGTAAAAAGATAATAAAAGTAAGTGAGGCACTAAACTTTTCTCTACTAATATATGGGCACATTTTGGTTTTCCAAAGTCTATTGTTTTTGACAAAGATTCCAGGTTCTTGGGGAAGTATTGGACTACTTTTTGGGAAATTATGGAAACCATGTTATAGATGAGCATGGCCTTCCATCCCTAGACAAATGGATAGATGGAGGTGGTGAACATGACTTTGGTGCAGCTGATTAAAGGATACAATAGTAAATATCCATGGACTTGGGATGAGTCCTTAACCTACATTTAGCATGCCTACAATAGGGTAGTACACAAATCCACTATGAAGTCACCTTTTGAAGTATGCTTAGGGCATCTACCTACTAATCCATTGGACATTTTAGTTTGGTAGCGGAAGAAGGGGAGATACATGATTTAGGAGTTACTAGAGCAACAAATTTCGTTGAGAGGATCCAATAAATCCATCTCAAGTTCAAAAAATAATTAGATAAATCTCAAGCCAAGTATAAGGCTAGACACAATCAGCATCATAGAAAGCACAAAATTCATGTTGGAGACAAGTTTTGTATTTACTTGAGCAAGGAGAGACTACAAGGTCAAGTAGTGAAAATAAAGCCACTACGGTATGGACCCTTCACCACACTAGAATAGGTTTGAGAAAACACTTTCAGACTTGATCTGCCACACTCCATCCGGATATACTCGGTAGTAAATTATGAGAACTTGCACCTATATGAGCCATCCATGTTTCATTAGGAAGAATAATATCAGTTGTTACCTTCCATATAATATTTTGTCTTAGATTCATGAGGCAAGTTGGAGGAGGATGTAGTGTTATAGTAGAAGCTTAGAGAGATAAGGAGAACTCCACATGAGTCTTGTCAGGGTGGACTCAAGGAGAAAATACCAAGATAGGCCTAGTGGTACTCAAAGGAGAAAGTGAGGGAGTTATTTCCTCATCTACTCCCCCATTAATCTTTTATGGGACCAAAATCCTCCTAAGAAGGGGAGGTGTGATCCATAGGGATCTAGGAAAAATCCACTTCATCGAGTAACGAGAACTAGAATAAAAATCAATCGAAAGTATAGTAGGTTGTTAAGTTACATAATTGTCACTCTTTGAAGAGTAGCGGTTGCATAACTACCCCTCTACATAGATAGGTGGTTACGTAACCACCTGCAGGTGGTTGGGTAATTGTTAGTCTACATACATTGATGGTCTTGTCACTCATGGAAAAAAATATATATATCCACAAACAATCACGGATTCAAGCATCGGGACTTTGTCTCTTCCTTGTAGGACCCTTCCCATTCTCCAATGCATGGGAGGACATGGGAAACAACTATAAATACAATAAGAGAAAGTGGATTTTATAATTGATTCATGGGAGAAGTTAGCAAGAAGAATTTGGTGTTGGAATTGAATTGTAGGAGCAAGGTGTGTGAGGAAAGAGCAAGCAAGTATAGAAGGGAGGTGTTGACATTGTTTATCTTCCTTCAGCTTATTATAATATATATATTCTTTTAATAGAATTGGCCAATATATAAAAGTAGGAAGAAAGAGAAATTTTCCTTTCCTAATTGGTTTTCCCTCAAAATGGGGTTTTCCAGTATAAAAATTTGGCATTATGTGTTAATTTGTTCATTATATTTATTGCAAGTAATTCTAAGCACTAAGATTCACTCACTAGCTTTCAGTTTTCTATCATTTTAAATTAGAAACAGTAATTGTGTGGTCTCATAGATTTCCAAAGTAGAGGTTTACGGTGTTAGGAATAGTAATGTTCACATGTTAGTAGTTAGTTATATTATTGTTATATAAAAAATAATATATTATTGGAGTTGTTTTAACAACATGTATGATTTGAGTTATGTATTGTTACTTGAGTAACAATCACACTAATATAGGAGATGGCAGGATTATTGTTGGTGTTGTTATAGAAAATTCATAATTTATAGGATTTGCATATCTCTATATATAATTATTGTATCTATGTATGATTTTATGAGAAGCTGAATAGAATGAAGATCATTTTTGCCTATGTAAATTTGTTTGTTCCACTTTATTTGGTATCAGAACCGGTTAATTCTCTGACTAACTAGTTTGTCCTCTAATGGAAGAATAGTTTATTTATAGGGGAGAAAGCTATTGTTTTCTTTGTTTCCCCGATGCATGAGATCTTGAAATAATGTGTGTCACATATTCAAGAGATTAAGGTTCTGAAGTCTCCAATTTCATTATTTACACCTGTTGTTAGATGAAAATGGCTTGGTAGAGGCCGTGGCAAGTGAACTATTTGTCAAATGTTCTATCATAACGTTTGCTACATGTGACTTCTAAATACCTCATCTACATTTTGTTTGAATTACTTTCCATCTGCACCTTTCTTCTGAGGATTTGTTATGTAAATAAGAAAGCTATTATTTTGAAAGAGGCACGTTGCAATGTTCCATAATCCAGGTATCTTTGTTGATATTTTTATCGGTTCGAGAGGTATGACAACAATTTTTCTATAAGCGTATAGTTCATGTTCATGTGGCTTCATATAACATTTCACTCAGATCAATTTGATCTCTCTCTCTCACTTGCATATGCTCTAGACATTGAATGTTACACTAGTAGTATCTACCACAAAAATTATTGTTGATTTTCTTTAATATCCATAAATTTTGTGGATTCCATGCAAAGGCTTGGTCCATGAAAAGTCATGTCATACCCACATCAAATAGATATTGACATTTAATGAGTTGTTTGGAGGGCCATCATGTGGAATAGTCTCTGGAAAGAAGATAATGTTGCACCTTTGTACATGAAAATTTGAAGCTTATACACAAAACATGTTATATTTCAACGAGAGTTACTCCTCTGCTCCATATTTATCTACATTGAAATATCCAACAATGTGGGATTCTTTTACATTAAACAAAAGTGCCTACCTTACTTGAGCATTCGGCATCAAATCACATCAAAAATTGGTCTCACCAACCGACAAATCACCTTGCATGGTGCTTCGACCTCATCGACACATCCCAACCATTTCTCCTCCACATAATGGTCTGGTATAATTTAATTTTTTCCACGTCAATACATTCAATAGTATTATATTTTTTCGATGCAGATGAATCGAAAAGAGATAAGTATTATTTGGTTGAATTCGTCGTCATCACGTTAAAATTTTCCATTATTAATGTCCTTATTTTTCATTGCATAATTTTAAAAATTCATTTATCCTGAAGTATTGTAAGTGATAATGGTTAAAGTCACTTTAAATACATTGATTTTCGTGTCTTAGTTTCTTTTTATGTGTTATATTGGTCAAGTC
The DNA here is from genome assembly GCA_018340775.1 of Taxus wallichiana var. yunnanensis. Classification (NCBI taxonomy): domain Eukaryota; kingdom Viridiplantae; phylum Streptophyta; class Pinopsida; order Cupressales; family Taxaceae; genus Taxus; species Taxus wallichiana. Next base: position 568,234,977 of record CM031237.1, on the reverse strand, counting down.
AATAAAGTAGTGTTATTTGAAAAGTAATAAAAATGATTACTTTTAAAATGTTTTGTTTACATCTTGTCAAGAGTAAGTATTGTTTTAGTCATTTTTATGTCCTTAGAAACAACATTCTAATCCCATGCGCATCAGCCTATCACCCAACAAGAATTGGGCGCTCACCCGAGGCACGCACGGGCGTCGAGCCCCTCCTTTATGTGATTTTTGTGAGAATACATCCCATACCGGCATAAGCTTCGATGCAAAAAGGAAAATAAGCATGCATTCATTATGAGGGTATTAGGAAGAGTTACCATATAAATGCATCCATTTAAATAACAAGGAAAATATCAAACAGATAATAGATCTAATAATACGAAGAAAAGGCACTAGGGTTTATACCCATGAACAATGTATATATTTTAAGAGAAAGCCATATATTCATATTACTCTCAGTAACCACATTACATTCCTCAAGGCCATTACAAACCAAATGTATCAATGCATATAATACTTATACATCATCATCCTAAACTATGCTTTCCATATTACAAATATGTTCATAGATGCATCCCTCTAGATATGTCATCTCTCATATAGCCTTCCTAATGATAATCCCTAGAACCCATTACTATTTATGTATATCTTTGTCTCTTTAATCTATATGATTTCAAAGTGACCACACACTCTTCTCCATGAGTAGTCATTGTCCCTTCTTTCTACCTGAGCATCTCTATATATAGCTTTAGCATCCACCGCCATGCCTTCCTGAAGTAATAGATCGGTTGCCAACTGTCCATGTGATCCTTCTGTGTGCATGGTTTTGTGTTTTTAGCTAAGTTAGATGAATGAGAACTAACACCTAAATAGTTTTATAACAAAGTTAATGAAAAAATCTAAACACCATCAAAGATGAGAGCTAAACAAGATTAATACCTAGCATAATGCATTAACTTTGAATTAAACAATGCTAAAGTATTTAAATCTCTACTTCTCTAGATTACCAACAAACAAGTAAATGGACCTAAATAAGCTCCATGGAAATCAATATTTGGTTGTCCTTGATATCTCCAAGAACCTAGGAATGGGGGCTTATCAAAGTTGGGCTACAAGACCCTTTTGACACCTCCCATATGACCTAAGCACTTTAGGCTAGAAGCTTAACTCTTCAAGATGATGAACTCTCAAGAAAACAAGGTGCAAGCTCTTAGTCTCTTTGCTATATGCTTTGCATTTTCTCTCTAAGGAGTTTAGGTGTAAGTAAAAAGGTAGGTGGAGGATATTTACATAGCCCAAAGGATAAGGATTCAACACATTCTCATGAATGTGGGATAAAAGTAAAACATGATTAGGAATGGATAAGGTTGCTTTATTAATGGTAACTTTACTTTATAAGGGTTTAATTTATGCTTAGCAAGTCATGGGAGTTGGGGGTGTTTTAATTAATCAAAGGTGATTAACTAATAGGTAGATGTAAGCTTATAGAAGATAATTAGAGGAATGTTATTACGATTTAGGCTATTAGAAGGGGATTAAATCAATTAAATATTGATTTATTGGTTAAATGGAAGGAAAGCTAATTAATTAATAATAATTAATTAGTTTAAGTAGAAGGGTAATTTATTAACGGAAGGATGTTAATTAGGTATTTGTTGGATATGAAACTTAATTAATTAGCTTAGTGTAATTAATTAATGATGATATGAGGAAAATGAGTGCTTTTGGTGATATGTCGTCGATTTTGAGAAAGGGATAATTAGCGTAATTTAAGTATTTAAATTGCTTGGGCATAATTATAGGTGTCTACACCTTCAATAGAGCATGCTTCTTCCCATCCGAGCTCTCCACTTTCTACAATGATGTCTTTCTAGATCCTTCCATCATATGGAATATTTCTTCCTTGACCACCAGATTTCTAAGTTGGCACCTTATCCACTATGCATGCTCAGTCGGGTCACGCTTTTCTCGTGTGCCTTCTAGGATGCTAAATATGGCTAAGTATTGAAACCCCTTCCTTTTCCTTGCACACACACCTTGGGTTCTATTAAACCCTTCTAAAACCATGTCCTACATGCCTTCACCCTGCATGTCCTTCTTCATATAGGTCTTGCATGCCCACGCACCTTCTTGTACTTAGCCAATATTATGAGGCCCAACATCACCCCACACTACGCATGTTCTCTATCCTCGAAACACTTCTCTTCAATGAATAAAGAATGGTGGGATTTGAATAGTTGGAAAAAGAATGAAGGAATGAAGAATTGGGAGAAATAATGAAAGAATGGGGAAATGAAGGAGAACATGTTCATTGTTGAAGGAGGAGAGGGAAATCCTTCCCTATATTTGCCTCTAGCTTCTCCTAGGCATTAACCTTACTCTGTGCTTACTGACAGAGGTCACATACTAGGGAGCTTACCTCCTTAAATCTTATCCCTTCCCCTTGGTACTCATTGTTTCAACAATTCCTTCCAGTTTTTTTCCCAAATCCTCGAGGGTGTCCATCCTGCAGTGATCTAGGGGTATAATTCCTTCAACTAGTTTTTGATCAAGCCCCGTAAGGTCTCGATAGCCTCTAATTTCTTCTCCACCTCGGCTAGGATCCTATCCCACTCTACTCTGTTCCCCTTATTCTTCTCCTGGAACTCCTTGAGTTCTGTCTCATGTGTAGTGACCAAGATGTTTTCTACTTTATCTCTATCAACACAATTATCATAGGAAACTTCAGCAAATTGCATGGCGGCCTTCACATCGGCAAGGATTTTGGTATACCGAGTAACGATCTCTACCACCTTCAGCTTTTCCTCCCTTTCTTAGTGTGTCACTGCCTCTTTTGCGTACTCTAAGGGGAGTGGTCACCTCTCCATAGTGAGGGTGTGAGTTAAGTCCTCTAAGAACTATAAGGTTGATTCATATTTTTTCAGGTGGCACTAGGTTAGGATGCTTTAAAACAATAACATCTATAATCATTTAAATTTTCTTGTGTAATTCATGCACCCTTGCCTTCTCCTCTTTTAGTTCATGCCTTAATTACACGTTGATCAATTCTTCTTATTTCAAGTTCTTACTTTTCTCGAGAAGATCCTCCTCCTTCTTCGCTAACTCTACCTCTAGGAATCTCACCCTATCATTTATTCCAAAGAGTCTGGCCTCAACCTCAATCTGAAACCTTATTCACTGCATGAAAAACTTTCTCATCTGACAACCATTGATAATTCACCAAGGGATTTACTGCTTTCATCTCTGGAACCTTCATTAGCTCCCCTTAGTTTACCTCAAACTTAGGTTCATCGACATGGGATTCAAACGCCCAAGATAGCATCTTCCTAGTTCATGGGTATATGCCTTCTATGTCAAATGAGGGCATGGCTAGGATTTTTTCTATTGGCACGGTGCTCTGGAAGCATGTGCGTAGCACCTTGCTTGGATCATTGATGTAACCCATTCCTTGCCCTTGTGCTACCACTATGCTCTTCCCACATGTTCGCACAACCTTTGGAAAACTTACTGCTAGGATGGGGTCTCCACCCATGTTGCCATACTCTTTTCCAATGCTTTCTTCCTCAATATCCTTCATCACTTCATCTATGTTGCGCTCTACTTCCTATTCCACTAACTTTTCGATGATTCCTACCACTTCTCTCTCTGTGGCTTCTTCTATTTATTCCTTGGTGAGGCTTGGGGTCCTCTGATCTCTTGTTTTTACTTCTTCGCTCACCCCTTTTCCTTGAGCATTTTCTTCTTCCTCACCATTCTTCCCTTCGCTTCCTTCTTCTTATGAATTGTGTATATCATACACGGATGATTCTAAACTTCTTCATCCTCATCATCGTCCTTTTCACCCCTGTATGCCTCTAAGTCCTCCATTTCTTTTGATTATGCCTTCTTTGTCACCTTCTATTTCTTCCTAACTAGTGATTCCAAGTATAGGAGACTCTTCCCTCTCTTTCTCTTCAACAGTGACTCCTTCCTTGGTGAATCTTCTCTTGTGAGGGGCTCCTCTTGCTCTGGCACCTCTTCTTTTGGGGTCTTCTCCTTAATTTGGGAATTCTTTTTGTGTGTGTAAGTTCTTGGCTTAGCACTTGTTTCCGGCGTGCCCACAAGTTGTGTTATCTACACACTTGGTGCCTTCTTCTCTTACACCTCTTCTCTCTCCCTCTTCTTTGGTGTGGCCTTCTTTCTTCCTGTGGGGTCTTCTAGAATGGAGACATCATTCTCCAAGTAGGCACCCTTCTCAAAATTTGGCCTTATGTGCAGATATACCCTTACTATAGCCCTTCTGGTGATCGGCAGCATTATTGGTTTCATCATCTGTACTTTGTGGGAGACATATTTCTCCACATATGCACGCTTATTTGGGTATACGAGCTTTTGTGTAGCTTGCGGTGGTCTGGTATACCTCACTAAGGTCAAACCTTAGTATCTTGGCCTCCTTAAAATGGTTGACCCCGCTTGGAAGTATTACATAGTGAAATAAAATGGTAGCTTGCACCATGGACTCTTAGTCCCATCTGTCAAAGTGAATCTTTTGATGCGAAGTGCTGATATATAGAAAACTCAGCCTCTTTATCTACAAGTGTGGGAAAATGCTCAGGTATCCTCCATCTATCCCAAATGTGTTGTGCATCCGTTTGTACCATTTTCCCAGGCGTGCCTTATGAGCGGCCGTCATGGTATCACAAGTATATTTCTCAAACCTTTTTGTGGGCGAGGGATTTTCTTCTGGATACTCCCATATGAACTTATCTAGCCCATCAAGAACTCCAATCTCGAGAAGATGATGGTGAGGAGAATTTTTGAACAATATCTTCTCTCCTTCCTACGTGCTGCTAATGATCTCATCTGCAATGTAGGTAGATAAGTTGTAAATGGTGCCTTTAAAAATCTTCCGATATACATTCAGCCATGCCTTGTTCACTTGTGTCCACCTTTCTTGATCATTCAGCTTGGTAACCAAGCACGCGGTCATTCTCATAATAGGGTCGGGCATATCTGAGATATTGAAGTAGCACGAATCCTTCCTATATACATAGGCCTCCACAGTTTCCTTGATGGCCTCCTTATCATCTAAGTTGTCATCTATGGAGTCTCCTTCGCAAATCAGGCCAATGAAATTTGATATGAGTTGAGGAGTTATGTGCATTTTGTGGCCTATAAAATAGAAGTGGTCTTCATGTACATATGACATCAACCACTGGTATAACTACTCGGGCTTGCCAAAATAGGGAAACTCATAAAGCAGCAACCCAGCCTTATCCAACTTCACCTTCACTTCGTCATTATAGATTGGTATTCCTTCTAGTGTCCTCTTGTTAGTTGGATGAACCAATTCTAACGTCATCTCTTTTTCTGTAATTCTCATGCAATGATTGTAGTCACTTATGACCATCTTCCTCAAGTACGATTCCCACTCTTTTCCCTAACAACACTCCATTTGGGTACTGCATTTCTACATACCACTCTTCATTGGAACTAGCAATGGTAATGGTTTGTTTTCCTTTTCCCTTGCCCTTTTGTTTCTTTGGCGAGATGGTTGCTTTCTTTGTGTCATTCTACTTGTCGGGATAAAACTTAAATTCCTCCTTTCTCTTCTCTACTACTCTTCTCAACTCTAAGGCTCAACTCCACAAATAATCCTCCTACCTTCATGCCCTAGCTGCCAAACCCTAACTAGGAAAACCCTTCCATAAGATGGCGTACTCTAAAAGAACTCTCCCCATGCCCATGTACTCCTTCCACTCTGGTTTGTAGATCAACCTAGTTGTGCACTTAGATCTCTATGATTCTTCTTCCTTCACACAAATCTCTCTGGATGCCCTAGTTTGTAAGAGCTCTTCCACTTCATAATTGCAAGGTAAAATAATGATTCACCCAACCTCATACTTATAGATTTTTCCTCCTTTCCGAAATAAATGTTATGCCACCTACCAATGTACTTATAACCTACCAATGTCTTTATAGAGTTTTTTGCACCAATGTCATCTTGTGTGAAAAACTCTTTATAACCTTCTTGTGCACAAAAATACTTACTGACCGAAGACTCTTACACGCTCATTTGTAACACCAAAGGCACCTCTTCTGTCCTTTACCTGATTTTTCCCTTCCTACCTCATGTTGCTTATGTGTTTTTCCTTCTCTGTACATGGTATTTATAAAGCCTTATCCTGATACTAGCCATTCTCGTCCACCGTTTCCCCATGTTCTTTCTATCATTCAACCTTTACTTGCCATTTTATATTTCACTTCCAACTACTCCACCCCACACTAAAACAGATGTGTGGTCCTTTATGCATACACAACCTTTTGAAAATAATGTGGTTACCAAAGACACAAGGTGTAAAAAATAAAACAAAGAAAGGAATAAGCAACGAGAAAGGGAAACACAAGAAGAGAAAATTCATAAAGGGAAATTCTAATCTAACTAGAAATACTACCTTATTTACAAACACAAGGAAGGCTTATTTATAGTAGGGCTTCAGCCTACTCCCATTGAAATGGCCAGGTAACTTTGTCCCATCCAGCACTTGTAACTGACATGTGCCTGAATCAAGGATGTACAAGATGATGTAAGGGCCCAACCAATGGACTTTCAACTTCCTGTGGTGGCACACGAGATACTTGGAATCGTACAAAAAAACCATCTGGTCAACCTCAAACTTTTTGTTCTTGATATGATGATCATGCCATGCCTTTTGTCTAGCCTTTTTAGTCTTCTAACTCCATCTAGCAAGTGATCATCTTTCGTCTAACTGCATCAACTTATCGATCCTTTCTTTGAGTGCTTGTTCATCAGCCAATCCTCCTACGTGCATTATACGTAGTGACGATAACATGAATTAAACTGGAAAAATAGCCTTTGTGCCAAACACCAATTGAAACAGTGTGTCTTTGTTCAATATTTTGTAGGTTGTCATGTATGCCCATAGAATAGCTGATACTTTGTCATCCCAATCCTGTCTTCTAACATCACAAATCTTGGTCAACATGTGACTTAGTATCTTGTTAAACACTTCAAAAATTGTATTCACTTGAGGGTGATAATGGGTGGTTTTTGATTGAGAGCCACCATAAATTTCGCTAATGAGAATCCTAACCATTTCATTCAGGAAATGTGTACCCCTATCACTAATCAAACTCAAAGGATATCCATACATGCTAATTATGTTCTCCCATAAAAATCTAGCTTAGTTGTCGTTCACAGTTGTAATCCTTTGTAGGCATTGACTCTGCCCATCTTGTCAAGTAATCAGTACAAGTGATGATGTAGCATGACCAGTCCTTTACACGGTAGGTGAAATTGGTGCTACAAAGCCAATTTCCCACTTTTCAAATGGCTCAATGTCTGGCTATTGGTCGCAAGGGCATTTCATCTCTCTTTCTAGGTTTTCCAAGGTGTTGGTAATGGTCACAGGCCTTGCAAAACTCAATACAATCCTGGTAGATGCTTTCCCACCAAAGCCTTGCAATTAGAATCTTTCGTGTGGTAGCATTTCTGTATAGTGCCCTCCTGTAATCCCACCATGTGCTTCCTCCATAATTTTTATGCGCTCATGTTCCAATACACATCGGCACAGAACCTCATCATGTTCTAACTTATACAAATCTCCACTAATCAACATGTAAGGTGTGGCATGTATAGCCAATTGCTTCCTCTCTAGAGCCTTCATCCCTTCTAGTTGCACACACCGTTTTCAAGAATATTGTGATATATTCTAAGTCTAAGGGTGTGTGCCACAACCTAAACAATTATGCATCCGACATGGTATCCTCAATTATTTCTGCATCCTCCACTGATTCAATCCTTGATAAGTGGTCAGGCCCTGAATTACTCTTCCCTAGTTTTACCACAACTAAAAACTTGAATTCCTAAAATAACAATACCCAATGACATATTTTCCCTTACAAAACATGCTTTTTAATCAAGTGTTGTAGTGCCTTGTGGTCTATATAGAATATAAAAGGTGTTGCCAATAGGTATTGTCTAAACTTATGTAGTACATAGATCATTGACAGTGCCTCGCGCTCAGTAGTGGTATAATTTTGTTCTGCTGGTGTCAACTTCCTACTTGCAAAACACAAGGGTGATCAACAATCCCCTCATTAGGTTGTGCTAGTACTACTCCAATGGTTGTTCTTGAGGCATAAACATGCACATGTAAAGGTTTATCCCAAGAGGGAAAACGTAGTATGGGCACAATGAAAAGTTTATCCTTCAAAGTGTCAAATGCCTTCTACTACACCTCTCTGCAAAAAAAGGCACTCTTGTGCTTTAGCAATTATTCCAAGGGTGTAGCAATCTTGGCATATCCTTTGATGAACTTCTTGTAGTACCCTGTATTCCCAAGAAATCTTTACACGCTGCTCTCGACTAGTATGCTCTCCCAATCCACAATAACTGTTACTTTGGTGGGATCCACTAGTAATCCTTCCTTACATATAATATGCCCCAACAAGGTTCTAAATGGAGTGGAAAAGAAACATTTATTAATGTTGAGAGATATCCTCAACTACCGACATCTCTCAAACATCAGCCTCAAATTTTCACAATGGTCTTTTACCAGCCCATACACAGTCCAGTCATCTAGGTAGACTTGAAGAAATTTGTGGATGAAGTCTTGAAATGCTTGTACCACAATGCATGAGAATACAATAGGCGCATTTTTCAATCCAAAAGGCATGACCATATAGGAAAAGCTTCCCCAATCAGTGGAGAAAGTTTTCTTTCTCTGGTATTCCTTTGTAATCCTAACTTGGTGATACCCTAAGAACCCATCCGTGAAAGAGTAGACCTCGCACCCAGCCTACTCCTCCAATTTCTTTAGTAAAGGGGGTTAGGAAAGGATCGATGACACATACTACATTCAGGTCCCTGTAGTCAACACATATCCTTATTCTTCCATCCTTCTTGATACTAATGACCATTGGGCTTATCCATTCTGATTCCTCCACAACCTCAATGATGCTTGAAGTGATCATCTTATCTATTTCCTCCTTGACCCATATGCACAAGTTTGGATTCATATGATAAGGCCTCTTCTAAATCAGGTACGCACCTTCCTTCAACTTGATCCTCATCTCCCCCAAGGAATGGTGGACACCTTTGAGTTCATGGTACCCACATGGGAAAAAATCTTAGAACTCGCACAATAGATCAATGATCTTTGAAACTTCTTTCTCGACCAATAGTCCCTAATGATAGCTTCCTTAGGTTTTGTCTTTGTCCCAATGTTAACCTTCTTCATTTTTAAGGGCTCATGGTAGGTGCATGCTCACTCATTAGCATTATCTATGACTTTGCACGTACCTACAGAATGGTTAACATCCAGACTTTCCATCTCTTCACCATCTATTACATAGACCATTTTTCCTTTTTCCTTTTCCATACATGTGTGCTCAAGTTGTATCTCTTCTAATTCCTCTTCATCGAAGTGTGTCTCCAAACTAGGTTCACTCAAAGCAAATCTAGTAGCCTATCTTCCACCATGGCATTATCTCCCATTGTAAGGTGCTTGACAACTTACAACGCCTTATCCACTAATGGCTTGGTACTCCGATACTCAAAATCTTGAATGATATCATCCATTAACTCTTGCCAATTCATTTCTAATGGAGTGTCTCGAGTGGATATACCATGCACGCACATAACCTTGTAAAGTGGAATACAACTTATGTACCCATAATGAAGGTGGTAAATCTTTTGTGCTTCCCATCCAGGCCTTCTCACAAGCTTGGATATGGAATGAGGCGGGTTCCTTTCCATGGTAGTCTTGGATAACAGTGGGTGCATTGCTTCTAGAGAACCTTACAAAAATATGACTCTTACCTCACGCCACTCTAGGAGACTCTCACAATGTGTTGCCCACCAATGCGTTGTAGTCCCGAGCAAGTTATAACTAAGCATACTTCTTATTTCATCCTCATTTTTCCATTGAGCCTCTATTTCTCATAATAAATTATCATGGCTTACTCCTCGAAGTAACTTGGAAACTTATTTCCTCCTAGGTTCTTTACTGAGTGCACCTTCATCACCCTTGTTACAGATCCTCTCAATTGTCACCCAATCAACTCATAAGTCCCATGTGCCCAATTGTCACATGTTATGCTAATTGTATCACTTATCGACTAAGCATCTTCAAATTGGATAAATCCTTTTGTAGGATGAATTACCTCAGGATCTCTAATGGAGTGCACATAGATTTTATCAAGGACTTCCTCTCCTAAGGGCTCAAGTATAGGGCGCTAACTTCCCATCTATTAAAGGGATGATCACCCTTTCTTCCTTGTTCTTGAAATTGATATACCCCTTGTTAAACCATAGGTTGGAATTGTTCTTATAACACCAAGGGCACCCAAGTAATGCTGGGAAATTATTTACCTCGGTGAGCACCAAGACTTCAAAGTCCCCAGTGAACTTGGTTCCTTGAATAGTGATAATTGCATCCTTCAAGACTCCAATGGGAATTGCCTTTATCTTGTTCACCATATATAACACATTTGAAGATGGTTGTAATGTGGGCCTTCCCATTTGATTCCATACATCCAATGTAAGAACATTGACCTCCACTCTTATGTCAATGAGGATGTTACTCAGAAGCCATCCATCAACAACTACATTCAATGTAATCTCTTTATCATAGTCAAGGTGTGAGGAGGAAGGTTGGCATGTAGAGCTTACCTTCACACTCTCTCATGGCATGTGGAACCTTCTCTTGTATCCATTCTCCTAATAAGGGAATAATATTCTCTTGCCTTAACATTTTACACACTTCCCTGACTTTATCCAGTCCTTCTGCGGAGCCTCGGCATTCTTCCTTTGCTCCAACTTCTTTGACTACTCCTTTAAACATTGGATCTTTCCTTGCAAACTATGAATCACATCCATAGTCTCTTGATACACTTCCTTCTGATGAGTAGGGTTTGGATACTTCCCATGTACCACTTCTTCCCTAACAACCAGTTTTTGTCTTGGCATCTCCTTGCGCATGTAGCCTTCACTCGTGTTGTCACTAGTATAGGTTCTAATCCTGACTCACATGCCACTCTTGGCATCCACTATGGGTCGGCCTTATTTATACTTAACATCTCAGTGCCTTTTTCTTTCCAATGTTGTTGGATCATGTGCTCAAACAACTCAGGGCACTCCTCATACTTATGTTTTTTTCCGCACCATGAGCACTATAATAGATCAGGACACTCATGCTTATAATTCTCTGTAGACCCACAATTATAACAGTTCCTCGTGGGAACTCACTTCTTCCTCCACCACGGTTACTGTGACCACAAAATCCTCTATGAAATCCTCTTCCACATGCTCCTCCATCTGCGCACCCTTCATAGCGGTAATCATCATCCTTGGAACTACTTGCAAGGCTAGTCTAGCACACACCAAGATCAATAGCATCATGAATATATTCAAGTAGCTCGAAATCCTTGGTATCATGGGTCCTAGAGGTACGAACTTGGAATAGAAAGAAACATTCTTGTGGATCACTGCTGCATTAGAGGAAATCTACTCACATCATGATCCCTATGGAAAATATCACACTCTACCACCATGGCACATACCAACTTCGAGGGAAACTATCCTTTGTATACCCCTACACTTCACAATTTGTACACCAAATCCCACTTCAAACCTCATGCACTAAATTTATAGACAACTTCTCCATTGCTTAGCCATTACAGTAATTTGGGCCTCCGGAAAAGGGATAACACCAAAGATCAACACTCTAAATAGCCTCATCACGCAGGTCACTTCCAAAGCCTCGCACAAATATGTGAAAGTCTTGTGTGATAGTACTCTCCTAAATAATGTTATTAACCCTCCAAAAAACCATTCAGCATGTTGAGAAGGGTGAATGTTAAAGGATAGTTTTGACAAGAGAGTTTTGAACCATGTGTCATACTCCCGCACATTCTCTACCATTATTTGATAGATCTCTTTCAGAGTGTTGATGCTCTTCTACTTGAACTTAGGGATATGGAACTATGTTAGGAAGGTGTTATTTAATGCAGGTGTAGTCCATGACCATTTTATGTAGGTCATACTACTTCCGATACCAACCGTGTGTGTGCCCTTGCAACATCATTGAAAACTAACTTACCTTTCACTCCATGGTAGTGATTCCCTTTATGCACCATAGCAATTCACATTTTGCATGTGTTTGTGGCATCCTCAATGCCTCTGTAGTTTTGTAAGTGTAAAGACATATTAAAGAATACTTGTGGAGGTGGTTGCAGCCCTTGTCACTGACCCGACCTGAATGTTGGTTTCCTTTGATGTTTCCTCCGCCACCAGATCCACTAGACCCACTAGGTCTTGTCCCTCCTGACCCACCAGGTCCTCTAGCTCCTATACCACTAGATCCACCTCTTATAGTTGGTAAATGGCTTGAAGTGGTCGCGCCTAGTGTCCCCAATGTCCCATTGAACTACGCACCGATGGTTTGTGATATTATCTCACGCTGTTGTGTTTTTGAGCCACTTTCAAATGCGATACCCAAACCTTGTGTATTTTCACCTTGTCCAAAAATTCCTCTAAATACGGGAATGGTTTGCATATCCATGGATGTCCCAAATGAGAAATTATATCTCCTAGGCATAGATTGGTTACTTCCATCGATACTAACCAAATTAGCAATACTTCTTCCTTGATCTAGAAAACCAAGTGCTAGGGGTTGGTCACTAGGTGGGTTTAGATGCGCCGATGGCTCTCCTTTCTCCATGTGACAAAATATCATCAGAAGCTAAAGGGGCTTCTCTCCCACGCTTGCTAAGATGGGGTAACACAGACTTCTCAGGTTCCACGTCCTCTACGTGAACCTCAACTCCTTCCGCAATGTCTACCTCCATAGATCCATCACACTGTAACCTCACGTTGTCTAGCCATCTCCATTTCATGAGCTTCATTATACTTGAGTTGTCTCTCTTCCCTTTCCTTTTCAGCTACAATGTTTTTCATCTTCCTCCACCCTAGCTTCCTCACCTAGCACTCAAAGAAGCTTATCCGACCATAGGAAATGCCTCTAAACTTAGGGTAATGATCAAGATATTCATAGCCAAAGGGATAACACGTAAAAATGATCCTTTGGGCTCCCTCAGAAACTCAAAATCAGCAACCTCTGGGAAATAATACATAGAAATGGTGTATTCTAGAGTATAACTAGTCAGGAATCCTTTCCACGGTGATCAATAGCATGTGTCCAATTCAAATATGTATCCTGCATCCTCTGGTAATCATCTTGGGTCCGTATGCACGATCTATAGTACCACTGATTTGGATACATTTGTTGAAATCCATTCATATACTTCCCTAGAAAATAGTAGAAGAATGTCTCATACAACTCATGGTAGGAGTTCTCTTCTACCCATCTACGTGCATTGAAATCAGGTCCAATGTTGAATATTTGAGAAAAATCATCCTCCGTGCTCTTGAACCATGCTTCAACATTCTCCAAGGTCATACATTATGTCATCATGCATCATAGGGACCAAGATGTATGCCATTTCTCACAACTTTGAAAAGAGGTCCCTGCAACGGAACCAAGATGTAGTCATTTTTATGTCCTTAGAAACAATATTCTAATCCCATGCATGTTGGCCTATCACCCAACGGGCGCTGGGTGCTCACCCGAGGCACGCGTGGGTGTTGAGCCCCTCCTTTATGTGATTTTTGTGAGAATACATCCCCTATTGATATAAGCTAAGAACCATGCATTCATTCTGAGGGTCTTAGGATGAGTTACTATATAAATGCATCCATTTAGATAACAAGGAAAATATCAAACAAATAACATATATGATAATATAAAGAAAAGGCACTAGGGTTTATACCCATGAACAATGTATATATTTTAAAAGAAATCCATATATTCATATTACTCTCAGTAACCACATTACATTCCTCAAGGCCATTACAGACCAAATGTATTAATGCAGATAAGACTTATACATCAGAATCCTAAACTATGCTTTCAGATTACAAAGATGTTCATAGAACCATCCCTCTAGATATGTCATCTCTCCTATAGCCTTCCTAATGAGAATCCCTATAACCCATTATTATTTCTACGAGATATTTACCTCTTTAATCTATATGATGCCAAAGCAATCACACACTCTTCTCCACAAGCATTTTTCATCCCTTCCTTCTACCCGAGCATCTCTATATATAGCTTTAGCATCCACCGTCATGCCTTCTTGAAGTAATAGATTGGTTGCCAAGTGTCCATGTGGTCCTTCAATGGAGCATGATTCTTCCCATCCAAGCTCTCCACTTTCTACAATGATGTCTTTCTAGATCCTTCCATCACATGGAATATTCCTTCCTTGACCATCGGTTATCATGCTAGCACCTTATCCACTCTGCATGCTCATTCAGGTCACACTTTTCTCATGTACCTCCTAGGATGCCGAATATGGCTAAGTCTTGAAACCCTTTCCTTTTCCTTACACGTGCCTTGGGTTTTGCTAAACCCTTCTAAAACCATATCATGTGCGCCTTCACCCTATGCACCCTTCTTCATATAGGTCCCGCGCACCCACTTGCCTTCTTATACTAAGCCAATATTCGATGCCCAATAATTGTTATAGTTTTTCAAATTGTATTATTAGATTCATCATGTATTACGAGGCATAATTATATATTTGTTTAAGTTAATGTTTGAAATTGTCGACATATTAGTGACAAATATCATTGTCTAAGTCAAATGAGTCATTTCTTTATATCATTGTTGTTGTCAAAATAAAAGTATTTGTGTTGTTAAAATTGTTTCATCGACGTCAAGAGTCTCACCAAAATTTCATTGTGATTCAAAGTCAAAAGTTTGAAAAATAAAATAAAAATTTCCTTACGGACACATTTTTGTGTTACCCGACATCCGAAAAATAAATTGTTTCACATTGCAGGAGGGATACTATACCAATAAATCCAATGTGGAAACTCTTGAGCTACATGAACATATTTTTTGAGTAAGTAGCATTCACTCTTTGGAGGATGGAGGCATCAAAGGCTAGAGGACAACCGGTGACCTCTCGTCGGTCATCAATGATGAGGCCACACTTTTGGTATGATGGCATTTTTTTCAATTGTGTGGTGTGAATTTCAGTCTTTCAAATTTTTAGTGTGGCGTGAAAACTAAGAAAAGATGATGTAAATTCCTTTTCACTTCATACGGGTATTCCTCATGTAACCCCTTTTGTAGAAACATTGTAGAATATTGATCAAAATGTGAAGGTTATTGGTAAACCATAAAAACCAATTGTGTAAGGTTTTTGGTGAACCTGTAAAACTAATTGTGTAAGGTTTTTGGTGAACCTGTAAATCCAATATTGTAAGGTTTTTGGTGAACTGTAAAACCAATTGTGAAATGTTATTATTATACCTAGAAAACCAATTAGGTAAGGTTGTTGGTAGAAGCTATAGAAACCATCAGTGAAATAAATGTGCATTGACACATGTGTAAGTTTTGTGCATGCACGATGTTGCACAGTTGAGAAGTTGATCATGATCACATAGAGGTGGCACACTATAATCAAATAATGAGATATGTTTTACCATGTAAACATTAAGGGGGAATATTAGGAATATTAATGTTCACATGTTAGTAGTTAGTTATATTATTGTTATATAAACAATAATATATTATTGGAGTTATTTTAACAACTCGTATGATTTGAGTTGTGTATTGTTAGGTGAGTAACAATCACACTAATATAGGAGATGGAGGGATTATTGTTGGTGTTGTTAGAGAAACTTCCTAATTTATAGGAGTTGCATATCTCTATATATTTGTATTGTATCTCTGTATGATTTTATGAGAAGCTGAATAGAACGAAGATCATTTTTCCTGTAAATTTTTTTCATTCCACTTTATACAAATCTATGTGCCCCAACCTCTTTGTATTTGTCTCACATCTTTTGGGTCATTTCTAGCCGTTTGGGCATCTTATTTTCTTACTATTTGGCCTTTTAGTGGTTAGCTATGAAATTCAACCAAGGGAATCATAAAAATACAAAGATATGTGATCATAATAAAATACCAAGCTCTAAGCATTATCTATCACCACTTAAGGTTGCATCCAAAGGCCATTAAAAGAGAATTCAAGCATCCATCTAGCACTCACACAAGGGATAAGGGAATTTTATTTCTACATGCATGTATAGGAGGGAAGTTCATTTTTCCATACACACATCTATCTACATCTTCTACATCTAGCTATTGTTTCCTATCAAGTGAAATTTACACAAGAGCTACCTAGGGCATGATTCTACACACACACACAAAACTACATGGAGTCTAAAATGTATTACAATACCTAAATCATAATTTTACTCATTTGGGTGACCATTGAGTCGATTGAATTCCCATATGCATATTTTTATTTTTAAGATTTGATGTGTTTTGGGGTTTTATAGGTGCTCTTTCCTCTTTCAGTTTTAGGTGATTAATAGCAAAGTACAATGACATACATGTGATCAAAGGAAACATCCAACGAACACCTCATGACCCTACAAAGATCATATTCTGATGTTTTGAACAATCACAGGCACCCAGAGGTTTGTAGCACCCTAGGCACCCCTAACCCATTACATGTGCCTCAATATAAAAAGATCATGCGGTCATATAATTTTCTGAGCTTTGGTGCAACACTTCCTTCCTCTTGTACATCATTTCGTCATCTTGGCATAGTGAAATATTATTTTTGAATCAGCTAAGTATTTTATCCTTTCATTTATAACTAGGTTTTCATATTTTCTAGCTTACTTGTTTGGGTCAAAATATGTACTTCATTTCATATCTATTTACTATGTTGTTACATATTATATCTAGCATTTATTTATTTCAATATTTTCTTAATCATTTGGTGAACCCAACTATTCAAACCCTTCCTTCTGAATATGTCTTCATCTTATCGAGTCATGGATCAATCTTCTTATCCTTCTTTCACTCCAACTAAGGTTTCTAGCATGGTTACTACTTGTTTTTGATTTCATGCAAGTTTGTACTCAGCATCCTCCTCACTTTATTACACCTATGGTTGATCCTACTATCAATGTAGTAACTACTCACCTGCACTCGCCTCCTATGGCTTTACCTCTTTCTATCACTTCTACAGATCCTGTTACTTCTAAGGGCTATGATATCATTAAGAAACTTAAGAATACACCGACCAAAATATCTCTCTATGACTTATTACGTAATGCACCTGATTTTCATCATACATTAGAGGTCTCCCTTCATTCTATTCACATTAAAAGTGATAATTCTTCAATGGCATTTACACATCTCATTCATTATTTCTAAAATCTCTGCGTGCTATATCATTTATTGATGAGGACATATCGTTATTTACTATTGACAATCCATGTGCACCTTTTCTTATCACTGTTATCATTGGCACCATTTGTATCAATCATGTACTCATTGACAATGGATCTGTCATTAATTTATGTGTTCATTCCCTTTTAAAACAAATTGGCATAGCAAACAATATAATTGCTGAGAATTCCACTCTCATTCGTGGTTATGTTTCAATTACCCATACATTTTTGGGCACAATCATATTACCTATACAATTTAGGACTAAGAGTGTCCCTACAATATTCTTCATTATTGATGCCTTATTTCTGTTCAATATTTTGATGGTTAGACCCTAGATTTTGAAAGGAACAATAAGAAGATCGATCCAATCTGTGAATATCTTAGATGATAATAGCACACCACATTAGATTTGTAAAACATAAGAGATAAAATACCATATATGGAAATCCATCATAATCCATAATGCTCAATACATTACAATACAATGACTTGAATTACTCAATAAGAAATATGTACATATATGAGGAGGGAAGTGCAACTACTACCTAAATCAGTGGTGAAGAACTCCCACTAACTAATACTAGTAGTTAAGTTAACTCCAGAAGACTAGTAAGCTAACTCCACACAACTAGTACTAACTCCAAAACTAACACCCAACATTTTTAGGGCTAACAAAAGTGTAAGAATTGTCCTAATAAATAAATAAAAGGATAAATAATAACCTACACCAATAGATTTATACAATGCGCATAGTTCCATCCACTATTCATCAATGTGTTAGATTTCTACATGATGGTTATGATAACACCGATCTTTATGCAAACCCTAAGCCATTTAAATTTTGTCACATAAATCTTGTTACTATTATGCATATTCCTCCATCACAGCCTATTCAATATAATAATGTTGATACATATGATATCGGTCAATCTAGCACTTCACAGTCTTCTTCCTCTCTCTACAAGTGCTCGACTATTTATGTATGCATGTAAAATTTTGTTAAGTTAACAACTAGAAACTAACACCAAGTAGTTTCTATAACTAAGATAATTCAACATAAACATCATGATAAAGCTATGTAAGGGAAAAATTTAATCAATGCATTCAAATTAAACTTGAAAATACTAAGCCATCCCTTGTTATTTTTTATGGTCTTTCTAAATTTTAGTTACTCCTATAGATGAACCAATTGTGATTACGAGAAATCAAAGGAATACTATCTCCATGAAGAGGAAAGGATCTCACCAATATGGCTTAATGGCCATGTTTAGATCTTCCTTTACTACTCTTTGCAAGTAGAGGGAATGAATGTTAGATCAATAAGCTTTTCAAAGTAGAAATGCTCTTATCATGTGCATATAATAACACTAATAAGTGTGGTGTAAGTTTGGAAGGAAGGTACTAGGTTCTTTATATAGCTTTCCAATTTGGGAGAAGCTAGAAACCTAGAGAATGTGGGACAAAGATAAAATAGAATTAGAAAGGGATAAGCATGATTAGAAGGAATTAATTAGTAATTAGAAACTCATGAGAGTTGGAGATGATTTAATTAATCAACTAGGATTAATTAATAGGCCAAGATAATCTTAGAAATCCATTTGGAGGTGATTTAGAAGGAAATAGGTAGGATTTAGAGGATTTAAAAGGGGGATTTAACCAATAAGAAGGTTTATTGATTAAATAGGAGATTAAAAAGGCTTAATTAACTAATAATAGTTAATTAATTGATTAGAAGAGGATTATAACTAATGAAGTGTCATTAATTGGCATCTAGAATAAATGAAAGGTTAGTTAATTAATGAAGTGTCATTAATTGACTGAAATAGAGGGTAATGTTAGCTAATTAGTAGGAAATCACTAATTATAATGAAAATGATGGGAAAGAGGATAATTAGTGCAATTTTAGTAGTAAAATTACATATCAAATTTTAGGTGTCTACATTTTCCCCTCTTTGGTGTGGTGTAACGTAAGTGACGCCACTTCAAAGATAGTATACAATTATAGACAATTAAATTTTGAAGAAGTAGAAGAAAAATTAGTAGAATGAAGGATGCCCCTCGAGTGTCGATGGGGTGATAGAAGAGGTCAATGGACACTCGAAAATAAGAAGGAAATAAGCACAAAAGAAGTATATTGTAGTGATGGAGAGTTGAACTTGGCACAGATTGGTCATTTTTCAAATTGATAGATTGGAAAAGAAATTCTACGTTTTAACGGATGGAAGAAATAAGGGGGATGGGGGATAAAATAATCCCTATTGCCCCAGGTGTTGTGGAAGAAAATGGTGATAGCAAGCAACCCGGATGGCTAAGTAGCATATTTTTATAGCTATATAAATAGTATCATTTTATCATCATATCGCAAAGTATTCAAACAAACTATCTGCTCAGAGCAAGTTTTTATTTGATATAAGCATGCAAAAAAGTGTAAAATGACATGAAAAGCCATAATACTAATTTTTGTTCATTGCTAAAGGACTGACTCAAAGAAAAATACATAAAGTAATGTAATATAAGAAATTAAACAAAAAGACCAACAAATAAACAAGCACAAACAAACATACTTAAAAATAATGTTTAAGAAAATTGCACCAATGTTTTTGTTATCTAGCTTAGTTCCCAAATGTTTGAGTTATACGACAAGGGTTAAAAATGGAACCCCAAGCAAGGATACATGTAAGGTGAATAAACGAAGGACATAGAATTCCTATGAAAAATAAATTATGTACTATGAAACTTACACAAAAACAACGGTATGTGCAAGGGAATACATACATAGTAAGAAAACCATCTTTGTTAATAAGGGAAGATAAAAATTGATCTTTATGTCGTGCGTAAGAACAAGCGAGGACCAAATAAATATGTTTTATAGGATAATTTTTATGTTTGAGAACATTGTGTGATGTGAATGTGTAGCATTTTTAAATGTTGTGCTTACCATTTTTTTGGAATTTTTGAATTTTTAACAAAAAAATTTTATTGTTGAATTTTTACCAATGTTTTGGATTTTTGAATGTTTTACCTTTTATTTTTTATTTTTAAATATTTTGTGAATTTTAGGGTTTTTGAAAGTTTTCTGAAGCTATGTATAGGAAAACAAAGATGCAAGGATGCCCCCAGTGAGAGGTGAGAATTTACAAGGGAAAATCCCACATGTATATATAAGAGGAAGATAATCTGGATCAAGGCTAAGACATATAGGTTCAACTTGATGATTAACTCAAACTAATGAAGTACCAAGAAGGATAGAGTATGCCCCCAGTACAAGATGGCCAAGAAATAGATGATAGAAAGAAGGACAAAATTTTTATTGAAAGAAAGGACAAAATTTCCCTCAAACATGGTAAAAATGCAATCTTATACAAATGGATGTTTTGAATGAAGCAGAAGAACACCAAATGTTATGGAAGGATATGAAAATATATATATATATATAATATTGGAGATGAAATATTGATTAGCCAAAGGCACAAATCGTGAGACAAGATATAGACTAAAACAAGAGTATGAACAAGGTCTAAACAACACTGGTAACATACTAATCTTGTTTTCTCATCAAGATCTAGTGTGTGCACATGGAAATTAATTACCTCTTGAAGTGAATATTTTATAGGCAATAAGAGAGGAAAACCTAGACAATGTGTAGGAATGATTTATTTTGAAATGTTATTTTCAAATGGAGGATGGAAGTAGAGACATACATTTCTTCGCTATCGTTAGGTGTCCCTAGCCCCGATAGAGATGTATCGATTCTAGTCGTAGCATTTCTCTACTACTAACCATGTATCCATTAGCTTGCCACAATGTATCATCAAGTTTATGGTTAGGATTTATTGTAGGAATGGTAGGGATAATGATGGGCTTTCGAGTTCTTCATAGGATGATATGATGGATGAAGAGGATATGGTCCAAGGATTAAAGAGAATGGGCTACCAGGAGGTGATCCACAGATAAAAGATGAAGGGATACTAGGATGTGGCCCAAGGATGGAAGAGAATGGGCTACTAGGATGTGAACCAAGGATTGAATATGAATGGCTACTAGGATGTTTCCCAATTATAGAATAAAATGGGCTACCAGGAGGTGTCTCATAGATGGAAGACAAAGGACTACCTAGAGGTTTCCCATAAATAGAAGATGGAGGGCTACTAGGATGTGGCCCAAGTATAGAAGATGAAGGGATACTAGGATGTGGCCCAAGAATAGAGGATAAAGGGCTACCCAAAGGTGACCCACAAATAGAATAAGGGCTACTAGGAGGTGGCCCACATATAAAATAAGATTATGGGTTTCTAGAAGGTGACCCAATGAGATATTACGATTGAGGAATCATGATATGTAAGGAATGATGAGGTGATAATATGATAGAAGATGGATCAAGGATAGACCCATTTGTTTTTTCATGCAATGGGAATGTGAAGATGGAAGAATAAGAGGAGGATCAAGTTTGATGATCTTAGGATATTCCTCTATTTTCTGACAAAAGGAATCAACTTCTTCCCACACTATGCAAACACATCAAGGTCAAAATAAAATCCTTTCTCATGATCCTCTAGAGAAATTTCATCATGTAGCCCCATGAATTATCGATTGCTTCTTCATTCTAAAATAAATTGATCGGTATGGGTCGTTGTTGGTCAATGATAGTAGGTTGATTGGAAGAAAGAGGTCCAACAAGTGTGGAATATTTAGAAGATGTTTGATGATGGATATGATGGGAAGGTTTGACCTTATTGTGTCCACAAATAAATTGGATAGTTCTTGAAAAGATAAATATGATGGGAAGGTTTGACCTTATTTTGAAGATGTTTGATGATGGATATGATGGATATGGATCTTCAAAGGAGGAAGATGTTGTTGAGGTGACTAATAAATGGGGTCCTATGAAGAAAGGGAGGACCACAACTTAAGAGTCAAATTAGAGGAATGATGGGGAGAATTTGTGGTGACACAAATCCTTAGAGGAGGAAAACATCATTTAGGTGACTGATTATTCCTTAGAAGAAATTCAATCGGATGAGGCTCAAGAGACTAAGGGGAATCGAATAATAGTATGGATTAGAATAATCAGGAGATTGAGGGGAATCATAATAATAACATGGAATTTAATCATCACATTCATATCACTTACTATAAAATGAAGGTGGGGAAAGGGGTAAGTGAACAGGTTCTCTAGAGAAAAGAACCAATCAAGTTTTAATCATAATGGGTGTATTTTGATGTGAATGCCTAAACCTAGGTTCCCTATTGTCATAAATGTGAGGAACCATGTGGTAGTTAGTCATGTTTGGAATTGTTGGGTTTAAATTCCTAGACACTAGATAATTTTATTGACCTCCTTCATGGTGAAGGAAGTTCCATGTCAATTTTAGCAATGTAATGATGACCAAATAGACATTTTACAAACAAATAAGGGATTCTTGTGTGATTTTCCAAAGGGAAAATAGACATCTTAATGAGAAAATTTTGACAATCCAACAAGGTTTGGACAACAAGTTGCAAGTGTAAATGTCAAAATGGTTTATCAAAATTTAGCAACATAATGGCTACAAAGGAAACTTTTCCAATGTTCAGATTGTCTCAAAATTTGCTTGATAGGAAATTTTTTTGCTAAGGTTTGAAAAATGTGTACAAGTACTATAATGAACTAGGAAAAATCAAGTAGCGTAACAATTGTAAATGTCACAATGAGTTTTCCAATGTGATGAAATGTATGATGAAAGGTTTCAAGGAAAAATCAAGAAAGTTCTGAATCAAGGGATCAACCGTAAAAGGAACTTATCTCCTATGTCAAAGTTTTTCTCAAAGATTGTTTTTGATAAGATGACAACACAATTTTAATATTTAAATCAAGTTTTTGGACAAACAAGATTTAAATATTAAAAGGGGTTTAATTTATTTGAAAGAACGTAATAATACAAGGTATACACTTAAAACAAGTTTAACCCAAAAAAGGTCCAATTTCGAAAATGGAGGCAACAAATGCAAGCAAAACAACAATACAATTTGGACACTTAAATCAAGTTTTAATAAAAACAAGATGTAAGTATCAAAATTAGATTGATAGAATACGAGCAGTGTAACTAAAACACCTTCCAAAACTCAAGGCAATTTTTAAAGAGAAACAAGGTCTAAGGATAACAATGGATCGACACAATGTGAGTAACGTGACAATTCAATTTGGGCACTTATATCAAGTTTTTATAAAAACAAGATGTAAGTATTGAAATTGGATTGATATAATACGATCAATGTAATAACACAAAGTGAAAAGCAAGGAAAGATACCTTCTATAATGAGACATCTCAATATGGATGTCAAGACAAGGCTACCAAAATATGAAGATGTACCAACACACTTTCAACACTTACATCAATGTCACAATAAGGAGTGATGTAAGTGGGTGCAAAAGTGGTGGACATGATTTTGGTAGAACTTTTTGTTGCTCTCTTTTGACCAAAAATGTCAACAAGAGAACAAAGGAGATAGTACAAGTGGTGATGAAAAATACGTGGCATAACTTTGGCAGAGTTTCACCTTATTTTATAACAAGGTATAAACTAGGACAAAGTTTTTCGTTGTAAGTTTCGTGATGAATAACACATGATGCAAAATTTAATGGACTCTCCCTTGACTAATAAGGTTTTGAATCTAAATAAGTTTTTTTCTTTTTGAAGGTTCTTTGAAACACAATTGGATAAAGTCAAGTTTTCCCAATGCCAAATGGCTACCTAGGCTTTTGTTCTTAACACTTGCCAATACTTTTCTAAGAGAGATATGCTTCGCTAGATAACTCCTAAACAAATTACCACTACCCCACAATAAAATTAATGAAAGAGGCCTCTTACGAGAAAACTATAAGCATTCTTCATGGTTTTTTATATTTGAGTAGGTAGTGGGGCACTTCTCGTTTCATAAACCAGTTCCCTCAAGGTGTCGACTACTTTGGGGTTCTGTGGTAATCCTCATAATGAGTTTTATGGATTATGTAAAGATACTTCCCACAGTTTAAAGAAGATAAGTTTTAACCCTAATATGAACATGTAATTACAATGTTTTGAATAAATTGGAGTGTTTTTTTTTATCTTTGATTAAAAATGTGGTTTAGCACACCACTAACAACTTGAGCACACATTGTCATTAGTATTATTTTTGATTCAATTCTCGACAAATGTATGGTCATGCACTCAAAGTTTTAGTAGTTTTCCACGAAACCCACAATGTTTTGAAAGAGGATTAAGGTTGTTTTTTATTCTCAAGATCATCAAAATATGCAAGAGAAGAACATACACAACATTTGATCCAACTAGATAGAAATGGAAAACTTAAATCAAATAACCATTAAAATGTTTTGTAAAAGATTCATTCCTTTAAGAAATTGAAATGATGAAGTTGCTTTTGATTCTTGAGATCACAAAAATATGTAAGATAAGATCATACACAAGCTTTGATTTAACTTAAGCAAAATGTAAAAATAACATTCATCAAAACATTAAAATGTGTTAGAAAATGTTTTTAAAATAACTCAAATTATTATTATTTCATGCAAACTATAAAAATATCAAGTGTTAGCCATATTTCCAAATGACAATCAAAATGTTAGAAAAGCATCCAAAATCATTTATGTTTCTGATTCTCAAGATCACTCAAAAGTGTAAGAGAAGAGCATACACGGTTTTTTTAATCAAAAATGAATCTAACATGCAAAGAAAATGACTAGTATTATAACTTAATTTTTGTAAGTCTAAACCCCAAATTTCTGTGTTCATTACGTATCTCACTTCAATACCTTTTCATCATAAAAAAATGGAGTTGTTTCTATTTTAGGAGCAGAAGTTATGGCCTCCAGAAAATAGGTTATACTAAGGCACATTCAAGTAATGCTAGTGCACACATGAGTAGCTAAGCTAGCACACGAGAGGATCAGCACTAGCACACTTTCACAAAGATGAAGAAAATAGTTCAATAGTATTACATCTCCAAATAACGGTAACATACGGAGGAGATATGATAGCACACAGAGACACACGTAGGATCAATGATAGAGCATAGAGGGGAAACGCTAGCACACGAGAGCCTCGTGTCTCTTCAAAAGCATGGGAAAAATGATTAAAATGTCTTAAAAGCTCACATATTTGTTGATAAGCTTCAAATTTGGTAGCACTTTACCTCCTTCACACCTACAAGGAACACTCAACACATGAAAACTCAACAAAACAAGTTAAGAAATACAAGTTAGATCAACATGTGCAAAATAAAGGTTAGTAAGCAAAAATGAAACTTAACTACAAAAACTTGAGAAATGTGCATGAGACAAAGGAGTGTCCCATCGGGTGTGCCATATGTATGCATGTAAAATTAGGCTAAGTTAACAACTAGAAACTAACACCAAGTAGTTCCTATAACTAAGATAATTCAACATAAACATCATGATAAAGTTATGTAAGGAAAAATCTAATCAATGCATCCAAATTAAATTTGAAAACACTAAGCCATCCCTTGTTATTTTTATGGGATTTCTAAATTGTATTTTCTCCTATAGATGAACCATTCATGATTATGAGTGATCAAAGGAAGGCTATCTCCATGAAGAGGAAAGGATCTCACCAATATGGCTTAATGGCCATGCTTGGATATTCCTTTACTACTATTTTCCCGTAGATGGAATGGATGCTAAATCAATAAGCTTTTAAAAGTAGAAATTCTCTTATCATGTGCATATAATAACACTAGTAATTTTGGTGTAAGTTTGGAAGGAAGGTACTAGGTTATTTATATAGCTTTCCAATTTGGGAGAAGTTAGAAACATAAAGAATGTGGGACAAAGATAAAGTAGAATTAGAAATGGATAAACATGATTAGAAGGAATTAATTAGTAATTAGCAACTCATAGGAGTTAGAGATGATTTAATTAATCAACTAGGATTAATTAATAGGCCAAGATAAGATTAGAAAGTAATTTGGAGGTGATTTAGAAGGAAATAGATAGGATTTAGAGGATTTAAAAGGGGAATTTAAGTAATAAGAAGGCTTATTGATTAAACAGGATATTAAAAAGGCTTAATTAACTAATAATAGTTAATAAATTGATTAGAAGAGAATTATAACTAACGAAGTGTCATTAATTGGCATTCGAATGAAGGAAAGGTTAGTTAATTAAAGAAGTGTCATTAATTGACTGAAATAAAGGGTAATGTTAGCTAATTAGCAGGGAATCACTAATTATAACAAAAATGACGAGAAAGAGGATAATTGTTGATACTTCTATTTACCATGACAATGCCAACACCGATGATTCCGATTATGAGGTCGATCTTTGTTGAATTTGTTGATGACAAATTGTGCAATCTTAATTTTACTCCTATTGAGGTAGATGATTCATATTTCAATGATAATTTCATTTCTATTGGCCCTAGTGAATATTAATTCAAAACAACCCCTCCTTCTACTAATGTTATGGTAATTTATTGGGGGCTTGTCCATACTCTAGATGTCGTTTCACCTTCTCATGGGAAATCTACATCTGCACTTCCTCCTTTCACATGCACATTTTTCATGAATAACTCTTATTGGCATCATATTCCATTGGATCTTACTTTCTCTGATACTATTTACACATATGATGGCTTGACTCAGCTTGGCTTTACACTCAATGATATCTTACTAACTCATCATTCACCCCATCTCTATCATGGATGTGTTCATATTACAACCGCCTATGGTCTTCGTTTCTTCTATTTAATAGTATTTTTACACGCGTTGCTCGCACTTCTCCACTGACACTTGGGAAATCTTGGCTAGATTACATTAGGGGCACTTTGGACCCTAACCATACTAGCATCACATTCCATATGCCTTTTACTCGTGTTTCTATCGAAATGATTCATTTCTGGATATTCACAAAATCTCACTCATTGGTATGCACATGGATGTCTACCAACACCTTTCACCAATGAAGAGTACGTAATGCACATGTACAATTTACGCCACAATGGCTCCTTATATGATCCACCACACACTATTGCTTACCAAGTTTCTAACGCATCTCCATTTGGATTCGATCAAGATAATGATGATCTTTTAGACAATTTCACTTGATCATTCTCATCATTTCATACTTGGGGGCATCATACTTATCTCCCCCTAGCACTATCATATATCTTACATACTACACATGTCACATCTAGTCTCTCACATACATCATACACATCTTGATACATTAGTATCATTATTACCCAATGACGCACTCTCATGCTACGGTTTAAACTTGAATTTTGAGGGAATACCGCTTACATGAACCTCACACGCTACATACTTCACGTATGCTCGACATCCTTTTCTCACAACTTCTACCACACACTATGCACATTATTCACTCTACACATTCACGATGTATCATTATTGTGTCTACTTTTACATGTTCTGCCCATTACCCTATGACACACTCTCATGATTTCGTTCACACTTGAAATTTGAGGGTCTACACCTAAAATGAACCTCACCACACTCACTCATGCACTCTCTACACTTTATGCTTTGATGATCATATCTTTCTAGCACACAATTCAAACCAATGCTCGATCACACGCTCTTGTTTTATGGTTCATTCTCGACTACCGAGGGGAATTTATAAATGAACCTCATCATATGTATACTCATTCACACTCACTGGGGCACACAAATCCTTACAATCTCACTTTACATTCCATTCCATTCACACTCACACTCAAAGCATACTACATATCTTGGTCACATTTACTCTTGTTTTCTTATGCTTACATGTACACTTTGTTACACATGCTAGACAGATAATTTTTATGTCATCATCTTTATATATACACATGTCTATTCAATTTCCTTATAATTATGATTGTAGACTCTACACAGATCATTACATGTAGCATGGATGATTGGCACAGTACCTCTTACCAATCCCACAATAGGCTCTTGGGGGCATCCACTTTCGTATACACTACAGGTGTTATTGTTTCATTTTTCATAGCACATTACTATATCATATTACACGTGTTTTGACATACATTGTATCTTTATAACATGCTAAAGGGTATTCATGTATAACATTTGTCTTTTAGGAACTCTTTGCTATCATGGTTATCTATTATTATTTCATCGTTATTTCTTGTCATTGTATGCCATTGTTTACGGGATTTTCCATGTGTCTTGTTTGTTATCCGATTATTTGTATGCTTTTGGCCACACATCCTTGATTGTCTTACAACATCATGAGTGATGTCCTATGTTTGAAACCCAATTTTAATGGTCTATATTGTCTACATTATTTTATTGTGTTCTTAGCTTACATATTATCTTCTACATGCGTGTTTATCTTGTTTTCACTAACACTTGTCTTCCAACAATTTTTGTTTATATGTGCCTTGGTTTCTAATAAGCACATCCCCTTCCCCTACTGAGCATCGTTTTAGAATAAGCATCTAGTCCTCCTTTGGCCCGCATACTCCTTTTGACATCGCATGCACCCCAAATGAGGGGGGCATCATTGGGTGAATTAGTCACCCCATAAAGCAATTTACAATCACGGTTTAGTACCAATCCTGTTGGGCCCCTAAAATATTGACTAATTACAAGAAGGCGCAAGGGCACGTAAGGCCTATTTGAAGAAGGGTGTGCAAGGTGAAAGTGTGCAAGATAGGGTTTTAGGAGGGTTTAGAAGAGCCAGTGGCACGCGCGCAAGCAGAGAAAAGGGTTTGGGACTTAGCCATATTTGGCATATTGGGAAAAACACAAGGCAAGCTCTGACCCAACTACACATGTGGAGTGGATAAGGTATTAGCCTGGAAACTTGGAGCCCACATAAGGAATATACCTTGCGATAGAAGATTCTAGAAGGTCATCATGGTGAAGGATGGAGAGATCACATCTGAAGGAGCATGCTCCCATGGAGGACCACTTGGACACATGGAAATCGATCTAAAACTTCATAAAGGCATGGTGCTTTGCTAAGGCTATATATACAAGCACTGGTAGAAGAAAAGGAGACGGATCCGAGAGATAGAGAATGCAAAGAGCTATGTAGGAATCTTTGTGAGAGCTTTATGGGTTGGGTTTAAAGGCTTTGTAAGAGTATGTTGTATCAAGGGGGTGGGTCTGAAAATTTTTCTTTGTACTATGAAGGGCTTAAGTCTAGTTCCAATGCATGACATTGGTCTGCACTATTATATGGATCTATGATTGCCTCAGTTAATGTAATGTGGTTATCAACATACTTAATATGAATATATGTGTGGTTCCATTTTTAATTACATCTGCATGGATCAGTTTTATATATATTTCACATGAGTGGGTGTAAACCCCTATGTATTTCCCTTATGTTATGATTCAGATCTATATTTTGTAATGTTTTTATCTAAATGAATACATTGGTCTAGAAACCATTCTAAGTTCTAAGATGAATGCGTGGTTCATTTCCAGTCTCTTCATTTAATTTTCTGTCATAACTAATGCATTCTCATACAACTCGCATAAAGGAAGGGCTTGGCACGCGCATGTGCCTCAGGTGAGTGTCTAGCGCCCACTAGGTGATACTGCTTGGCATGTATGGGACTTCCTTGTTCTTTGAGAGGGAATAAAAATAACTACATCTTGGTTCCATTGTTTGGGATCTCTTTTTAAAGTTGTTGTGAGAAATGGCATGCATTTTGTCTTTGTGATGTGTAATGACAGAGTGCTTGACTTTAGAAAGTGTTGAAATGTGGTTCAAGAGCACGGAGGATGAGTTTGCTCAAAGATTTAGCACTGGACCTGAGTTCAATATGCGTAGATGGGTAGAAGAGAACCTATACCATGAGTTGTATGAGAAATTATTTTATTATTTCCCAGTAGAGCTATATGAATGGCTTTCAACATATGCATCCAGATCAAGTTGGTTCTATAGATCACGCGTGTGGACCCAAGATGACTATTAGAGGCTGCAGGATGTAGATATGACTTGGACACATGCTATTGATCACTGGTGGAAGGGAGTGCTAGCCAGTTATACTTTAGAATATGCCATTTTGACGTATTCTTGCCTAGAAGTTGCTGAGTTCAAGTTTCTAAGGGATCCTAGAGGATCATTTTTAGCGTTATTCCTCTAGCTATGAAGATCTTGGTCATTACTTTGAGTTTATAAGCATTCCCCATGGTTGGCTAAGCTACTCTGAGCACTGGGTGAGGAAGCTAGGGTGGAGGAAGATGGTGGACATTACGGCTGAAAAGGAAAGGGAGGAGAGATAGCTCAAGTATAACGAAGCTCGTGAAAGGGAGATGACTAGACAATGCAAGATTACAAGTGTGATGGATCTATAGAGGAAAATATTACAAGAGGGTGTTGAATTTCACATGGAGGCCATGAATCCCGAGTATTATGTGTTATCCCATCTTGGCAAGTGTGGGAGAGAGGCCCCTTAACTTCTAATGAGAGTTTTTCACCTGGAGAAAGAAGATTCACCGGTGCACATCGAAGACCAACCCTAGCACTTGGTTTTCCAAATCAAATGAGGATTATTGATAACACAATGAGTTGGTATTAGTGGGAGTGACTGATCGGTGCCCAAGAGATATAATTTTTCATTTATAATTTCCATGGCTATACAAACCATTCCGGTGTTTGGAGGAATTTTTGGGCAAAGTGCAAGTACACAAGGTTTGGACAATGTGTCTGGGAGTGGCACGAGATACACTTTAGAAGTGGAGAAATCTCACAAACCATTGGCACATAGTTTAGTGGGATGTTGGGGACACTAGGAATGATCATTTCAGGCCCATTTTTAGTTACTAGTGGATCGGAGGCACAGGACCTAATGGATCCAGTGGATCTGGTGGAGGGAACACCGGAGGGAACCAAGGATCTGGATCAGGAAGACATGGGCATCAACCACCTTCTCAAGTGTTATTTGAAATGTATTTACACTTTTCAGATTACCAAGGTATAGAGGATGTTGTGGAACACATGCACAATTGTGAATTGCTATGGTGCGCAAAGGGCATTACTACCCCAGAGCGAGAAGGCAAGTCAGTTTGCAAAAACATTGCATGGACGTGTGCATAGCTGGTATAGGAAGTATGACCCATATCATACGGTGGTAGACTACACCTCATATGAAGAATGCCTTCCTAGTAGAGTTCTATATACTAGATTTCAAGTAGAAGAGCATCGATTCTTTGAACGAGATCTAGCAAGGAATGACAGAGAGTGTGTGGGAGTATGATGCATGGTTTAAAAATATCTTGTCAAAATTGTCATATAACATTCACCCTTCACATCATGCTCAATGGTTTGTTGGAGGTTTTTTCACTCCATCTATGAGGTCATTATCCCATAAAACATTTACTAACCCACGTGAGGCTCTAGAGGTTACCTTACGCATTAGCTCAACCTGGGAAGGTATTATAGATCATCTAATATGTTTTGCTAGTAGGAAGATGACTCCTGCTCTGAAAGGAATTATATAACTACAGAGCGCGAAGCTTTGTCAATGATCTATGCATTTTACAAGTTTCAACGAGTAGTTGTTAGCAACACCATTTAGTTTTTATACGAGATCATATGGCATTGAAGTACTTAGTAAACAAGCCCATATTACAAGGGTGCATATGTAAATGGGTGCTCCTATTTCAAGAGTTTGACTTCACAGTTGTGGTGAAGCTAGGAAAAGTAATTTTGGACTAGACCATTTATCTAGAATCAATTCAGGAGAGGATGCATAGACAATTGAAGAAACAATGTCGGATGCACAATTATAGGTTACAACACGTGCCCATGGAATAGAAGACATTGTTGTCTTTCTACAAATAGGTATGGCACCAGAAGGAATGAAATCATTAGAAAATAAGCAACTTACTATATGCGTGGAACCATTTATGTTAATCAGTGGTGACCTTTACAAGCTAAGAAGAGATGAAGTATTATGCCATTGTGTGTTAAAGCATGAGTGCAAGGATATCATGGAAGAATCTCATGGTGGTATTGCGAGGATGCCATTATGTAGGTGATGTGATATGCCGAAATATCTTACTTGCTAATTATGGTGGGAAACATTGTATAAGGATCATTTGTAAAGAATATTTTAAGGCATGTGATCATTATCAGTGCCTAGGAAAACCAGGGAAAAGAGATGAGATTCCTTTGAGACCAATTATTAGTGCAGAACCATTTGAGAAATTGGCCATTGATTTTGTAAGACCTATTTATCCGGCCACACGTAGGGTGGATCTTGCTATATCATTACTCGCATAGATTATCTCACAGTGGCGAACCAGCACCTACAAAAGATTTTATGCAAACTACGGTAGCTAGGTTTCTATGGGAGAATGTTCTTACACAATATGGGTGTCCTTTAAGTTGACAAGTGATAGAGGTACACACTTTCGAATAAGACAATCAGGATCCTATTAGATGATTTTATGGTTGCACACCATAAAACTACACCTTACCATCCTCAAGAAAATCAAACTGTTGAGGCTTTCAATGAAATTTTGGGCAGACTTTGACAAAAATATGTGATGTTGGAAGAAAGGATTGGGATGAAAAAGTGTTAGTTGTGCTTTGGGCATATAGAACAAATTACAAGAGATTGAACAAGGCCACACCGTTTCAGTTGGTGTTTGAAGAGGAATTTGTTCTTCCTATAGAATTTATGTTACCTTCTTTGCGCATTGTGTGCGCTGGAGGTCTAGCTAATGAACAGGATTTAGAAGAATGTATTGAAAATATGATTCAACTGGATGAGTGACGAGCCATAGCACAATGGAGTCAAAAGCAAGAAAAGGCCTAGGTAGAAGGCATGACATGATAGAAACATAAGGGATAAGAATTTTGAGATTGGACAAATGGTACTTCTTTATAACTCCAAGTTCTTGCACCATCTAGGAAAGCTCAAGGTACATTGGTTGGGGCCATATGCTGTCACTTCTATACTTGAATCAAAGTGCTTTCTAGATAGAAGCACTGATGGAACTCTGATTACACAGTTACTTTGTGGGATTAGGTTGAAGCCCTACTATAAATAAGTCTTTTAGTGTTTGTAATAAGGAATTATTGCCATTTAGTTTAGGTTTTCAATTATGTATTTCCTTAATGTATTTTCTTCATTATCATTATGCTTTGTCAATTTAGTTTTTGTTTTTGTAATAAGTGTGCTTGCTTTTGAAGATAATTCTTGTATGAAGAATGTTTATGTGCAAAGGATTGCACATAATTTTAGTGTGGGGTGGTTGTAATTGTCAAGAAAAAGATTGTGGGATTTGAAAGGAGAAAGGAATAAGTCACTACGGGTGTGCTTTAAGTCCAAAGAATATTGTTTCTCAAAAGTGACCAAGGATGGAGATGAATGAAAGAACAGTATAATGTGAGGTAAGAAGAGGACATGATAGCTACCAAGAGAAGGTACAGTGATGAGGTACTCGGGCACAGGAGCATGCGCTGAAGAGAAGTATGTGACCAGAGGGTAGGAAGGCATGCTAGAAGGTTATAGTTGGGTGCAAAGATGTACCGCGTGGAATGAATGGATTTGGTCAATGAATGAGGGGATATTTGGTAGGTGAGGAGTAATAAATGCATCAAAATTTGAAAATTTTATATAAGGATGGGATACAAATTCATTTTTACCATTGCGACTAAGAGTATTTATGAGAAGAGCTAAGTGCAAAGAGTCAAGTGATCAATTTAATGTGTGAAGGGTGTGAAACCAAGAGTGACAACTAGATCTGTGTGACAAGAAGCTTACATCCCTAGTGGTGAAGGGTTTGAGCGAAGCAGGGAGACAGAAAAGAGTTAGGTTATGAAGTTTACAACTAGGGCATAATTGAATCAGCTAGGGTTTTATTCGCGAGTTGCAGGGTTGAAGAGGAGACAATTACAAGGTAGAAATGGCACCAAAGAAGGCATCTACAATAGCGGTAAAAGGAAAGAAGAAGGTAGTCGTTGAGGAAGAAGAGATGGCACCCGAAAGCCATTTTTCAAAAATGCAATACCCAGAAGGAGTCATCATCGGCCAAGAGTTGGATTCACCCATTAGAAAGAGTAAAGTGAGTAAATATAATCACAGGACTCTGGAGAACAAGAAGGAACTTGATTCCTTACTTACTATTAGAACAAAAAACACACGTGGAGATGATATGCCGGTATATGATGATGTAGGAGAGAAGCTCCTAAAGAGAATTGAGGTCTACCAGTTATATGAGCTTCCATATTTTGGGAATTATGAGCCCTTGTATCAGTGGCTCATGAGTATGGTATATGAATACTTCTTCTACTTTGTAGGATGCAGAGTTAGAATTTCATCTATCTTGTCTCATTAGTTACAAGTCTAAAGGCCACAAGAGAAGATATAAAAGGTGACCTTGCAGATAAAGTCGTGATTGTAAAGACCAAATAGGAGTTGGGATACCTGAAGGGTCCGTGCGGAATGGACATAGATAAATTAAAGAACTATCCAATTGTACAAGTTGTAGCACACCTTGTTACCAAGTTAAATGATCAGGAGCGGTGGTCATAGGTGAATACTATGTGGTTACATGTGGTGTGTAAGATGTCAAAAGGACAATCTACAACATTGTAGGCTATATTGTAGAGCAAATAGTTGAAGAAGTGCACAGGAGGAAGATCAGCTTTGGGGCTATTCTACTATCACTGGTCTTCATGGAGATTGGAGTACCAGATGGACCAAAGGAGAAAATATGGGAATACCCCATGGAGAAAAATTCCCCAGCTAAAAGATTCAGCAAATACCTATGCAAAGGGACCATGACAGACAAAGTAAAACAAAGGGTAGAGAAGTGGTATGATAGGCTCTGCGCGGCATTTGGGGAAGAGTGGCACATCCCAAAGGACCTACCAGTAGTGGTAGGGAAACAAGTTCAGTTTGTTATATATCAGCATTTTTCATCATGTGCTTTCCAATGAAAGATGGAGTCTAGAGCCCTTGGTGCAAGTTACCTTACGCATTCACTGCAAGGTATTTTCAAGAATCTGTTCATATATTTACAGACACGTGCCGACTGATCTTTAATGTAGATAAGGTAGACTATGACTACCATACATTGAGGAAGAAGTATGTATATCCTGGTAGAAGTGCTTATATAGAGAGAATCATTTCAGAGGTTTTGAATATCAAACCAATAAGCTTGGTTGTAGCAGATGTGGGGCAACATTGGTATATCTCCAGTTGAAGCCAAAAATGGAGAATAACAAATATGTGGAAGGTGAGTTCGCACTTCCAGCACCACTAAAGGGAAATCATACAGTGGATAACATCCCAGTGCCTAATCCCATAGAGCCAATTAAAGAGCGGGATGAGGAGGAGTGCAAAGATAGCGGTGGTTTGGAGTATAAGGGTAGAAGACATCCTACAAGTCAGGGTGAAGTTGAGTGCATCATTACCCCACCTCAGCCACAAGAGGGGGATGATGAGGACTTGAATGCAGTCCAAGGGGAGAAAAAGTTTAAAAGAGCATTCAAGAGAACAATGACCCAAGGTGCTACTCCAATAATTGTGCGCAAATCACCTAGACTCTCTCCATAGAAGGAGGCTACCGTGCAGAGAAGGAGGAAGCTGAAGTTGAATGAGGAGGTGGAAGAGTTAGAGGAGAGCATGCCTACATCTCCTACACTTCTAGAGCACATAGAAGAATAGGGTGAGGCATCAAAGGAGAAGGAAGAAGAAGAGAAAAGACCAGAGGAAACAACTATAGAGGATATTCAAGACATGGAGACACAAGTCCCAAATTTGGAGGCTAGAGTTCCTAAGCAACAAAGGTCTAGAAGGAAAAGTGGGGAGCACATTCCACCAACCATGGGGTATGTAGAGGACGTAGGAAAAATTTTCCATGCTTACTTCTAGAGCACGATAGTGCGTTAGAAGGATTTATTCATTTGGGATTTGATGGATGAGGATATGGTGACTATGCACACTAGAAAGCAACTATCGTGGTCGATGCACACCCACATGGATGAGCCTGACTTTGATGTGTGCAAAGAGTCATGTGTTTCAAGATGATTAAAGAAGGTGCCTCAAGCTAGACACATGATAGTAAATCCTACTATTATGTCAGATGAACAGTGGTAATGCACTTGTAAAAGTTTTTGCCAAGGTGGTTAGAAGAAACATGGACAAATATGCCACAATCAAAGCACTGTGTAAAGAGTTGAAGACAAAGGATGCAGAGATAGTGCACATAACACAAGAAAGGGACTTCACACAAAAAGAAGAACAAAGTTTTCATAAGCATCGCAGAGGAGATTGGGGACACTGTAATCAAAGAAAGGCCACACTTGAAACCCAAGGTACCAAAGACATTTCCTTCAGTGATACACTATATGGGAAAGTTGGTGGACTTGGTGCTCAAAGATGAAACTCTACATATGCAAGTGTTAGAAAGATCAAAATAAGATGTTGAATGGGAGAAAGCATCTGTGATGAGAAAAATTACATCTTATGAAGGGTTGTTGTAGGCATTACAAGAAGTATTGAAGAAAGTGGACCAGGCTTTAAATATATGCATAGCTCTAGAGGCGCTCATCAACATTAAGACCTTGGAAGAGAATAATGAGGTCTAGAAAGCAATGAAAGATGAGACATTGGGCCATATAGAAAGGTTGTCAATGGTTAAACAGAAGCACGAGGCCCTAGTAATAACACAAGATCCGCATAAGACTCGGCTAGAAGAGCTTGGAAAGCTAATTACGTAGAAGATGGACCTTTTGGAAGGAATAATGACATCCATGTCTAGTGTTGTGTTGGTTCTACAAAATGAGAAAGGAGAAATTATGAGGGATGAGTTGGAATCCATTGTTGTGGACATCCCAGAAAGCAGAAGCAGTGCACTCACTGAATGGCATGTTTTGGAGGCCGCAATAAAAGAGGAGTATCCAGAGTTGATACTACAAACTGATACAGAGGAGGCTACCTCATAACTACATAAGCAATTCTTTATTTATCCACATTATTTCATTCTTATTCTTTCCTTAAAATTTTTGGAGATACCCATTGTCGGGATGACAATGAGATTAGTGTGGGGTAATGTTGATCAAAGAATACTTGTCTAAAATCACATGAGGAGTCTATGCGGGATAGAAGGCCTGAAACCAAGGGCACAGAAGGATAGGAAGGACCTACGCATGGAAGGAAAGTCCATATTTTAGGACTTAGCTGATTTTGAGCATGAGGATCTATTTTTGGAAGATGGCGTGTGGACCACACCAACGATGCAGAGATGTGTGCGCCATACATTGTCTATATTTAGAGAAGTGGTTTAAAGCATCTATGCATAGAGACAAGCTAAGAATAGAATTGACACTTCAGTTAACTACAAGAGGACTATAGATAGTGCACTTGCATGTGTGGCTATGATTGTAAACGGCATGTGGCTATCAATAGCATGTGACCTATTTCTGGAATAGTTAAGTGGTGAAGGGAAAGTCCCCACCCTATATATATGATGTTAGGTGCATAGTAGAGATATATATCATAGAGAGTAGTGTATGTATGATTCTGGATGTATGAATGTGTGTATCAGATCCATATGCGCATTGATATAGATTGACAATATTGTAAGGAGCTTCTATATTTACTAATAGATGGAAGATATTAGCTGAATCTAAGTGTCATTCTATGTAATTGAGTAGCACATGTTATTAATTTGATCATGATTATTATTTAATATTGTTATTTCATAGTTATGAGGATAGTATGTATTGTAGAATGATGGATTAGTTATGAATCTATATGTTCCTTCCTTCATCATGTTAACATCCTATTACAAAACCCTAAAAGAGGACTTGGTACCTTTTCACACTTTGGGTGAGCACTCGAGTCTAGACCGAGTGATGTGCCGATGCAAATAGGGTGTTATCATGAAAATTCTAGGCTACAAGATAACACCCTAGTTGTGCTTTGGCACATCACTCAGCCTAAACCGAGTGCTCACCCGAATGCGCAAAGGTACCAGTCCATCTTTAGGGTTGTTGTAATAGGATGTTAACATGATGAAGGAAGGAACATATATATTTATAACTAATCCATCATTATACAATACATACTATCCTCAAATATCTCGAAAGAAAATCTTAAACAAGTAATCATGATCAAAGTAATAACATGCGCTACTCAATTACAAAGAATAACACTTACATTCAACCAATATCTTTCATCTATTAATAAATATAGAAGCTCCTTAAATTATTTTCAATCTATATCAATGCACGTATGGATCTGATACACACATTCATACATCCAGAATCATACATACACCACTCTCTGTGATACATACATCTACTATGCACCTAACATCATATATATAGGGTGGGGACTTGCCCTTCACTGCTTAACTATTCCAAAAATAGGTCACATGCAATCTATAGCCACACACCATTTACAATCATAGCCACACATGTAAATGCACAATCTATAGTCCTCTGCAATTAATCGAAGTGTCAATTCTATTATTAGCTTGTATCTATGCATAGACGCTTTAAATCAATTCTCCAAATATAGACACGTGCATGGCGTGCACATCTCTACATCGTTCATGTGGTCCGTACACCATCTTAAAAAATAGATCCTCATGCCCAAAATTGGCTAAGTCCGAAATCTAAACTTGCCTTACGCAGCGGGTCCTTCCTATCCTTCTATGCCCTTGGTTCGGGCCTCTATCCCACACTGGACTCCTCACGTGATTTTAGACAAGTATTCTTTGATCAACAATTTTCATATGCCATTCACCCTTAACATTATGCTCAATGGTTTTTGGAGGGTTGATCACTCCATCTGTGAGGGAATTTTCCTATAAAACATTTACTAACCCATGTGAGGCTCTAGAGGTTGCCTTACGCATTGAATTATTTAAGAGCGTTGATATTGGTGTGAGACCTTTTCTGGAGGCTTAAATTTTTTTCATGGCCAAACAGTTAGAGAAGTTGTCTGCAAAATCTATGCATGAGACTCATAGTGGTCTTTGGTGCATGGATTGTGAAGTAGAGGGGTATGCCAAGGATAGCTTCCCTCATAAATCAGTATGCACCATAGCAGTAGATTATGAAATTTGTCATGGGGACCATGATGCGAGTAGATGTCCCTTATTACAACGCGCAATCTGAAAGAATGTGTCTTGCTACTACAATATCTACACCTCTACGACCCATGATACTAAGGATTGTAGGCTTATTGACTAGATCCATGAGGCCATTGATCATGGTGTGTGCCAAACTAGCCTTGCTAGTAGTTCCAAAGAAGATGATCACCATTATGAAGGATGCACGGATGGAGGGGCGCATGGGAGAGGTTCTTGCGGAGGCTTCCTAGGTCATAGTAACCACAGAGGAGGAATAAATGAGTTCCCACGAGGAAATTTCTATAACTATGGATCTACAAAACATTATAGGCACGCGAGTGTCTAGATTTATTACACTACTCATGGTGTGGGAAGAAACATAAGTATGAGGAGTGCCCTGAGTTGTTTGAGCACATGAGCCAACAGCACCGAAAGGACAAGGGCGTTGGGATGGTGAGTATAAATAAGGCCAACACATATTGGATGCCTAGAGTGGCGCATGAGTCAAGGTTAGAACTTGTTTTGGTGACAACATGAGTAGAGGTTGCGCATGCCAAAGAAGTACCAAGGCAAAGGACTCTAGTCTCAAGAGAAGAAGTGGTGCATGGGAAGTATCTAGACCCTACCCACCAGAAGGAAGTGTATCAAGAGATAATGGATGTCATTCAGAGTTTGCAGGGAGAAATCTAATGTCTAAAGGAGCAGTCCAAGAAATGGGAGCAGAGGAGGAATGTTGAGGCTCTGCAGAAACACTTGGATGAGGTAAAGGAAGTGTGCAAAATGTTAAGGAAAGAGAATATTATTCCCTTGTTAGGAGAATGGATAAGGGAGAAGATGCCACATACCATAGAAGAGTGCGAAAGGAAGGTATTGCATGTAAACCTCCCTCTCCATAGCCTTGACTATGGCAAGAAGATCTGCAATGCAGAATGCGGTTGTGGATGGTTCACTACTAAGCAACATATTGATTGACACGGGAGCAAAAGTCAATGTTCTTACATTGGATGCCTGACATCAAATGGGAAGGCCCATATTACAACCATCTTCAAATGTGTTGTTTATGGTAAACAAAACTAAGGTAATGCCCATTGGATTATTGAAGGATGTAGTGCTCACCATTCAAGGGGCCAAGTTTACTAGATACTTCAAAGTCTTTGCACTTACCGAGGAGATAATTTTCTAGCATTGCTTGGGCGCCCATGGTGTTATAAGAACAATGCTAACCTAAGGTTCAACAAAGGATATATCAATTTTGAGAATAAGGAAGAACGGGTCATCATCCCTTTGATGGATGGGAAGTTAGTGCCTTACATTGAACCTTTGGGAGAAGAGGTCCTTGATATAATTTATGTGCGCTCCATCAGAGACCCAGAGATAATTCACCCTACAAAAGGAGTTATCCAATTTGAGGATGCCCAATCTGTGAGTGATACAACAAGCATGGCATGTGACAATTGGGCGCACGGGACCTATGAGTTAATTGGGAAATAGTTGAGGGGGTGTAACAAAAGTGACCAAGGTGCACTCACTCAAGCACCTAGGAGGAAATAAGTTACCAAGTTACTCTAGAGGGGCATACCTTGAAATTTTCTTATGGGACATGGAAGCTCAGTGGAAAAATGAGGACGAAAGAAGAGGGATGCTCAGTTATAACCTACTTAGGACTTGGCGTTTGACGGTGGGATACACATCGGGAGAACCTCCTAGAGTGGTGCGAGGTAAGAATCATGTTTTTTGTAAGGTTTTCTAGGAGAAATGTGCCCATGGTCATTCAATACTACCATGGTAAAGAGACCACTTCATTTCATATCCAAGCATGTGAGAAGGCCTAGATAGGAGGCACAGAATCCTTACCACCATCATTGTGGGTGCATAAGTTATATTCCACACTACAAGGTTATGTGTGTGCGTGGTATATCCATTCAGAAAAACACCCTTGACAGAAATTGGCGGGAGATGACAA
Organism: Taxus wallichiana var. yunnanensis; assembly: GCA_018340775.1. Classification (NCBI taxonomy): domain Eukaryota; kingdom Viridiplantae; phylum Streptophyta; class Pinopsida; order Cupressales; family Taxaceae; genus Taxus; species Taxus wallichiana. The sequence goes on along the minus strand of CM031237.1, from coordinate 568,193,643 downwards.
ATGATCTCATTTAAGAGTTTGAATATTGGAGCATAAAGCCAATAGTGGATAAGGCATTATAAGTGATCAAGCACCTTACGATGGGGGATAGTGCTATGGTGGAAGATAGGCTACTAGATTTTCTAGGTGAGCCCATTTTAGAGGCACGCTTTGATGAGGATGAGTTGGAGGAGATGAAATTTGAGTGTGCATACATAGAAAAGGAAAAAGGAAAGATGGTTTATGTCATAGATGGAGAGGAAATGGAAATTCTAGATGTTAACCACTCTATAAGTACGTGCGACATTATAGATAGTGCTAATGAAAGGACGCGCACTTACCATGAGCCCTTAAAAATGAAGAAGGTTAACATTGGGTCAGAGGCAGAACCCAAGGAAGGTATCATTGGAGACAATTGGTCAGAGAAGAAGGTCTCAAAGATCATTGATCTATTACACAAATTCCAAGATTTATTCCCTCACGGGTATCATGTACTCAAAGGCATTCACCATTCCTTGGGGAGATAAAGATAAAGCGAAGGAAGGTGCATGCCCAATCTGGAAGAGGCCATACCAGATGAATCCAAATTTGTGTGTATGGGTCAAGGAGGAGATAGAAAAATGATAGCATCAGGTATCATTAAGGTTGTGGAAGAGTCATAATGGATAAGCTCAATGGTCATCAACATCAAAAAGGACGAAGGATCAGGATATGTGTTGACTACAAAGGCCTGAATGTAATATATGTCATTGATCCCTTCCCTACCCCATTTATTGAAGAAATCTTAGAGGGAGTAGCCATGTGTGAAGTCTACTCTTTCATAGATGGGTTCTCAGGGTACCACTAGGTGAGGATTGCAAAGGAAGACCAGAGAAAGATAACTTTCACCACTGAATGGGGAATTTTTTCCTATACGGTCATGCCTTTTGGATTGAAGAATGCACCTACTATGTTCTTGTGCATTGTAGTACAATCCTTTTAGGACTTCATCCATAAATTTCTTTAGGTCTATTTGGATGATTAGACTATGTATGGTCTAGTCAAAGACCATTGTGATAACTTAAGACTAATGTTTGAAAGGTGTCGATAGTTGAGGATATCCCTCAACATCAAGAAGTGTGTCTTTGCTACCCCATTTGGAACCTTATTGGGACATATCATACAAAAGGAGGGCTTACTAGTAGATCCCACCAAGGTTGCAGTCATTGTGGGTTTAGGGGAGCCTACTAGCCAAAGCGTCATGTGTGGATTCCTTGGGCATACGGGTTACTATAGGAAGTTCATCAAGGGATATGCCAAGATCACCACACCCTTGGAGGAATTACTTAGACACAAGAGTTCCTTTCATTGGGGAGAGGCACAACAGAGGGAATTTGACACTTTGAAGGATAGGCTTATCACAAAGCACCCATACTTTGTTTCCTCGTTTGGGATAAGCCTTTCCATGTTCATGTGGATGCCTTTCCGACATCCATCAAAGCAAGATCGACACAACCTGGTGAAGGTATTATTGACCATCCCTTGTGTTTTGCAAGCAGAAATTTAACATCAACAGAACAAAATTACACCACTACTGAGCACAAAGTACTATCCATGATCTACACGCTGCAAAAATTCAGCAATATATCAGCAACACCATTTGTATTTTACACGGACCACATGGCATTAAAATACTTGGTAAAAATCCTATTCTACAAGGGCGCATATGTCGATGGGTCCTAATATTCCAATAATTTTATTTCACGATGGTTTTCAAGCTAGGAAAGAGTAATTTTGGACCCGATCACTTGTCTAGAATTGACTCAGGAGAGGACACGCAAGGCATTGAAGATACCATGCCAGATGCGTAATTGTTTAGGTTGTGGTGTGTACCCTTGGACTTAGAGGATATTGTGGTGTTTCTAAAAATAAGTATGGCACCATAAGGGTTGAAAGTATTAGAAAGGAAGTATTTAGCCATACGCGCCGCACCCTACATGTTGGTTAGTGGTGATTTATACAAACTAGGACGTGATGAAGTGTTGCGCGGTGCGTGCTAGAACATGAGCACCTAACTATTATGGAGGAGGTGCATGGAGGAAACACAAATGGACACTATGTATGCTACGCTGTTGTGCATAAGATATTATAAGTTGGGTTATGGTGGGAAACCCTATATCAATATTGTAAAGTGTATTGCAAGGCATGTGATCATTTTCAGTGCCTTGGCAAACCAAGGCGAAGGGATGAAATGCCTTTGTGCCCTATTCCAAATACATGGCCATTTGAAAAGTGGGCCATAGATTTTGTAGAGGCCCGTTTGTCATTTTGCACGTAGGGCGGGATCATGTTATGTAATCACTTGTAAATATTATTTGATAATATGGGTAGAAGCAACACCTACCAAGGATTGTGCTGAAAGCTACAACAACCCGAGGTTTCATGGGAAAATATTATTACAAGGTATGGATGCCCGTTGAGCTTAACTAGTGATAGGGGTATGCATTTCCTAAATGAGACCATTAGGATTCTATTAGCAAAGTTCATGGTGGCTCATCATAAGACTACCCCTTACCATCCACAAGCAAATGGAATTGCCGAAGCATTTAATAAAATATTGAGTCATACCCTGACCAAAATTTGTGATGTTGGTAGATAAGATTGGGATGAAAAAGTATCAGTAGTTCTATGGGCATATAGGACAACCTACAAGAGGTTGAATAAAGCCACACCATTCCAATTGGTGTTTGGCGCGAGAGGTTGTCTTACCCGTTGAATTTATGTTACCTTCTCTGTGTATAGCGTGCGCGGGAGGAGGTTGGATGATGAGCAAGTCTTTGGAAGAAAGGATTGAAAAATTAATGAAATTGGATGAGAGATGATCATTGGCCAAGTGGATTCAAAAGGCGCAAAGGTTAAATAAAAAGAATGGCATGACCGCCACATCAAAAATTAAAAAAATTGAGATTGGGAAAATGGTATTGTTATATGATTCTAAGTTTCTACGTCATCTCCAGAAAGTTGAAAGTCCATTAGTTTGGGTCCCTATATCATCTCGGACATCTTTAATTCAGGCACGTGCCAGTTGAGAGCACTGGATGGAATGAGATTTCTAAGCCATTTAAATGGGAGTAGGTTGAAGACCTACTATAAATAATTCTTCTTGGTGTTTGCAATAAGGTAGTTTTTCCATTTAGTATAGGTTTACCTTTATGCAATTTCATTTTCTTGTGTTTCCCTTTCTCATCATTTGTTCTATTATTTGTTTTGCATCTTGGGCACTACTAACCACATTACTCTTTGAAGGTTATGCTTGCACAGAGGATTGCACATTTGTTTTAGTGTGGGGTGGAGTGATGTGAAGTATAGGCCCATAATATAAGTTGAACTGGTAGTAGAAGTTATGGTGAATGGCCCGGTGATGGATACAAAGCATGTAAGAATGAAGGAAGTGCATGGAAGAAGAGGTGGATGAAAAAGGTTGGTGTTAGGATAAGACTTCAGAGAAACCATGTACAGAGAAGGAAGAAGTGTAGGAATAACATGAGGTAGGCGAGAGCAAAAATCAGGTGGACAGAAGAAGTTCCTTCGGTGTTGTTGACATGCATGTAAGAGTCTTCTATCATGATGGATTTTTCACACCAAAAGGTTGGATAATGTCATGAGTAAGATTGGGTGCATAAGTGAAGGCGCGTAAGGTCATCTTGGTGGAAAAATCTACATTTAGTGCTAAGTACGGTGGTAGGTAAAATAGAATTTAATGTTGGAAAGAAGGAAAAACTATAAATAAGAAGTCGGGAACTTCATTATTTACCTTGCATTTATGAAGTGAAAAGAGTTCTCACAAACTAGGGCATCCAAAGGCAATCTGTAAAGAAAAATTTAAGAAATCTAAGAGGATGTGACTAGAGTAGATCTGCAAACTAGTAGGAAAGGAGTACATAGGTGTGGAGGAATTTATTGAGAAGGAATTTGTTGAGAAGCATCGTCTTATGGAAGAATTTTTCTAGTTAGGGTTTCATGACTAGGGCACGGTGTACGAGGGTTTCTTTGCAAGGTTGTGTATTAGGGTTGGATAAAGTGGTAGAGTAGAGCAAGGAAAAGACATTTGAAGTGTTAACCTAACCAGAAGAATGGCACCAAAGAAATCAACCATCTCACCTAAAAAGCAAAAGGGCAAGGGAAAGGGGAAGCAAATGACTACCGTTGCAAGCATGAATGTAGAGTGGTATGCGGAGATGCAATACCTGGATTGGGTATTGCTATGAAAAGAATGGGAATCTCATTTTCAAAAAATGACTATGAGTGACTATAATCATTGTACCAGCACGATAGAAAAATAAATGGCTTTGGAGTTGGTTCACCTAACAAACAAGAGGACACTAGAGGGCATACCCATATATAACGATGAAGTAAAGGTTAAATTGGAGAAGGTAGGGTTACTGCAACTTTACAAATTACCCTACTTTGGAAAACTTGAGCGCCTCTATTAGTGGCTAATGGCGCACGTTCACAAAGACCATTTTTATTTCATGGGGATCAAAGTACGCATAACTCCCCAGTTAATTTCCAAGTTCACATGCCTTATCTGTGAAGGGTATAAGCATTGATGATGACCTAAGTGATAAGGAGGCCATCAAGGAAACAATAGTTGCATATGACTACAAGAAAGGATCATGATACTTTGACATCGCAAAGATCCTAGACCCCGTGATGAGGATGGTCACACACTTGGTAACCAAGCTCAATGACCAAGAGAGATGGACTCAAGTGAACAAGGCATGGCTAAATGTATGCCAGAAAATATCTAAGGGGACCATCTACAACTTTTCCACTTTCATCACGGATGAAATCATTAGCAGTGCGCAAGAAGGAGAGAAGATACTATTTGGCAATGTCCTCCTAATTTTTTTCTCAGAAATCGGAGTGCCCGATGGGCTAGAAAGGTTTGTTTGGGAGTACCTGAAGAGGATCCCTCGCTCCGTGAAGTGTTTCACAAAATAAACTTTTGAAACCATGACAACCACTCACAAGGTGCATTTAGAGAAGTACAACAAGTGCATGAGGATGCATTTGAGGAATAATGGAGGATTCCAGAGAAGTTACCCACGCTCATGAAAGGAGAAGAATAATTTGTAGTATATCAACACTTTTTCATTGGTAGATTTAGGTTGACAAATGAAAACATGGGCATGTGGTGCAAACTACCCTTATCCTTCATCGTGTAGTACTTCAAGTGGGGGTGAACATGTTCAAAGAGGCCAAGATACTAAGGTTCGACCTTAGTGAGGTGGATCAAGACCACAGAGAGCTACGTAGAAAGTTAGTTTACCCAAAGAAGCACGCATACATGGAGAGATATGTCTCCCATGAGATACAGATGATGAATCTAGTAACATTTCCAATCACTAGAAGGGCTACAACAAGGATATACCTTCGCATAAGGCCAAAATTTGAAAAGGGTGCATACTTGGAAAATGATGTATCCATCCTTGAGGACCCCACAGGAAGAAATAAGCTCACACCAAAGAATAAGGAAAGAGAAGAGGTGCAGCACCTAGTTTTCAAACTACACAAGCGGTAAGCACTTGCAGAGACAAGCACTAAGCCTAGTAATTATGCTGAGAAAGAAGTCCCCGGTGATAGAAATACTCCAGAGGAAGAAATGTCAAAGCACAAAGAACCCATCACTCAAGAGAGGTCACCAGAGGAGGAGGAGAAGGAAGTAGAATCTCCTGTCAAGAAGAAGCAGAAGGTGACAGAAGAAGATGACTCGGAGGGTACATAGATCTTGGAGGCCTATAGAGGTGAAAGAGATGATGATGATGATGAACTTGAGGTAGATCAAGGCCCTCCCATATTCAAAGTACATGACTCAAAGGAGGAAGGAGAGGAAGAATAAAATGAGTACATCTTTATCAACAAGAAGAAGAGGATACTCAGGACAAATGGGTAAGCAAGGAAGTTACAAAAGAACAAAGGACCCCAAGCCTCACAAAGGAACAGATAGACGAGGCCACAGAGAAAGAAGTAGCAAAGATCATCGAAGACTTGGTAGAGTAAGAGATGGAACAAAGCATGGACCTAGTGATGAAGGAATCAGAGGAGGAAAGCGTAGAAAAGGAATATGACAAAGCATGGGAGGGGATCCAAGTTTGGCTGTGAGATTTCCTAAGGTCGCGTGTATGGGGAGAAAGAGCGTAGAAGCATCATAGGTTTAGAGGATGGGCTATATTGATGATCCAAACAAGGTGTTGCACACATGCTTTCAAAGCACCATACCAATGGAGCAACTCTTGGATATGGCATCATTTGATGAGGAAGGTGCATACCCTCGAACAAGGAAAATGATTTCTTGGGCATTTGAGTCCCACATAAACGAACCTGAATTCAAAGTAAGCCAAGGGGAAATAATGAAGGTACCAAAGTCAAAAGGAGACAACCCCTTGGTAAATGCTCAGCGGCTATTAGACGAGTAAATCTATAATGTGTTGAACAAGGTTTCGGTTGAAGTAGAAGTCCAGGCTCTTCGGGAGGAATGACATGGTGAAGTTCCTAGAGGTAGAACTGGAGAAGAAGGAAGAAGAGCTTGAGGGAAGAACTAATGACTTAAAGCGGGAGGAGCTAATCAGCATGCATCTAAGGTAGGAGTTGAAAGAATAGAAGGAAAGGGTGCATGAGGTTTACAAGAAAGTAGATATGATCACATATGCCATTTTCTTGAAGCATCCAGATCTAATGCCACCACCGGTGCGAAGTATGGATCCACTAGAGTGCCTAGAGGACTTAAACCACATCCTCAAAATGGAAAGGTGGCCACTTTGGCCTTGGAGTGTTCGAGAGGAGGCATTGGCACGTAAAGAAAAGGAGGACAAGAGAAAGGTTGTGGAAATGGTTTCCCAAAGACAAGAAATTACTTTGGATGTGAAAGTTTTCGTCAAAGTTGCTTTGAGGCCTCTTATTAAAATTGCACTGATAGAGATAGAGTGTTGAGAAATCTAGTCATCACCCATGAAGTGGAGCTCAAGGAGTTCTAGGAGAAAAACAAGGGGAATAGACTGGAATGTGACATAATTCTAGCCGAGGTTGAGAGGAAATCGAGGCTACGAGACCTTGCAGGGCTCAATCAAGAACCAGGCTGAAGGAGTTGTATCCCCAGATCACTTGAAGGATGGACACGCTTGAGGATTTGGGAAAATAATTGGAGGGGATCATGGAAACAATGAATACCCAAGGAGAAGGGCTAAGCTTTGAAGAGGTGAGCGCCCTAGTCGGTGACCTTTGTCAATAGGCATAGAGTGAGGTCGATACCTAGAATAAGTTGGAGGCAAACTTGATGAAATATTTCCCTCTCCTCTTGCAAAAGTAATCATAGTTTCCCCATTCTTTCATTCTTCCCCAAATTATTCATTCCTTTATTCTTTCTCCAAACTATTCAAGGACAATCATTCTTTATTCATTAAGAATGTGTTCTCAAGGGCGAAGAACAGGTGTAGTGTGGGGTGATATTGGGCCCCAAAAATATTGACTAAGTAAAATAAGGTGCATGGGTGTGCAAGTTGAAAGCATGCAGGATAAGGTTTTAGGAGGGTTTAGAAGAACCAGTGGCATGCACGTGAAAGATAGAGCAAAGGTTTTGGGACTTAGCCATATTTAGTGTATCGGGTAGAACATGAGGAAAGCATGACCGTTGTGCATGCGGAGTGGATAAGGTGTCATCCTGGAAACTTGGAGCCCACACAAGGAATATACCTTATGATAGAATATTTTAGAAGGTCATCATGGTGAAGGATGGAGAGCTCGCATCTGAAGGAGCATGCTCCCATAGAGGACCACTTGGACACATGGCAATCAATCTACAACTTCAGAAAGGCATGGTAGTTCTTGATAAAACTATGTATACAAGTTCCTAGTAGAAGAAAAGGAGATAGATGCAAAGATAGAGAATGCAAAGAGGTGAAGCTATGCAGGAATACTGTGAGAGCTCTATGGGTTGGGTTTAGAGGATTTATAGGAGTATGTTATATCAAGGGGATGGGTTTGAATATTTTTCTTTGTACTATGAAGGGCTTAAGTCTAGTTTCAATGCATGACATTGGTTTGCACTATTATATGGATCTATGATTACCTCAGTTAATGTAATGTGGTTATCAACATACTTAATATGAATATATGTGTGGTTCCATTTTTACTTACATCTGTATGGATCGATTTTATATATATATTTCACATGAGTGGGTGTAAACCCCTATGTATTTCCCTTATGTTATGATTTAGATCTATATTTTGTAATGCTTTTCTTATCTGAATGAATACATTGGTCTAGAAGCCATTATGAGCTCTAAGATGAATGTATGGTTCATTTTCAGTCTCTTCATTTAAGTTTTTGTCATAACAAATTCATTCTCAAACAACTCGCATAAAGTAGGGGCTTGACACCCTGGGTGCCTCGGGTGATCACCCAAGACCAACTAGGTGATAGGTCAATGCACATGTGATTTCCTTGTTCTTTGAGAGGACATAAAAATGACTACAGATACAACACAACATTTAGTCACAGCACGAGACTAGCACCCAAAAATAGACAATAGCACTTGCTCACCCCGACCCCTCCTAGGTTCTATGACCAAAGGAAATTTGGATAGTTTTCCTCGTTTGGCATAATTCATGACATTTTTTGAAACGGATTTTATAGGACAAACACAGTCCTTTAGCACTCAACATGCATGTATTACACCTTCTTTTCTACTTTCATGTTAGATCGAACTAGATCATATTTGCACACACCATCTACAATGGTGTTTATACTTTGGGAAGTAGTCAAAGGTTGGAGAATAACACTAGAATTTTCTCCCTACACTTCTTCCATACTTGGTATAGATGGCATGAGATCACCCAAAAAACATGCACTTAGCAAAAGCGGCTTGAGATTTCCCAAAAACTCATTCTTCTACATCATTTTTAGGATCCTTTCTATCTCTTTCACTCATCATGGATCAGGTGTACATGTTCCTTTTCACATTTTTACATATTTTCTTATATACTTTTTACACATTTTGATCGGATTTTTCATTTACACATATTTGACTACTTGTTTGTTCTTCTCTTTTGTAGGTATATCCTTATGAGAAGTGACAGTCACATCAATCACACATCAAGATACATTAATAACGATTACAAATGTGACATCTACACATACGCTTTCACCTTAGGGTCATCATCATCATTTTTCACTTCCTCTTCTCTAGCTTTCATGCTTTATATTTTTATCACTCCACATTTTTCTTTCTTCTCGGGACTCTTTTCGTCATCGATATACATGGTTCTCGTGTGCGTATCTCTTATCTACTTTATTTTATCGAGCATTCACTCAACAACATAAAGTGGGGAAAATATAGACACTAAATCACGCACTTTGGGTATATTTCTAGTCCTGATCACATACTACTATTCATATGATTCCTAAGTGAGAAAAATACTAATTGATCATTATCTTTAGCCTCTTTGCTTGCTTTTTGTTTTCCTTCTTGGTCTTACACACATTCTTGCCAAGCATGTCTTTTTATACTTTGGTATTTTTGACTCTAGAAACCAACACCCAACTAGGGCACCAACGCCAAGGTGCCCCCATCCCCTCTGGGTGCCCCCAACCTCGTTGTACTTGGCTCATATATTTTGGGTCTTTTCTAGCTGTTTGGGCATATTATTTTCTTACTAGTTGGACTTTTAGTAGTTGGTTACAAAATTCAACCAAGGGAATCATATAAATACAAATTTATGTGATTATAATAAAGGACCAAGCACTAATCATTATCTATCACCACCTAAGGTTGCATCCAAAGGCCATTACAAGAGCATTCAAGCATCCATCTCACACTCACACACGAGATATGGAAATTTTATTTATGCATACACACATAAGAGGGGAATTTTATTTTTCCATGCACACATCTATCTACATCTTCTACATCTAGATATTTCTTGTTATCAAGTGCAAATTACACATGGATACCTTGGTCACAATTTTCCACACACACACATACACGTAACTACATGGAGTCTAAAACATACTACATCACCCGAATCGTAAGTTCACTCAATTAGGTGACCATTGGGGTCAGACTAACTCCCCATATGCATCTTTTTCTTTTTTAGATTTGACATGTTTTGTGGCTTTGTAGGTGCTCTTTCTTCTTGTAAGTTCTAGGTGATTAACGGTGAAGTACAATGACATGTAGGCGATAAAAGGAGACATCTAAAGAACATGCCGCCACCCTGTAAAGATTATTTTTTGAGGTTCTGAGTAGTCACAGGCACCCAAAGGAGGTCTACAGCACCCCATGCACAACTAAACCAGTCCATGTAGATCCGCGTTCGCACAATTTTAGAGCTTCAATGCAATACTTCCTTCCTCATGTTCATTAGTTTGTCATCTCGACATAGTCTAGGATTATTTATGAATTAAATAAGTATTGTATCCCTTTATTTACAACTATGGTTTCATATTTTATAGCTTAATTTCTTGGTTCAAAATTTGTACTTCATTTCATATCTATTTAGTGTGTTGTTACATATTAGATCTATCATTTATTTATATCACAATTTCCTTAATCAACATCTATTCATCCCAATTCCATCTGGTTTTAATGGTATGCCATTTTTTTGAATTTATAAGCTTCTTTTACTCTCAATTTTAATCATTATAATCCTAGTATTCGTGCCCAAAGGATATTCGAGTATTCTATTCACAATTACAGCATCTAAAATCATTCTTTATTTAAACCAGCTTTTAACGGTGATTGGTATCAATCACCCAGATTGACATCAATCCCTATTAAAATTCCACCATTTTGCATTATTGGTACATCTTGATACATCTCTCTAGTATCCAATAATCATGGCTAATAATTTTTTTCTTATAATCCTATGTTTCGTTAGATAACCCTTCTAGGAGCAGCCTATGAATTAGACACTATCTTCGATCTACCGATTGTGTGTCAACCATTTATGTGGGAGAAATTTGATATCAACTACAATCTAGGTCTTTTCATCATCACATTCACACCTAACTCGAGAGGACATCACTATGTAATTAGAATTTCTCCTTGAACAAAGTGATGAGTCCAACCACTATTAGGACAACATTTTCAACCCTTCGTAGCCTATCATTAAGGACATTAATTAATTCCTGGTATCCAAGCATTACATATATATTATTTTTCATCCACATCATTTTATTTTATATATATTTTTATCATTATATCCAATTTAATTATCTAAAAATGAGTGACACTTTTCAAAGGAAGATGTTTGGTTCTGGTATTGGCCTTTTCTAAGCAACTCGTCTCATTCTTATCAAATATCTTTCTTGTCAAAGTTATCTATTTGTGTGTAAGTTCTTAGATATCTTTAGAAAGGAAGTTTTGTGTGTGCATTCAAGTTCACCTTCCCTATTATCATCCACATAGGTATCATTATACCATGTTATTTCTAAGTTATAGTGGTTTCTTTCACTTAATAAAATTGAATCCTAAAATCTATTAAAATAGTGTCCTCGCAAGTGCTCGCTTCTAGTCATTTTAGGGTCTGAATTTAGCTTTTTCCTTTCATTGTTTGTCATATCCACTTTATTGTAGGATTCCTATGTCACACAAGAACCTATAAAACAAACTCTATATACCTACACAAGGCTTAAACAAGTATTAGATGGAATAAATAATGCATATGTTTGAGTCGGATTGACCTCAACGGTCACCCCAATTTGGTTATCACCAAGTGTTACACTGCATTTCAAACTCTAGGTAGTTCTAGTGTGTGTATGTGTGATTGAATTGTGTCCCTGAAGCTAGGTTTTCCTTGTGCGAGTTACACCAAGATAGCGAGCTATAACTACTTTGACTCCCAAGATGAATGTGTGGCATGGAATTTAGAATAAGCCCTCCTATGTAGTGAATAATGTAGCTCAAAATGCATTCTTTAATATTTATCCTTACCCAAGTAGTAGATAATAAGTATTAGACCCAATTTTTAGCCCTTAAAAATAGTGAGTGATTAACTAAAATAATATATATGGAATGTATATCAACTTATAGTTAATCTAAACAAGATACAACAATGTAATAACTGATATGAACTAAAATAATGATGTTAAATAATCCTATTTAATATTTAAATGAGATGAAATAATTGAAATAAGAGGGATAAGGTAATAACCTAAATATAACTTACCTCATGTGTGTGTTAGACTTGAATAAATGATATATGTGGAATGGATGCATGTGGAGGTGATGTTTTCGGAAATTGTAAAAGTTGGAGATCTACCTAAACTAGAGCGCCTGTGAGTGAATTGGGGTGCCCGTGAATGAACCAGGTGCCTAAGGGTGTTCGGTCTATAATCCGGGGTGCTCTGGTCTATAGAAAACTTCATCATCGGTTCCAATAGTGCCGCTAAATCTTTTCAATGTCTTCATCTTTATTGAACTATTATCACAATATATTTTCTTATGTCACCAATAATCTAATATGATATCTACCTACAAAACCCCATATAAAACATCAATTCCTAAAAAAATATGCAAATGAAGGGGTCAAACTGACCTTAGCCACCACAATGGTGGACTTACAACTAAGTGTTGCACTACATTCCAGACCCAATGTAGTTTTGTGTGCTTGTGTGTGCAATTTTTGTGCCTAGGTGCCCTAGCGCCAATGACAAGTAGGGGGCAATAACTAGATGTAAAGATGTAAATGGTGGATGGAATAGAATGAATACAACCTTTCCCCCTATGCTTTTGTGATGCAGATGTAGAAGATGCCCAAATGTAGTCCTTGCCTTAGTAGATAGTTTCCTCTTGATAGATGATAGTCCGCCCATAATGTAGTGAGTATGTTATGTTTATATAGGGATATCTTGTTCAAATTTGACACTAATGACCCGAAATGTCGACTACTACCTAGGGAATAAACGGGAAATAATAAGGACCGACCTCAAAGAAACAAATTAGAACCAAGAGTTATGGAAACCAGGTGCCTAAAATCATGGACTTGGGTGCCCTAGTGCTACCCTAGGTGCCCTAGTTATAGAATGGAGATGACAAACAAAAAATGATGACATTGACACTTACTGAGAGATTCCAAAATATATAGATAACTAATGAATGTACTAGAAAAATAACAATGATGACCGACTAACTAACGACATGACTAGGGGATAGGTCATTAGTGAATACTTTTATTACATGAGATCCATATATAAAATAACATACTTAGCGGTATAAATGTAATAGTAAGTGCATGTGATTTTGTGACTACATTTTCCCCACTTTATGTTGGTGAGTAGAATGCTCGGTAACATAAATTAGATAGAGATGCATACTTGAGAGAAGTCAGAGAAGCCCATGTTGTAGTAGAAATGCATCGATATGTAGTAGGAGTGTGTCGATAGAACTATAAAAGTGTGTCAAACCATGGATCAACAGGTTGATCCATGTAACATAACAAACATCAAGATGATGTGTACTAAATGAAAGTGATGATTAGGATGTATGATGATTTTGAACATGGTATAATGATGAATAGGTGGGTAGGGAGTGATCAGTTCCCAACCCGAACACTTTTATATGAATGAATAATCGGAGGATTTGGGTGTCCTGCCACTAGAGGAAGAGTGTAGGGAGAAAAGTGTGTTATTCTCCAATATTTAACTACATCCTCAAGATCTAACCATTGCAAATGGATCAGATCAAATTTTTTGTGGTTTTGGATCCAAATGATTTTGATCAAACAGTTGACCCATATAGGAGTGGTATAGGAAAGGAACTCTTTCCCCACTCCACAGTGTCACCGTAATGGGATAGCTTCCAAGTTAGGTCATCTAGAAGAAAATGTGAAATGAATGATGGCTCCCAAGTTAGGTCATCTGGAAGAAAGTGCAAAAAGTGAGAAGGCTTCAAAGTTAGGTCATCTGGAAGAAAGTGCAAAATGTAGAATAACTTCCCAAGTTAGGTCATCTAGGAAAAGTGATGAATGTAATCTCCCAAGTTAGGTCATCTAGGAGGCCACACATAACTCCCAAGTTAGGTCATTAGGGAGGCCAATTGTGTTGAACTTGTATTGATTGAATGATGTTAATTTTTAGAAATTTTGAATATGTTAATTGATTGATTGATTGATCGATTGGTTACTCGTGGAGAGATTTTACGCAAGTTTCCCCCAAGTTAGGTCATTAGGGGAAGTTGATAGAAATTGGTGAAATGTTCACATGAAAATATTTTTAATCACTTGTTTGCCCCCAAGTTAGGTCATTAGGGGAAGTGATGAAATATCGTATAGAAAAATTATATGTTTGTTTGCCCAGATTAGGTCGTTAGGGGAATTAATGGTGAATTATCACATAGTGAATTAGTAAATGTTTGAAAAATGGTGAGTTGGTAAGTTTGACTGATCACATGTAATGTAAGGGAATTATAGGATGACCCCAATGATATTCCCCCCTTTTGGTGAAAGGGGAAGTGATGAAAAGAATGAATGCTAAGCCGAAAGTAAGCCTAAAATAGATAAGAAGTGGTAAGAACCACCAAAATGTATATAAATTGACCAAGAAGAATGTTCAAAGAGTGGTAACATGTGAAAGGTGTTCAACATGGTAAGAGGGGGAATTCTATAAAATAATGCCACAAACGGGATGCAAATCAGCGAGTAGAAACACACTTTGAATCAAGATATGACAAAAATGGTGTAGTGTGTATTAGTTGTAGAAATAAGTGTGAAATAATGACTATAGGAAAGTAAGTGATGAGAAGTAACTATAAATAGTAAAGGGAAAAAGTGTTTAGGTATTTCATTTTTATTTGTATGATTGTGAGAGTGTGTACAAAGTGAGTGAAGATGTCGCAAGTGAGAGCAGCATGTCCTCTGGTCAATTCGAGAGGGTGATGTTTTCGTAGCATTGCATACGATTGGCAAAGTTGGTAAGTGCATCATTTTTCACAAAATGTATGGTGTAAATAGTCATTTTGGTTGAATTTTTGAAAATTTTAGATTTTGATTTTCTCAACATTTGAGACTTGGACAAGAGTGGTGAGGGTGTTAGTGACCCTTAGGACAAAAGCACCAGAACCTGCTAGTGTCCTACTCTGGGTGTGTCTGCATCTAGGCACCCTAGTCCAGGATGTGTGTAGTTGATGTATAATGTTGCTAAACATGGTGCTAGTATGATAATTGAGTGTATTTGGTCTTGTAATGTATTCTAACGTTACGTTTGTTGTCGTTTTGTGGTGTGTAGAGGGATATCCACTTAAGGGAATTACGTGGTGGGTGGCATATGGCTATATTTCTTGGATTGGGTTTTTGGATGAGGATTGGGATGTGATGGACCATGTTGTCCTGTAGAACATAGCATGGATGGGGATGTGCCCCATAATATGCCCATGTTGACTGCCTATGTGAGAGATGGTGTGTAGATACATGCACATTTATGGTTACCTATGGGGAGATGACTGTGATGCTAGAGGATGTATATCACATATAGCGATTGCCTAGTGTTGGGGGAGAGGGTATGAGTTATGCCGGTGGAGGATATGGAGTGGAAGATGCGAGCTACAAGATGGTATTTTGTGGGGACTTGAGTACCTACTGAGGCCCATATTATCCTAGATGTTATTATGCGGTATAGTGTTCCATGCTTGTGGAAGTTCATAGTGGTTGTGATTGTGACATCATGTATAGTTGTGAGAGGGAGGAGGTGTAGGCATCTTGTATAAGATGCATGACATATGCCAGTGGATAGAGGAGGAGGGTACTAGATATGTGTGGGCATGGTGTGTTTGCCCACTATATATTGAGATTATATTGATTTATGCATGATGAGCATGGTGGAGGGATAGGAGCCACCACACTATTACATGTGTGGTAATATGAGCATATAGCTATGTTGAGACCAATTGTAGGTCCACGAGGGGAGTGGGCTAGGCCAGAGATATTTGCGAGGAGGTGGGTCAACATTCGTGGTAGGAAGATGGATACAAATACTTACAGGCACTTATAGATAGGATGGGGCCCAAAGCACTTACATGGAGGCCATAATGACACTATGAGGGATGGAATGAGGAACTACATGGTTTGTGATGTATTCATGGAAGACTATATGGCTAGAGGATACTTTCCAGGTGTGGCGGAGATTTTCTAGGTTGAGAGGGTGTCACGGCAGTTTGGCATGGCTCAGGATGTGCCCCAAAGCCATATATATGGTTGAGAGCTATTAGAGCACCTAAGTGGGCTAGTGCTAGGTCAAGGCCCATGGTAAAGTATCAGCACTATCGAGGGTCGGATGAGGTAGATCAGTAGATAATAGAATTGATGGAGATGACACGTAGGTTGCACCGAGGAGTATTTTGCATGGTGGGAAGCTCATCGATGGGTATTGTTGAACCCATTATTTAAGTCCATTTGAGTTACTACATGGATGGAGGAGGAGAGGGAAACATACCCATGATCCTATAGCAATAGTCATAGTTTAATGTAAATATTTGTATAGTAGCATTGTGCACATTTTTTTTGCCTATATTGTGTTGTATAATTGTCTAACATGGTGTAATTTGTATTTCATGTGATACATATTAGTCATTGATTGTGGACACATCCATCTACACCTTGATGTGGAATGTGTCAACCAATGTCCTAGAGAGGAGGTATACTAGAGTGCATGGATGATATAGTGGGTGAGCATGCCCATCTATTTGATCCAATAGCCATAGCAACTAACTGACATGTGTACAATGCTACTAGGTGAGAGGGACGAGGCATGTGAGGAGACTCGATGAGCTAGGGAGGTGGTAGGTGTGGTCCCTTAGCCCAAGACGTGTTTGCATGGTATGTAGATTTGTAGTGTCAGTTCTCAAAATAGGCTACAGATATTACCTTATTACGGAGGTAGGTTGAGAGGTATCGGGGCCATGAACAATATCACATTGGTGGAGAGGCATCTAGTTCTAGGGATCTCGTAGTACCCGAGAGTGATAGTGATGATGAGGTCTAATTTGGACTATTGTATATGATGTGGGGCCTTGCCCCTAGTTATGAGATATTTTGTGATGATGATTGTACTTTTCATATATGTATGGACACGTGTTATTGATATTGATATATGATGAACAAATGTTGTTATCTATTGATGTCACAATGTGATTGATGATGTATGATTCTATGGTTATTTTTTGTGTGGTGTATTGTTTGATTAGTGTAGATTTTCCCTATAACATTGGTAATGGTAGAGAAAATGTGTATGGTGAATGATGATAATAGGTAATAAATGTAATGTGATGGATGAACATGTAGTATGTAGTGTGTAATTAGTATAATGATGATAGTAGAATAGATGAAAATGTATGATAGTAAAATGAAGATATCGTAATGAATGTATGAAAACTTAATGTAGTTGTAATATGTTAATATGATGAAAGGGGGATGATTAATGATGCCCCCCAAAGTGTGTGAATGGAAAGGATCATGTAATTAAGACCCCTCAGTAGTCAAGAATGAGCCACATAAGCAAGAGTGTGTCATCGGGAAATGATTGAGTGTGCTAGATGAAACAACAAAGCATGTGATGAAAGGTTCTTAAAACTTATCCCTCAACAGTCGTGTAAGAACCATAAGAACACAAGTGCATCATTGGGTAGTAAGGTGATAATAATCACCTACCAAAGACCAAGATGATGTGAAGTGGTGGAATGTGTGGAATGGATGCAACATGAGTGTATGAACCAAATTAAATGTCATATGGAGTAACAATGGGATATGTAGAGGGTTTTGGAAGTGCATGTGACAAGCACATGAAGCGGTGGAGAGCATGGATGTGGTGGATGTAGTGAATGGAATGAATGTGATGGTAGAAGTGGTGGAGAACACACATGTATATGATGGTGATGAGTGACCTATAAAATGAGTACCTGATGGAGAAGACTCCAGTGGGGTATGCCTACGCTGACATGGTAAAGGAGACAGAGACCACTCACGAGGGTCAAAGGAGATAACACATGTATCCTCTAGTTGTTGTAGTCTATCATGAAGGGTGAGGCAATCATTGTCCATATGGACATTTATGCGATGGTAATTATAATAAGGTTGATCATGTTGATGTTGTAAGTAGTGTTATGGATGATGTTGATTGGAGGGTAGGTGAATTAATCACTCATTAAGTAAACACATACACATCATGTGGTCAAGCATGAGGAGAGAAATGTAAAGGCTCACATGACCTAGGTGGAGTGGTAGGAGTAGTAGCTTATCATGGATCTAGAGAAGAAGTATGCTTTGGTGGTGGAGTGGGTTGAGCTTGTTTGTTTTGTATGTGAGGAAAAGGTGGAGATTTGCTTTGGATGCTCCACCAGAGGCATGGGTGGAGGGCTAGAGGAAGCAATGGCTGGAGAAACATGTGTAGGCTTAATGACATGTGATGAGAGAAGATATTTTTCTAGGTCAATAAATTTATAACACATGAGAATGAATGACTTCACATGTATCATATTGTAATCTTTTCTTAAGTGGAGGAATTAGGCCACGATAAAAAAATAAATTTGCTTTTCTAAGTCAATAGGTTGGAATACGAGCTGATGTATGCAAGCATTGAATCGCAATATATAATCTTTAACAGGTTCAGAGGAGCCTTGATGTAAAGTAGGTATGTGATCATAAGTGACTTTAGGGCCATTTTTAATGATAAAATGATGGAGGAAAGCATCCTCCATATCATAGAAAGTACTAATAGACCCAAAAGGTAGATGGGTGTACCACTGTAATGCCTCATCAATAAGACTATATCAGAAGGCCTTAAGTAATAATCTATCATTGGAATATGAGGCCATAAGTGAGCGGTAATGTAAAAGATGAGCATGAGGGTCACCAATACCATCAAAACAAGTGAAAGTAGGCATGACAAAATCTTGGGGAAATGTAGAGTTATGAATCTTTTTAGGGACCGGATTACCATGTAATGAATTATTGTCAATAGAAGCATAATAATACCTACTTTCTAAAGTGAGAGAGTGAACTTGTGATTGAAGCTGACCTACTATGCATGCATGAGAGAGATGATGTCATGTGAAGGAATGGTGGAAGATGGAAATAATGTATTAAGTGGTTGTAGTTTTCCATTATGGGTAATCATAGGAATATCAAGAGGTGACAAGGAAGATTTTGATGCTAAGGGCACACTAGGAGTAGGAGTTGAGGGAGTTATAGTAGGTGAGATAGATGAAGTAGCGTTAGCTATGGTGGAACTAGCATAAAAAATATCCTTGATAGATGAAGTGATCAAAGGAGACATATCTATAGGAGAGGATGGACTAAGAGTGGTAGGTGAGGTAATAAGAGGTGAAGGAGAAGTGATAAATGGTGGTGACTCATGCACAAAAAGTAGATGTAATATCAAGAGAAGGTAACAATGGAGCAAGAAAGTCACATTCAGCCATGTAGAAAGAAGGAGAACCATGACTATCATTTTCCTGCACTAATATCGGATATAACCTCAGGAGTGATAACATTGCTAAGGAGGCTATCAATAGGATCATCAACATAATGTGAAGGAACATGTGAACTAATAAAATATGTCGTAGGGGAACCAATATCAGAAATAGTAGGATCGTAAGAAGAAACTATATCAGTGGTTGGAGTAATAGAAGAATCAGTGTGGATTTGTGAATGATTGTCAATACCTAACAAGTAATCAATAAGGGAATCATCTAAAGTTTCTTGTGAAAGATCAGAAGGAGGATCATAGGTGACTGTATGGCATGGTGTACAATGAGTAAATGTGATAGGATCATCAACAATGCTAATTCCTATAGGAGAATCTACAAAACTAGTAGGCACATGTTGTTGGTCATCTAAGAGTTGTTGTTGGATGTGATCGGGTGTAGGAAGTGGAACACTATATAGAGATTTGAGTTAGCTATGAAAGCCTCATCATAAATAGGGTTAACACTAAAGTGGGACATGATGGGAAAATAATATGAATTATCTTTAGCCATTATGGTTTGATTGGATCCTAGGGAAAACTATTTGAAAAGACAGTTCACCAAAATGATTAACTAAAATAAAATATATGGAATGTATATCTATTTATAGTTAATCTAAACAATATACAACAATGTAATAACTGATATGAACTAAAATAATGATTTTAAATAATCTAATTTAATATTATATGAGATGAAATAATTGAAATAAGAGGGATTAGGTATTGACTTGAATATAACTTACCTCATTGTGTACTAGACTTAAACAGGCTGATATGTAGGTTGGACTGGATGTGGAGGTGTTGTTCTAGAAATTACATAAGTTGGAGATATTCCTAAACTAGGGAACCTATGAGTGAATTGGGGCACCTAAAGGAATCCTGGTCTGTATTTTGTGCGCACGGTCTACAAAAACCTCAATATCTAGTTTCGATAGTGCCACTAGATCTTTGCAGTGTCTTCATCTATATCACACTGTTATTATAATATCTTCGCTTATGTCGCCAATAATCTAATATGAAGATCTACCTACAAAACCCCATACAAAGCATCAATTCCTAAAAAATAAATATGCAAATGAAGGGGTCAAACTAACCTTAGCTGCCACAATGGTGGACTTACAACTAAGTGTTGCACTACATTCCATACCTAATGTAGTTATGTGTGCTTGTGTGTGCAATTTTGTGCCTAGGGTGCCCTAGCGCCAATGACGTAGAAGTAGGGGGCAATAACTAGATGTAAAGATGCACACTCTTTCCTCCATCCTACACACCTTTGACTTCACAACCCAGGCCACCATCCAACATTTCTCTTAGCACTTAACACTTCCTTTTATAAAGTTATATTTTTCACTCCACCCCACACTAAATAGATGCATGGTCCTCAACACATAAAAAAACCCTTTTAAAAAGTAATAGGTGATGGTGCACAAACGCACCCAAAATGAAAAGACAAAGCAAAGTGACAAAAAAGTGAAACATAAATAAAGGAAACTGCATTAAAGTAAATCCTAAGCTAACTAGCAATATTTCCTTATTTACAAACACCAAGAAGACTTATTTATAGTAGGGATTCAACCTACTCTCATTAAATAAATCGGGTAACCTTGTCCCATCTAGCACTTGTAAGCTGGAAATTACGTGGATCAAGTATGTAAGTGATAGTGTATGGGCCCAACCAATGTACCTTGAGCTTTCCTGGGTGGCACAGAAACTTAGAATCATACAACAAGACCATCTGCCCAACCTCAAACTTCTTATTCTTGATGTTTCTATCATGTCATGCCTTCTACCTAGATTTTCTATTTTATGACTCCATCAAGCTATTCAGACGTCTTTAATCTAATTACATTAACTTGTCAATCCTTTACTCAAGTGTTTGTTCTTCATCTAAACCTCATGCACATACAATACACAATGATGGTAACATGAATTCAACAAGTAACAAAACCTTCACACCAAACACCAATTGAAAAGGTGTGGCCTTTCTCAATCTTTTACAAGTAGTTCGATATGACCATAACATGGCTAAAAAAATTCATCCTAGTCCCTTCTGCTAACATCACAAATCTTGGTCAACATGTGACTTAAGATTTTGTTAAAAGCTTCTGCTTTCCCATTAGCTTGTGGATTATAAGGGGTGGTCTTGTGATGGGCCACCATGAATTCAACCAACAAGATTATAACCATCTCATTTAGAAAATGAGTACCCTTATCACTCGTCAAACTCGGTGGGCATCAATACTTGCTGATTATATTCTCCCACAAGAATCTATATGTTTTCACGGCCGTGTAATCCTAAGTAGGTGTTTCTTCTTCCCAGTGTAAGATAATCAGTACATGTAATGAGATAGCAAACCCATCCTTCACATGGTTGGGGTAATAGGGCCTCGAAATTTAATTGCCCATTTCTCAAATAGCTCGATTACTAGATATTGGTCTCAATGACATTTCATCCCTTTTTCCTAGCGTACCAAGGCGCGATGGTGATCACATGCCTTGCGGTACTCAATACAATCTAGGTAAATGGTTTCCCAACAAATACCTACCAATAAGATCTTTCATGCGGTGACATTTCCTACATAGTGCCCTCATGCGATTCCACTATGTGCTTCCTTTATGATTTCAATGCACTCATGCTCCAAAGTACACACCAACACGAGACCTCATCTTGACCTAACTTGTACATGTCTCCACTACTTAACATGTAGGGTGGGATGCTTATAGCTAATTGTTTCCTTTCTAGGGCCTTCATCCCTTTGGGCACCACACCGTTCTTAACAACACAACAATATCTTCCACCTCAAAGGGTGTGCGCTACAATTTGAAGAGTTGTGCATCCGGAATTGTATTCTCAATGTTATGTGCATCCTCTCCTAATTCAATCCTGAATAAATGATCGAGTCCCAAATTACTTTTCCTTGGCTTCACCACAACTATAAACTCAAACTCCTGAAATAATAGGACCCTCCAAGAGAGGCTCCCTTAGAAGATAGGCTTGTGTACTAAGTATTTTAATGCCATGTGGTCCGTATAAAAGATAAAAGGTGTCACTAATAAATACTACCTGAATTTATGCAGCATGTAGATCATCGACAATGTCTCACGCTCCGTGGTAGTATAATTTTGTTCTATTGGGGTTAGTTTCCTACTAGCAAAGCATAAGGGATGGTCAATAATTTGGTCAATAATTCCCTCTCTGGTTGTGTCAAGACTGCTCTAATCTCCATCCTATATGCATCAAAATTCATGTGAAAAGGTTTATCCCAAGAGGGAAAGCATAATATGGGCGCAGTAATGAGTCTATTCTTCAATGTGTCGAAAGCCATTTGTTGTGCCTCTCCCCAATAGAACATACACTTGTGTTTTAGCAACTCTTCTAACAACGTAACAATCCTATCATAACCTTTTATGAACTTCTAGTTATACCTTGTATGTCCGAGGAACCCGTGCACCGCACTCTAGCATTGGTAAGATCTGCTAATCCCACAATAATGATAACTTTGGCCGGATCTACCAACAAACCTTCTTTCCATATGATATGTCCTACCAGGTGCCAAATGGAGTAGGAAAAAAACATTTCTTAATGTTGCGAGATATACTCAAGCTGTCGAAGCATCTCTCAAACATCAACCTCAGATTGTCAAAATGGTCCTTTACTAGTCCGTAAACCATCCAATCATCTAGGTAGACTTGAAGAAACTTATGGATGAAGTCCTAAAATTCTGGACCACAATAGGTGCATTCTTCAGTCTAAAAGGCATGACTGTATAGGAAAAACTTCCCCATTCAGTGGCAAAAGTTATCTTTTCTTGGTCCTCCTTTGTAATTCTAACCTGATGATACCCTGAAAATCCATCTATAAATGAATAGATCTCACACCCAACTACTCCTTCCAGGATCTCCTCAGTGAATGGGGTTGGGAAAGGATCAATGACACACACCGCATTCAAATCCCTATAGTCAACACAAATCCTTATCCTACCATCCTTCTTAATGTTGATGACCATCGGGCTTATCCACTCTGATTCCTCAACAACATCAATGATGCCTAATGCGATCATATTGTCAATCTCCTCCTTGACTTTGATGTGAATATTCAGATTCATTCGATAAGGTATCTTCCAAATTGAGCGTGTACCCTCCTTCAGTTTTATCTGCATCTCTCTAAAGAGTGGTGAAATCCCTTGATTTCATGATACCCACGTGGGAATAAATCCTGGAATTCACACAACAGATCGATAATATTTGAAACCTCCCTTTCTGACCAGTAATCTCCAATAATGGCTTCCTTTTGTTCCACCTTTGAGCCAATGTTAAACTTCTTAGTTTTCAAGGGTTCATGGTAAGCATGTACTTACTCATCAGAATTATCCATAACCTCACACGTACCCACAACATGGTTAACATTCAAGTTCTCCACCTCTTCACCATCTATCATGTAGACCAAATTTCCTTTCTCCTTTTCCATGCATGCATGCTCAAGTTGTACCTCCTCTAATTCTTCCTCATCGAAATGTGCCTCCAAACCAAGTTCACCCAACAACTCCAGTACTTTTTCCTCCACCATGGCACTATCTCCCATAGTTAAGAACTTAACAACCTGCAATACCTTATTCAATGATGGCTTAGTACTCGATACTCAAAATTTTGAATGAGATCAGCCATTAACTCCTGCCAGTTTCTGTCTAACAGGTGTAAGTCTAAATGAATGTACCATGCGTGTGCAACCTTGTAAGGTGGAGAAAAGCTTATGCACCCATAATGATGGAGGAAAGACTTCGCACCTTCCACCTAGGCCTTCTCACATGCCTGGAAGTGAAATGAGTCGGGTTCCTTCCCATGATAGTCTTATATAGTAGTAGGTGTGTTGCCTCAGAGAAACCTAACAGAGAATTTGATTCTCACCTCACGCCATTGTAGAAGGTTATATTGATGAGTTTCCCACCAACTTGCTTTGGTCCCAAGAGAATTATAGCTAAGAAGAAGTATCCTTTCCATATCACATCTCCACTGGGTCTCCATTTTCACACGGGAAAACATCAAGGTTGGCTCCCCTAGTGTAACTCATCAACTATTTTCCTCCTGGAACCCGACCGAGAAAACCTTTTTACTCTCATCACAAAGCCTCTTAACTAACATATGATGAACTCATTGGTCCCATGCACCCAATTGTCACATGTCACACTAGTTGTATCACTTATAAATTGAGCATCTTCCCACTGAATAACTCCTTCGCTTGTTGGATGCAACCTCAGGGTCTCTGATAGTGTGCACATAGATTTAGTCCAGATATTCTTCTCCTAGGGATTAGTATAGGGTGCTGACTTCCCATTTGTTAGAGGAATGATGACACATTCCTCCTTGTTCTAAAATCTAATATACCCCTTATTGAACTGTAAATCAGCATTGTTATTGTAAAACCAGGGGTGTTCAAGTAATGCTGGAAATTTATCCACCTCATCAAGTGCCAAGACCTCAAAGTCTCCAGTGAATTTCCCCCTTGGATGGTAATGGAAGCATCCTTTAACACCCCAATGGGAATTTCCTTAGTCTTGTTATCCATGTACAACACATTGGAAGATGGTTGTAATGGAGGTCTTCCCATTTGGTTCCATGCATCCAAGGTGAGGACATTGACCTCAATACCTATGTCGATCAGAATGTTACTCAGAATCCATCCATCAACCATGAAATTCAAAGTAATCTCCTTATCATAGTCAATTCTATGTGGGGGAATGTTAACATGCAAGACCTGCTTTGCTCGCGCTCACCTCTAGCGCATGGTACTTTCTTCGTAACCACTCTCTAGCAAAGGGATGATATTTTTTATCTTATAACCTTCCATACCTCCTTGACTTTATGGATATCCACTTGAGGGATGTCAACATTTTTCTTCTTCTCTAACGCCGCAACTACTCCTTTAGGAATTGTATCTTTCCTTGTAGGCTTCGAATAACATCCATGGTTTCACAATAAATTTCCTTCGATGGGAAAGGTCCAAATACTTCCCATGCACCACCTATTCTCTTGTAGCCAGCGGTCTCTACTTTGGTATCTCTATGGTGTGCCAATCTCGGCTCGTGTGGTCACTAGTACATGTTCTAACTCTGACTCATGCGCCACCTTGGCATCCACTATGGATCAACTCTCTTCAAGGTTACCATCCAGCCACCTTTATTCTTCTAGCTCATGTGTTCAAAAAATTCTGTGCATTCCTCATACTTGTGTTTTTTCCCACACCAAGAGCACTATAACAGGTCGGGACATTCATGCTTATAATTATCTGTAGACCCACAATTGTAACAGGTTCCACACGGAAACTCACTTCTTCCTCCTCCGTGATTACCATGGCTTCAAAATCCACCTTGAAACCCTCTTTTGCAGCCTTCTCTATTTGTGCACCCTTCATAATGGTGACCATCATCCATAGAGCTATTTCCAATACTGGTCTGGCATACAGTGAGATCAATGGCATCATGGATTTGGTCTATCAATCTGTAATCCTTTGTGTCATGAGTAGTAGAGGTGAAAATATTGCAATAACAAGATACATTATTTTGGATTGTGTGTTGCAAAAATGGGCATCTGCTTGCATCATGATCTCCATGAAAAATATCACAATCTACTGACATGGCATGCATCTTCCTTCAAGGGAAAATATCCTTCGCATTCCCCTCTACTTCATAATCCATGCACCAAAGCCCACTGTGAGTCTTATGAGTCAAGTTCACAGATATTTTTTCAAGATGCTTCACCATGGAAAAAATCTAAGTTTCAAGAAATAGACTAACTCCGGTATCAACGCTTCCCATGACCTTGTGTGCAAGGAAGCATACGGGGCCTCACGTGGATTTGTGTAGGTCTTATGTGAAAGTGCCCTCCTAAATGGTGTGATCAGTCCTCCAATGAACCACTAAGCATGTTGTGAAGGATGAATGTCATAAGATAACTTACATAGGAGATTCTTAAAACATGCATCATATTCCCACACACTCTCTGTTATTCCTTGTTGGATCTCCTTCAGAGCGCTAATGCTCTTTTGTTCAAACTCAAGAATGTGGAACTCTGCCAAAATGCATCACACAATGCAATATAGTCCACCACCGTCTGGTGTGGATCATATTTTTAGTACCATCTATGTGTGTGCCTTTGCAAAATGGTTGCAAACTAGCTCACCTTCCACTCTAGGGAATTAATACCATTCATTCACCATAGTAACTCATATTTGTTCACATGATTTGCAATGTATTCCACACCTTTGTAATCAGGAAAATGTAAAGACATCTCAAAAAATACTTGTTGAGGTTGTTGAGGCCCTTGCCCACCAGATCTAGAACCTTGGCCTCCTCCAATATTTCCACCACCTCCAGCACCACTAGATCCACTAGTACTACCTACTATGGATCCACCAAATTTCTCCTCCTATCAGAGGTAAGGGGCCTAATGTAATTACACCTTGTGAATCCTTTATCGCACTAAACTATGTGCCAAAAGTATGTGAATTTTACCCACTCCTAGATGTGGCGCTCAAGCCTTACGTACCCCCACCTTACCCAAATGTTGTACCAGAATAAGATCCCTCTGAACACAAGAAATGATTATGCAGCCATAGATGTACCAAATGAAAAATTATATCTCCTAGGTTTCACTCGACCACCAATACCAAGACCAATGGGTTAACAATACTTATCTACGAATATGGAAAAATAAATGCAAGGTTTGGTCACCATGTGGGTTTAGATGTGCGCTACAGATCTCATTTATCCAAACGACAAGCTCTCACTAGAAGCCAAGGGGTCTCTCTCCAACACTTACCAAGATGAGGTAGCAAAGACTTCTCATATTCCATGCCCTTCATGTGAACTTGAATCCTTCCCATAACATCTACCTCTATAAATCCATCACGCATGCAACTTCACGTTATCTCGTTAACTCCCTCTCCTGAGCTTCATTATACTTTTGTCACATCTCTTCCCTCTCTTCCTCTGTTGTAGGATTTGCCATCTCTTACCACACCATATCCCAAACCTTGTGCCTAGTGAGAGTTTATCTAGTCATGGGAAATGCTTCCAATCTCAAAGTAATAGTCATGATCTTGATTGCTAACGAAAAAAATGCAAGAAGGATCCTTTGGGTTCTTGTAAGAACTCAAACTCAGCAACCTCTAGGAAAGAATAAGTTGAGATTACATAATCCAACGTGTAACTAGTCAACACATCTTTTAGCAGTGATCAACAACACAAGTCCAGGTTAGATCAACATCTTATAACTGTTGATATTCCTCCTAGGTCCAAACATGAGGTATATAGTACCAACTCTTCCTTGATGCATATGTTGAGAGCCATTAAAACAAGTCTACTAGAAAATAACAGAAAAGTGTTTCATAGAGATCATGATACAGGTTCTCCTCCACCCATTTTCATGCCTCAAACTCAGATCTAATATTGAACCTCTAAGAAAACTCATCCTCCATGATTTTAAGCTAGGTATTGACAATGTCCAAGGTTAGACACTCTGTCATTACACATCATTCTCACAACAACTTCAAAAGAGGTCCCGAAAATAGAACCAAAATGTAGTCACCTTTCATATACCTTCTTTCTACCCCAAGTGCCTTTGACCTATCACCCATTATACGCTATGCGCTCAGCCGAGGTACGTAGGGTGCCGAACCCCTCCTTTATGTAAACTTTATGAGAATGTTCCGCCATTAATGGAGGAAAGGTTTTCAGAACAAGAAAACACACATTTAATCTAATATAGAGGTAGTAGATATATTTCTAAGCATAAATGTTCCATGAGATAAGCATAAACATCACAACAACATAATGGAGATAGATTTGAACAATGAATAACATAAAAATACACTAGGTTTTAGTCCATATAAAGAATTATACAAAACAAAGCTCCATATATTGAATAAATACATATACATCACCCATATCACATCAAAAGGGGTCATCTCAGACCATATACACCATGAAATAACATTCCAACCCTACAAAACTACTCTAAACAAAGATCCTAGTTATGCTTTCCCATTACAAACATTCTTGCAACACTTCATTAACTCTTCAACTCTTGTTTATTTTGGACCCAAGCACTTCTTTAAATAATATCTAGACTCACCCTCATAGCTTCACCCATGAGTAGATCACATACCAAGTGGAAGTGTGGTCCTCCATGATTGAGTGCTTATGCTAGCTTGCAAAGGATTCCACTAACTGTAATGATCCTCTGGGAAATATTACCTATGTGGAATATTCTTTTCTTGACCTCCAAGACTCCAGGATGGCACCTTATCCATTCATCACACCTACTCAAGCCTTCATGTGTTTTCCATGTGATACCACCTTTAAAATGTGGCTAAGTCCCCAAACCTTTTCTTGTTTCTACGCACAAGCTTCTTGTCCCGCACGCCTTTCCTTGAGCACCTTTCTACTCACTTACCTTACGTGTGCATGCTTCTTCTTAGGAATTAGTTAGTTTTCACAGAAAAACATTCAATCATTCCAAACTTGGTAATAATAATTTTAGGTACCTTTAGATCATTTTAGAGTTGGTGACATCCTCTGGAAAGGCTTTAAATTCAAATGGTGCATGATAATTTAGTATATACAAAAACTAGTTTCTAGTAGACACTTTTACACTAAACTTGAATAAGAAATAGAGGACTTAACATAATCCAACCACTTCCAAACTTGGTAAAATAATAATATTTGATACCTTTAGATAATTATAAAGTTGGTTCCATCCTCTCGTAATTGCTTCAAATGTAAATGGTGCATGACAATTCACTATAGACAAAATTTTGTTCTTATGAGACAATTCTACACTAATTTTGAACAAGAAAATGGAATATTTACCATAATTCAATCACTTAAAAAATAGGTAATAATAATATTGGGTACCATTATATCATTATAGAGTCATTGGAATCCTCTATAAAGGATTCAAATTCAAATGGTACATGACAATTCACTATTGACCAAAACTAGTTTCTAGGAGACAATTTTACACTAACTTTGAACAAGAAAATGAAGGACTTAACCTAATCCAATAAATTCCAAACTTGGTACTAATAATTTTGGTACCTTTATATAATTTAATATCTGGTGACATATTTTGGAAATGCTTCAAATGTAAATGGCACATGACATTTTAGTATATACAGAAACTAGTTTCTAAGAGACAATTTTACATTGACTTTGAAAATGAAGGGTTTAACCTAATCAAATCACTTCCAAACTTGGTAGTAATAAATTTGGGTAACTTTAGATCATTATAGAGTTTTTGGTATCCTCTGTAAAGGTTTCAAATGTAAATGGTTCATGACAATTCACTATTGACCAAAACTAGTTCCTAGGAGACAATTTTGCACTAACTTTGAACAAGAAATTGGAGGACTTACCTAATCCAATAACTTTAAAACTTGGTAATAATAATATTATGTACCTTTAAATTGTTATAGAGTTGGTGTAATCCTCTAGAAATGTTTCAAATGCAAATGGTGCATGACAGTTCACTATTGAAAAAATTGGTTCCTAGGATATAGTTTTACACCGACTTTGAACAAGAGAATGGAGAACTTACATATTATTACATTGATACCTTATCCTATGTCATGGCTCAGACAATATAAATAGGATCATATCAATTGGATCATCCCATTTTTCTTCCATGACAAGAACTCTAACGCTTTTATGATAAACTATGACACTTTTATGATAAACTCGACGCTTCTATGATAAACTCCAACACTTCTATGAAAAATTACGATGTTCTCATGATAAAATATAGAGCTCAAGAGGGGGACATGATGATCCTTTATTTATTCAATTTTAATTTTTAAAGGTTTGAAGATCAAATAAGGGTGCCTCCAAAGTCACAAGGACTCACTTTTGACAAGGTTGATATTTACAAGTTGTAAGGAGTCAAAGATGCATCTAAAGTGATAAGAAGGAATTCAAAAATAGGTAAACCATAATTAATAGGTGTATTTAAAGGTAAATATATCCATTTTTCAGTATATCCACATGATTCAAATCCATTCATTGCATTAGTAAGACCACATGGGACTAAGGAGATTTCACAAGAAGAAACAGACCAGTTTTAGGACTGTCATAAAAAAAATTTCTCTTCTTATCCTCTCCAAGGATCCTCCAAGTTTTGGTAGGATTTTTAATACCCACAATATGATATCTTCCAAGTTTCAGGTCCCAAATCAATAATCTATGGCATTTTCAAGCAAAGAAAGTGAAAACATTTCCATCTCTAGCTATAGGAGAAAACATGACAACAAGGATCTGTCATAAAAATCATGACATTCCAATCACCTCCATCATACCTCCTTTAATAAACACCATATTAAGACACCAATGAGGGTTTTTAAATAATTTATAGCCAACCAAGGTCATCTTGGGTATCAAAATCATGATATAATTTAGGACTAGTCAACATCTTAGTTTGTAGGTAGTTTTGGACTATCATAATTATATCAAGCTTCATAGCCTCTCCGATGACCATACAAGTTTTTTAGGTTTTTAAAAAACCCCAGATGATATATTCCAAGTTTTAGGTCCCAATACATTTGTGTTCAACCTCAAACACTTTCCAAAATTCAAAACCGCTATGAAGAAAACTATGAGGAAGAAACTACCATAATGATTTTGACTAAGTAAAACATGTTAACTCCCATTATATTGAGTAAACATGTATGCTATATAAAGAATGGTGAGTTGGAGGATTCTAAACATATACAATATGTAATTTAAGAACATAAGGAAGGAATATAGGGGATCCCTTTTTTAGAAACATGTGAGTTGTTTTGGTCAAAGAAGACACTTTCAAACATTAAAGAGACTGATGACTCACCCCATTTCCTCTCCTTCTTTATCTCTTTCTTGTTATATGTATTGAAGATACATCAATTTATTATTTCTCTTTGATATACTAATATTCAATTACATATATAACTATAAAAAGGACAAAGGTAACCCTCTACTTTGGTGTAGCAAAATTATGCTCTTTTGAAGATTTTAACACATGTTTTTAGCCTTAAAATAAAAAGAGTAAATCTCACATATCTCTTTTGCTATCATATTGTGTATGTTTCTAAGTTTTAGTTGTGTCTTGTGGATTATCAATATATTTTGGCCTATTTCAAGGTGAATTGTATATGTTTCATCCAAATACTACATCAACAACCAGGGGAGTAATTTTATAGAAATTACAAAGAAATTGAGAGGAAAGAGTATACTTGGAAAAAAATAATTTTCTCATTCTATAGGTTTAATTTTATTTTGGTAAATTTATTGTGATATATCTCAACAATATTAAGATTTATTCCTAAAAATTTGCATACTATATAAATCTTTATTGACTTTTATTTCAGATCATTTTTGTTTCTTACCAATTTATAAGTAAAATGACATTGATTAGTGTATTGATATTATGATTGAGTAATGATATTTATATTTGGATATTACAAGATGAAGATGAAGGTAATGGAGAGGGAGGTGAAGATATAAGTACATATGGAAGAGAGTTGAAGAAGCAATTGGAAATAAAATATGGGTTAGAAGGTGATAATGAGGACAAATATGTATGATTTTCCACTTTTCTTATAAGTTTGTTTTGATCATTCTTCCAAATATTTAATCCTTAACATTGTGCATTTTACTATTTTTTTTTGAATTTCTCAAATGTTGGTGATGTAGAGGTGTTTTTTCAAATGACAAAAGTTGGTTAGAAACACATAAACCTTAAGTTGATTGTACTTTGTCTCCAAAACAGGGTACCAAGGGTTTGAACCCTTCTTAGTGCTTCACAAAATTCAATATGAAAATCTTAGGACTTAATGAGTTAGATAAATATTTAAAAGATAATATTTCTAATGAAAAGAGTATCTAAACCATACTCAAGCTAGTAAATACCTTTTTTGCTAGATTATGCCTCAATGATAGTTTTGAGGGTTTAAGACCTTACTCTACCTTTCCAAGGTTTCAATGCAAATTTTAAGGCTTAAATGAGATGGAAAAATTCAAACCAAAATCCTACCAACATTTATAACCTTTCAATGTTCCTCAAGTGACAATAAACTAAGTTATAAATCCCAAAACTTTGTTAACTGGACTATGCAAATAAAGGTTAAGGTTTTAGTGCCTTTTCCATTGTTTTTATCTTATATAATCACTCTTTAAAAAATGGTTTCAAGTGTGAAAACATAACATTTAATAATTTTACCTTTGTTGATTATGACTCCATTTACAAGGGATATGTTTTAGGTGCTTTTACAAAATATTTCAAAATTATGTACTTGTTGTGATGATAGGTATCTTTATGGACCGTGCTTGATATTTTAAATAATATAAGAGTTTCTTGATTGATAAATTAGAGGAGGGATAAATTTTCAACAAATGATAAATGTTACTTATCATTGATAATATGATGTACAGGTTTAGAAGTACTTATTGGAATTCTTTTTCCTAGTGTAAATTCAAAATAACAACATGATGGTGTTGTGGCATTGCACTCTATAACAAAGAGGGTCACTACTCAATATCTAGTATATGTTTCCCTTTTTCCTCTAACTCCCCAGGTTTGTTTAAATAGGGTCATTTCCTAGTATCCATGTTCAAGCATTTGTAGCTACTTTTTGAACTTATAGATTGCAAATAGAAAAACATTATAGCTATATTGAACAAAATTTTAGATGTTTAAAATTGTTAAAGATGCCTTTGATGTTTAAAATGGTTTTGGGTAGTATTTTTTTAAAATGCACCTATGAACTGTTATGTTTCATTTGGGTAGTATTTTCTTACATATCATGAAGTTGAATAATCTTCTAATTCTTGATGTACAAGCAGTTGCATGAGGATTCACATTCGTTGGCCATGATGTTTGATTTTAGTAGAATATGTTGGTTGCAAATCACCTTAATGCTTTAGATGCTTACAATAATAATTATAATGAAATTATTTAGTAGATGGACATTTATGGAGTATAAAACATTTAATCATGTTTTTTTGCCATCTATTGTACCAATCTATGTTAAAGGTTAACGACATTTAAACACCCTTTTAATTTATTTTCTCATTTTGACATTAATAAAATGCTTGTGAACTCACTTGTGGGAACATAATTAAGACCAAATTATTTTTTGGTTGTTTATAATACTAATCACAATCTTTGGTTCCATTTATAATATATGAAAATAATGAGTTTGTGAGGCTATATTGTCTCTAGCACTACAATAAAACACAAAAATCAATTATATATAAGTAGATAAAAACAAATGTGCATAACAATAAATAATTAACACTAAAATTTAGGAATAAACATCAATTTTTGATTCAACAACATTGGTGTTAGTTGGGTGGTAGTTGTTGTGTACCACTAAAATCTAACACTGAAATTGGTTATGACATATAACACCAAATTTGTTGTTAAATGTAACACTTGAATTTGGTATTAAATATAACACCAAATATGATGTAGTGCCCACTTTCCTTGGACACTATTCAAATACTGATCTTGACACTATTGGTCACATTTTGGATATTATTATGTTTGATGTAGTATGATGTATTAGGGATTATTGTGGACATTATTATGTTTTGATTAGTATGATGGTTAGATGTTAGATCCTGGATTAATATTGATCTAGATTTAGATATTTTCTTGAGGATTATTGAGACATTTTTATTATTATGTGGATGATGATATACTAGTTGACATGGACAGGTTATTGATGTTAATTTTAGACATGTGACATTGATTATTATGAATAGCTCTAGTATAGAAATCTATTGGATGATGATATAGTTACAAATTGAATTTTAATGATAAATATTGAATCTTGATATTGTTGTGATTTGGATTTAATGTTTATATATCATTTGGATGTTCTGATATGGCCACGAGGCCGAAGGAGGTATTTTGCATTTTGCAGGTTAAAATCACAACAATGTCGGGGGACTGGAGACTAACCATATTGGAATTCAGTGTGAAATCAACAAGGTCACCATGGCAACTGTGTTTGAGTTGTATGTTGTGTTTTGTTAGGATTTCCCATGGGGGGGATTTCCATTATTGTGACCATGGGGTATATGTGTGTTTTATTTGTTGTGTCCCTTTTAAAATTATTGTTGTATGTATTTTTATTTGTAATGTGCTCTTTTTTCAATTATTTTAATGTGATAGTATAATGTGAGAGTCTTATAGTTAAATTTCAATTATATTAATTGGGATGTGGAAGATAAATTAAATGTTATTGTCTTGGTTGAAAATAAAAATTGATATATATATATATTATAACCATATGATAGATAAATAAATCTTTATGTCAAAACATCTAATAAATAAATGTCATAAATATGAATGCATGTGTAAGAAATTGTAATAGGATGTAAAATTTGTGTAAGTAAAATGATAGATTGTGTAAGGTAGATTTTGGAGTGTAGAACACTCCATCCTCTTTGAAACTCGGATTTGGTCTTGGGAGCCTAAATTGGAGGCTTGTGGGACAAGTTAAACTTGTCCCACACCTCTCAAAAACCTCCACCAACCATGTTTATTAATTTGGAGTCAAAATCAGATTATTTTATTGAATTTTGACTTGATTTATTGTAAGAAGTGATTGCACTTGTCTTACAAATTTTAAATGCATTCCCTTTTGGGGTATGGGCTATTGTGTGTGTAAGTGATTTTGTCATTTTTTCATTAATGGTGATTTGTTGTTGATGTGGATTGCACTCTTGGGGAAGGAAGAAAAATGATGTGGCATCCCACTTGGAATCCACATCATCCTCTTCCACCCTCTCCTTTAAAATTTGATTTCCTCCTCATTTTGAGGTTGTTGAAGGTTGGAGATTTCACTCTTGGGTCAAATTTTTCTCTTGCCTTTGGAGCTTGCTTTGTGGAAGAGCTTGGATTGATTCACATGCTTGTACATTGTTGTTTTGGGACTGTGTTTTGAGCATCAAAGAACTGTTGTTTTGGAAACAAGTCTCCATTATGGAGAGGTAGGCTCTCACTCTTTTAAAATTGTTGTTTTTCCCTCTTTTAGCATGAATTTTTGAATGTGTTGTGTTTGCAATTCTTAGAGGGATGGGTAGAATGCTTAGGGCATGGTGTGGAGAGAAGACTATGAGGTTAATCAGAGGAGGGATAAGGGATTTTCCATTGGCACTTGTCTTGAGGAGGGAGTGTTGGTTGGAATCCACCTAGGAAAAGAATATGCATGCATTTCTTACTTTGGGGGAGGTATAAGGGATAAATTTGGAGGAGGGATAAGGAGGGGTTGAGGAGGGATAAGGTTTATGGGATGGTTATGTTTTTTTGGTTGTTGTAGGTGGATGTCCAATTTCAACATGGGAGGCATAAGGAGACCTCCATAGTTCTTGCTCTTGTTTGGCTTGCTTGCTCAAGCCTTTGTGATTGTATGACTATTTTCTAATGCAGTTGAGAACTGCTGCCTTGTTTTGATTTGTGTTTTCTTTTATTTTTGTGATACATGAGTGTTGCTTGCATGTGAAAGAAGTTCATGTTGCCATGAGTTGAATTGTCATGCTCCATTTCAATATGGTTGGGGCTCGGGGGCCAATGGGGAAATATGGCTTCTATTTTCCCATTGGGTATCTTGGTTGGGTGGAGAGTGTTGCCTTTCCCCCTTCCTTGTTGTGATTAAAAGATAAAAGATGAAGAAATCAGCCTGATGTTATTTGGAGCTTGGAGAAACCAGTTTGATAGTCATTTCCTTTTAGCAAGTTCATTGTAACCTTCCCACTTTGAAGTGGATGATTTGTATTGTTAGTTGTAATGAGAAGACATCTTGTATTGAAATTAAAAGGTTGAAAAAGTGAATTGTAAAGAATTATTATTCCATATTGTGTTATGAGAAGTATGTGAAAAAAGAAATATGTATTGTGCATTGTAACTTGAAATTCAAAGAAAGAGATAAATTGTTGAATTATTATTGGAAATAAAATAAAGAATTACATTCCTTTCTCAAAATTTCATTGTTATATTATATTCGATTTGTTGTTGTGAAATGAAAAGCATTTTGAAAGAGATTAAGAAATAGCATTGCCAAAATGTCTTGTGTTTGAAATCAAAACTAGAGTTTAAACTTTGCATATGAATTGTCAATTAATTGTTCTAATCAATTGAATGTCTTAGATAAGATTTGAAATGCCTCCCCATATTTGGAAGATGCAAAATTGGTTAATAAACTTGTTAGCAAATGATCTCTATTTCTTTCTTTAATTATGGCAATGAATTTCATCAAAAATGTAAGTTCATATTTTTAGTTAAAATTGAGAAAGGAAACAAAGTATTATAGATGTATTTGTTGGTGTAAAATCACAGCACCCCTAGATGTTGATCAGATTTCTAGTTTGATCACTCTAGCATCCAGTGTGATTGCACAACATTGAATCCTTTCTCCAAGTGTGGGACTTGTGAAGATGAGAAAGGATTCTCCAGAGAAGGTTGGTTCCTATTCCTCTGTTCAGATGCACACAAAAAATGCAGAGGGTTCATTCAAAGTATAATCTAACTTGCAGGGAGACAAGGTAAGAAGATGCATAAAAATAAACCTAAGCTAATAGAGGTGATGCACCGAGGAATGAAGAACACCTATCTTTTCGATAAACACAGACCATTCAAATGTGATGCAAGATCATGCACATATAACAAAATTTGCAGTGAAAGACCAGAAGGATGCAAATGAACATAGAGAGGGTTGAGAATCATCCACAGACATGCATTACTTGCTCCAAAGATTGATACAATACACTACAAAATGCCAAGAGGTAGAGTCACATTACAGTTTCAAATGGGAGGTTCGAACTCCACAAATTCACCTGATAAAGAGAAGAAGGGAGGAGCAAAATAGAAAATGTTCGACCTTTAGAAAGAAGCCCCTCTTTACAATATATAGGAAGAATGAGAGAGGGAAGAGAGAGGAAAGTCAGATCTACCCCAACCACTTCTAGGTTGCATTTAACTCATCTCATTATGGCAGAAGTGGTGAATCCTAGAAAAATGGCGGACTGTCTAGCAGAAATGGTGAACTGTCTGTTGTATTAAAGCTGGTTGTTGAAATGTCACTTCTATCTATTATTACGTGCCAGAGGTGTTTCTCAATTTTCTCTCTCCAAACTGAACCAAAATTCAATATTGACCTAGAATCATGTAGAGAATCTCTCCATCTTTCCATTGATATAAAGAACGTGAAAATCTGAGCTCTGGATCGAAAGATATGATGATTTGAAGATTTAGGGCAAAAAAACAGGCCAAAACGGATCGGCGGGAAAATATTTGAGTTTTTCCCGCTCGCCACTTGGATGACACGTGTCGGACTACGATTCATCCATGGGATCATTCTTTGAAAATTCCTTTCGGGCCTTTAAACTTGGACACGTGGCACTATTTTATTGGTTCGGGCCTGAGGGGCGCACTTGGCAACTTTTCAACCTTCTGACACGTGGCACGTTCTGATTTGTTGGCGGCTCTTTCGGCTTTTCACGTCCCACGTGTCCCTCGCGTACTCATAGCCCGATTGTCCTACACTTCCCGCACAATATTTAGTCAATTTTTTCACCTTGGCCGGTTTAAGCCCTTTCGCGTCCCGTCGTCCCCATGGCCGGATGTCCCTTTCTTTGTCGTGGACCGTCGGCGGTTTTGGCCGATTCGGGCCTCGGACGTCCCAAGCTTGTCCCTAGTGTTGCCTTAGTCAATTTTCTCTGTATTTTGGCCTCAAGCCTGGCTCTTTGCAACTTTTCACATACTTTTAAAACATTGAGTTTTCTTCTTAGACATGAGGGTTAGAAAGAAACCGAGGGGAACCCCAAAATAGGATTTCAGGCCTTGAATCATTCTACTTGCTCGGGACTGACAATCTGATGCATGTTATCAAAATTACCTTGGGGGGAATTTTGGATAACAGTTTTGGTGACTTTTCGGGGTCACCTACCTGCTAGGTAGAAGATCAGTGGCCTTTTAACAATCCATTGGGCATGGAGTAATAACCTGAAGCCAACTTGATCTCTGATCCCGATCCTGATACCGCAACTCATTCCTCGAGAGCACTCTGAACTGTAAAAATTCAACTTGAGAGTGACAAAACCTGTGCCAAAGCACTTAGGGAAAAAGAAACCTAACTACAACAAGACAATGTGCATACGCACTTAGAGGAACTGAAATCTAGGCTAATATTTACAAGGGTAAACCTTTTCCTTTTTAGTAGCAATGTTTAAGATAGATTCCGTTAACTGGAATCGGGAGTTCTTCTCCATCCAATGCAGACAATTGGAAGGCATTACCACTTTTACATCTCGTGACCATGTAGGGGCCACTCCAAATGGCATCAAACTTGGAATGCCTTCCAGGTTTCGCCCGATCTGCATCCCATTTCAGAACTAGGTCCCCCTCCTGGAAGGTCCTTGCTCCTACCTTCTTGTCAAACCATCTTTTTACTAGGGTCTGATCCTTTTCAATCATCAAAACTGCATGTTCTCTTATTTCTTCCAATTCCATCAACTCTGCGTACCTGGCCTCCATTGGTTTGAACTCAGACAACTCCAACTGCTTCATGAGCTCCAATGCTAGAAATTCTAATGATATAGGCAATACTGCCTCTTTCCCATAGACCAATTTGTAGGGAGAACTACCTGTAGACCTCTTTGGTGTTATCCTGTCAGCCCATAATGCTGATTTTAGCTTGGTATGCCATGTCCTTTGGTTTTCATCCAGAGTTCTTCTGATGATCCTTAGCAACTTTTTGTTCGTGGACTCTGCCTGTCCATTACCCTGTGGGTAATAATTTGAAGAGGTGCTTAAATAGATTCCATTCTTGATAGCCCATTCTATAATCTTGGAACCTATGAATGCTAATGCATTATCGATATGATAGTGGCGGCACACCGAACTGGTCACTATTCCTTCATAAAAGTCTAGTATGTTAGACTCACTTGCCTCTTTGAGCGCTAACGCCGGTCCACTTGGTGAAATAGTCCGTCACCGTGAGAATCCACTTGTGGCCTTGGCTTGAGTTTGGGTTGATGACCCGACGAAGTCCAATCCCCATTGCATAAATGGTTGGTCAACCAAAATTGGGTGCAATGGAAGCATCTTGCTAGTCTTTCCTTTTCCCATGAAGAGCGCACATTTCTTGCACTTTCTTATCCATGTATATGTGATCCTTTGAACACCTGTGGGCCAATAATACCACGCCTTCATTATCTTGAGAGCATTACTCATGGGGTGAAATGTCCTCAGAATATCCATCGTGAAAATCTCGTAACACCCTCTCAATTTGACTTGTCCTAATGCACCTCAAGTAGAACTCTGTTGATGTCTTTCTTAAATAAAACACCATCAACAAACACATATGGAATGGCTTGTAATCTAAAGTATCTCCTCTTCACTTTGCTCATTTCTAGAGGGCATAGGCCTGTCTGTAGGAAGTGTATCATATTATGAGTCCAACAGGGAGTGGGCACATCATCATTTTCCTATTCTTGACCATCCTGTAGTACCAAGACAGCCTCTTTTCCATTACCTGCTTCAACTTGCTGACTCAAGGCTAGTTGTTCACATAGTCCCTTCCCACGTACTAGTTTGGTGACCTTAATCTCGATGTCATATTCCATGACATGGGTTATCCATCCTGCACGTTTCTCATTCAAATCCTTGTTTAGAAGGAAGTCCTTGACTCCGCATGAGAGACCAATAATTGGATCTTATTGTTTGAGACTAGGTGCTTGAATTTCTTTAAACTCCTGATCACTGCAAGTACATGCTTTTCAATGAAAGAGTACCTAGTTTCGTATTCCTCCAAGCCTTGACTGAAGAAAGCAACTGGTTGTTCTAATCCTTCTTTGTTTTGTTGTGCCAGGATTGCAGAAATTGTGTCTCCACCACCAAAGGCGTATAGCATGAAACCCTTGGAGAAGTCTAGATTGACGAGAGTGGGAGCTTGAGATATAGCCTCTTTTATTGCCTCAAAACTTGCCTTGCCTTCAGATGTCCACTTAAATGCCATGCTCTTTTTTAACATCAGCGTTATTGGCTTTACGAGAGCTACAAAGTTTGGAACAAACCTGCGGACAAAATTGATCCTTCCCAAGAAGCTTTGAAGAGCCTTCTTGTGACTTGGCAATGGCAACGCTCGAATTTCTTCAACTCTTTCTGGGTCAATCGTCAATCCCTCCTTTGAAACAATATGGCCTAGAAGTTTCCCCTCATGAGCCAGGAATATGCATTTTTTGGGATTCAATGATACCCCAAATCTTCTACACCTCTGAAATACCTGCCTCAAATGAAAGAGGTGATCCACTGCATTTTTGGAGAATACAGTGATGTCATCAAGATATATTAGAACTATTTTATTGATCAACCCTTTGAATTCCATATCCATTTGCCCTTTGGAAAGTGGCTCCAGCGTTTGATAGGCCAAATGGCATCTTCTTATAGGCATATGTGCCCCATTTGGTGGTGAAGGATGTCTTGAACTGGTCTTCCTCCTTCACCATAATTTGATTGTAGCCTGAGTAGCCATCAAGTAGTGAAAACCTCTCGGAGCCACCACAACCTGCAAGATTTGCTCCATGGAAGGGAGTGGGTAATGGTCCTTGAGAGAGGATCTATTCAAGTCTCTCGAAGTCAACACACAATCTGATCTCTCCTCTCTTCTTTAACTAGAACTAAGTTGGCAACCCAACTAGAATGCTTGATTGGGAATATGATCATTGACTCAATCAACTTGTCCAATTATTTTCTCATGAGAGTCTCCATGTGTGAGTTGGTGGTCTTTGTTTCTACTGCGAGGCTTAGTATTCGGATCTAATTCAATGGTATCTTTGAGCTAAGTTAGGATTAAAACCTTTCAAGTCTTCATAGCTCCAAGCAAACACATCGGGGAACTCTTGACATGTTTGTATGAACTCATACCTTTCTTATTCGGTTGTCATCCTTCCAATTTGCAATGGTTTGTTCTCTTCCACCAAGATGGATACCGAATCCTCTCTCTGGACCGAATGTTTTCTTTCTCCTTTCTAAACTGATCATTGGGATTAAAAATGGACTCCAAAGTGATAAGTCCCTTGGGTAGCTTGACCACCTGGTCACCATACCGATGTTCCAACTTTTCTTGATTCTTAGGTGAGAACTCGACTTCTTCTGTAAGAAATGGATGATTTGTTGGTCATTCTCAAACACTTGCCAACCGACATTGTTATCTCGGCATCGAAGGCCTCACAATCACATGGATTTTTGGCTGTACCTTGTCTTGTTGAATGCTTTCCAAAATGTCAAAGGTTGCCTCTATTGCTGCAAGCCTGTTAAGTAGCCCGATTCTCTTTCCTAGGAATGGATCTCGATGCCAAAACCCTCAAAATCTTCCATGAGGTCCCACACCCTATTCTTGTAGCATTTGAGTAGATCATTCTTGGCAAAGATGTTGTCCCTTGACCCGATTTACAATCAATTCTTGTCCCCAAAGACTTGCAAGTTCTTTATTTTCTTCTTGATTTCCCAATGCATCCCTTGCACCAAGGCTTCATATTCAGCAGTGTTATTGGAGCATGTAAACTAAAATCTAAAATCTGAATAGTACTTTACTCCTTGAGGTGAAACAAGCATGGCTCCACCTCCTGCACCTTGTCTACTCCTTGATCCATCAAAAAACAGCTGCCATACCTCATTGTCATCCTTGTGGTTTGGCTCGGTGATGCTAGGAATAGGTTGATTTTCTTCATGTATACAATAGACTCCCAGCTCAGATTCTTCTATTTCTTGGTAAGGATCAAAAGCATGCACCTTGCTTGCCCATTCATCAAGAGTTAGATCCGGGATGCTCCCAACCTTAGTGTCAGCTTCATCAGTGCTTGGGTGATCTTCTTGATCAAATGCTGAGCAATTGGCATTAATCTGACTTGGAGTGTAAGGCTCAATATGGAAGTTTGCAATAGGTTCTGACCTGATTGTGGCTTTGGTTCCATACCTCATTCTGAATAGCATGTGTGACCAATCAAGCAGACAAATATCCTCCAATCTTGGTTGTGAAGTCCCTTGACAAGCAAAGGGCAAAGAGTGGTGGAAGGTCTATGACTGATACATCTTGTAAAACAACAACGTTTGGACATGCATGCAAGGTAAGACTCAAGTTTTTAATCACTCCAACTATTGCTACTGCGTTGTCCCATCTAGCTGCACTACCCCTTTGGATATTGTTTCATCTTGGAGCCCTAGGTGATCAACTATTTGTTTAGGCATTCTTGAGCTACTTGCCCCGGAGTCTATCATGTAATTGTGCACTAGCTGATTTCCAATTATCAATGAAACATAAAAAGGAGGGGTTTCAACATTTTACCTTGTTGTCCTCCATGATTTCCCTCGGGTGGGCAGCATTTGTAAGCACTTTGTCTTGCATCGAACTAGCTGATTCAAGTTGTCTGTCCTTCATGGCAGCTTGCAGTAGAATCTCTTTGGCCTTGGATAGATAGGGATTCCCACATTGATATATTGGACGTTTGTCTTCTTCATCGATCAATGATCTTGAATGGTGATGAAGGATCTCTTTTTGTCCCTTGGTTTGCACATTCACTCCTTGCACGTGGGCAGCAACAATTGGTATTTGAGTTGGCCTAGGGGTTGTTCTTGGCTGCCCTTGTGCATTTGAAATTGGATTTTGCTTGCCAACCATTTGTGGAGCCATGGAAGGTTGTGGATTGGTTGGGGCTAATGGTTGTTCTTCACCCAAATTCCTCCTTTTTGACCTTGTGTTGGCTGCAACACCTTGAGAAACTACCTGGTTCATGCCACAGAAATCTTCTGCTTGCCAATTTACCAATGTGGTGTCATTTGGGGCTGATTGTTGTTGGAATGTTTCTTGTTGTTGGCTATTTCCTTGACTTCCCTCACCCTCCACACCAGTAGTTGTCACCATTAATGCTTGATTGAGAGCACCATTGAAGCACATGGATTGGTTATGAGGCTCATTGCATGGAAAACACCAATCGTACTCTTGGGCAATGTTGTTTTGTGTTAGCACTTTGGTGCCTTAGAGGCAGATATGGCATTTGGACTATAGGGCTGAAATGGTCTCACATTAGCAGGAGGCCTTATTTGATTTATATTTGCAGCTGGATTAGGAGGCCTTTGTGGTTGGTATGGCTGCATGTTAGGCTGAGCTTGGGGTTGATAAGAAGGTCTAAAACCTTGGGCTTTTCCTCTTGAGAGTAACCACTCATTACCTAGGTTTTGCAATTGCTTCATGACTTCTTGAAGCTCATTTGGGGCACTTGGAGATGAAGTGGAAGCTTCATTTGAACTCGATTTCTAAGAGTGGGAGAAGGAGCCAAATTAGGTGCTTGATTGGTGTTTGGACTCTCTAAACTTGGAAACAAAGTGGCATGGGAGGTCTAGGGGCAAGTTTGCCGACTTGGATCAAACAATT
Organism: Taxus wallichiana var. yunnanensis; assembly: GCA_018340775.1. NCBI lineage: Eukaryota > Viridiplantae > Streptophyta > Pinopsida > Cupressales > Taxaceae > Taxus > Taxus wallichiana. The sequence goes on along the minus strand of CM031237.1, from coordinate 568,149,706 downwards.
TTCATCCCTAATGGCAATGCTATAAGCCATAGGGATAGTTATGCCTCCCATGGACTGAATCAACATAGAAATATCATAATTTAGAGCTTTAAGATAGTAAGAAAAGCACCTTCTTGTTGTCATGGCCTTGCCACCGGAATTCTCTCCCAAGTCTTTTGAAATCTGAAGTTGAAATCGATTAGCTACTCATTGGGAACTCTCTTGATGGTTGTCAACTATTCCAAAAGGGACAAGTTGTCTCCCTTTTCTCCAAATTGCTCATGAAGTGCTATATACAGCAATGATTCCAATTTTTGATAGAACCATCTCCAAGGCTTCTAAACCATTGCAACGCTTTCCCCTTGAATGAAGATGCCAAAGCAACAGCGACCACTTGCATTTCATTGATTTCATGGATTGCACAAAGGTTGGCAATGTCTTTAACATGATCACCTGGAGTAGTCTGATTTTCTCCAGTGAAGTATGGAATGTTCTTCAAGGCTGCAATAGGAATTGGATGTTGTGCATTGAGGGCAAGTGGGCTGCTACCTGTGAAGTTGACATAGGGGTTGTTTTGTGCCATTCTAATTGGTCTTAAAACCCTTGTTGACTGAATGAAAGGCCTACCAGGTGGAGGAGTTGAGAGAGTTATGTTTGGTGGAGATGGAGACCTTTGAATCCTTCTTCCTCTTTACCTTCTTCTTGGAGATAATTTGAGATATTCAAAAAAGCACTTCTTCTTCTCCAACTCTTGACCTTGTGGTGACTCTTCTCATGAGTTTTCGGGCTGCACTTTGCTGAAACCAGTTGATTCTTCCCCTTGGAGTCACCGGATATGCAAATAATAGCTCTTTTCAAGTAAGAAAATTGCAGCGTAGATGCACATCAAATTAGCCTGCAATAAAAATGAGACCTCTAAGTGTCCCACCGGCGTGCCAAAACTGTTGGTGCAAAATCACAAAGCACCCTGGATGTTGATCGATTTCTAGTTTGATCACTCTAGCATCCAAAGTGTGATTGCACAACATTGAATCCTTTCTCCAAGTGTGGGACTTGTGAAGATGAGAAAGGATTCTCCAGAGAAGGTTGGTTCCTATTCCTTTGTTCAAATGCACACGAAAAAATGTAGAGGGTTCATTCAAAGTATAATCTAACTTGCCAGGGAGAGACAAGGTAAGAAGATGCATAAAAATAAACCTAAGCTAACGAGGTGATGCACCGAGGAATGAAGAACACCTATCTTTTCGATAAACACAGACCATTCAAATGTGATGCAAGATCATGCACATATAAAAAATTTGCAATGAAAGACCGGAAGGATGCAAATGAACACAAAGAGGGTTGAGAATCATCCACAGACATGCATTACTTGCTCCAAAGATTGATACAATACACTAAAAAATGCTAAGAGGAAGATTCACATTACAGTTTCAAATGGGAGGTTCGAACTCCACAAATTTGCGTGTGATAAAGAGAAGAAGGAGGAGCAAAATAGAAAATGTTCGACCTTTAGAAAGAAGCCCCTCTTTACAATATATAGGAAGAATGAGAGAGGGAAGAGAGAGGAAAGTCAGATCTACCCCAACCACTTCTAGGTTGCATTTAACTCATCTCATTATGGCAAAAAGCGGTGAATCCTGGAAAAATGGCTAATTTGTCTCATGCGAAACGGTGGTATGCATTGTGTTAAAGCTGGTTGTTGAAACATCATCATCTTATTATTACGTGCCAGAGGAGTTTCTCAATTTTCTCTCTCCAAACTGAACCAAAATTCAAGATTGACCCTGAAATCATGTATAGAATCTCTCCATCTTTCCATTGATATAAAGAACATGAAAATCCGAGCTCTGGATCGAAAGATATGACGATTTGAAGATTTAGGGAAAAAAACAGGCCAAAATGGATCGGCGGGAAAATATTTGAGTTTTTTCCCATGCTCTGCCACTTGGATGACACGTGTCGGACTCTGATTCATCCATGGGTTCATTCTCTAAAAATTCCTTTCGGGCCTTTAAACTTGGACACGTGGCACTATTTTATTGGTTCGGGCCTGAGGGGCGCACTTGGCAACTTTTCAACCTTCTGACACGTGGCACGTTCTGATTCGTTGGCGGCTCTTTCAGCTTTTCGCGCTCCACGCGTCCCTCACGTACTCACACCCCAATTGTCCTAGACTTCGCATAATGATTAGTCAATTTTTTCACCTTCGGCCGGTTCGCCCTTTCGCGTCCCGCGTCCCCATGGCCCGGATGTCCCTTTGCTGCGCGGACCGTCTGGCGGTTTTTCGGCCGATTCGGGCCCCGACGTCCCAACTGTCCCTAGTGTTGCCTTAGTCAATTTTCTTTGTATTTCAGCCTCAAGCCTGGCTCTTTGCAACTTTTTCACATACTTTTAAAATGTTGGGTTTTCTTCTTGGACAGGAGGGTTAGAAAGAAACCGAGGGGACCCCCAAAACATGATTTCAGGCCTTGAATCATTCTACTTGCTCGGGACTGACAATCTGATGCATGTTATCAAAATTACCTTGGGGGGAATTTTGGATAATAGTATTATGTCCTATCGAACCCACATTGAACTTTATATTTAAGACAATATCTAAAAACTCTATCAAATCCAATTTTAACTTCACAATCCAACTTCTCTGTCAAAAACAAAAACATAAAATTTACCAAATGCAACCCAATATCTAAATTGGACTTTGAAAATATACTTAAACTTACCCAAGACCATTTCCTAATGCTCAATTTACATGCTCAAAAGAAGAAATATCAAAATTGAATCAAATCTCCCAAGTTAGAAAAAGCGCCGAGCTTTAAAATTATAATCCTATGAGATCAATTTCTTAAAATTGACCCTCTAAAATTCACCAAATTCTAAAATTGATGATTTTTGTGCAAAGAGGACTCCGAGATATTTTCAGAAATTCCTCGTTTTCCTAAAATGGAGCTTCTTATCAAAAGTTATGGCCATTTGAAGTTTTACTTCAAAATGGCCATCCCAAACCAAAAATGAATTAATTCGACCTTAGAAAAATTTAAATTTTGAACTTTGGAAAAATTTCCTAAAAATTTCCGTGGCCCCACCAACCTCTCATCCTATCAAAATTTTCCACGTGGCACCTTGGAGGGGTAGGCCCTTAACTTTTCAAAATGTTGTCTTAGGAAAAGTTTCCCAAATTTCCCCATGCAACCTCGCGCCCCCAACCAATCACGTCCGACAAGTGGTAGGGGGGTGCACGGATAAAAATGGAAAAAAATTTAAAAAAAAATCTTTGGGAAAATTTTCACTTTTCTCCTCGTAACCCTACGTGGACCCGCACAAATCATGTGTTGACACGTGTCGGGAGGGCCCATGGATTTAGAAATGAAAACTTAACTTTTTGCCCTTTTGGAAAAATTTCACTTTTTCCTCCGCCGACCCGCATCCCCGCAGCCAATAGGATGTTGACACATGTCCCCATGGGTGCATGGGTCCATGTAATTCTTTTAACCTTTTAACCCCATGGGTGAAAAATCCAAATTACCTCCATCACCCGCGGCCAATCACAAAGCACCACGTGGCCATTTGAGCAAGTGCGGAGGCATGGAGGAAAATTTTCCTTTGGAAAATTGAGACTTTGGTTTTGGGAAAAATTTCAAATTTTCCCCACGACCCACTCACCCACACCAATCACATGATGACACATGGCATTTGGGAAAATTTTCCCAATTTTCTCCCTATCCCCGTGGACTTCAAGGGAAAATTTTCCCCTAAAACTCCACCCGGCCATAACTTGAGTTTTACAAGGAGTTAGGAGGACTTCTTTATATGGTTGGAAAGGTGAGGAAATTTCCTATCCAATGAGCCTAGTTTAGGAAAGTTTTGATAACTATAATTTTGTGAAAAATCTAGTTGAAGTTTAGGGCTTGATAGAGAGCAGGTCCGCGATAAATTTCTCCCTGAACCTTAGTAAAACTTGTAACCTCCAAATTGGAGCCTTGTAAACTTGTTATAAGATAAAAATGGAAATCTTGTGTTTGGTTAATCAAAATTTTTTCTAGAACCTATTTAGTTTCAAACTAGTGTCTTGCAACTTGGTTGTAGACTCTTCCTAAAAAAAAAAAAATTATTCCATAATTTTCCTAGTTTGTTTCTTGGTCTCAAGTGGTAGTTGAAGCAGGCATCACACTTGGTATCAGAGCAGTGGTTCAAAAGCTTGGACCATTGGGCACACTCGAAAACATTGAGACTTGAAACCTAAAACTAGCAAATTGATAATCTAGAAAACAAAACTAATTAAAAATTAGACATGTTAGTAAACTTAGAAAATTGAAGAAAACTCAAGGTAATGAACTAACTCCCACTTCTGTGCAGGGAGCTCAGACGGAGTAGGAGGAATGTTCACAGAGACTCAGAGTCACCACCACCACCACCTCCACCACCACCACCACCTAGATCAAGGTTTAGCAGCTATCCTACCACAGATTTTATAGACCCTTCAGGATGTTAATGTTGCCCTACATGGAGGATCAGTAGGAGGGCACCGAGGCGGCACATGACAAGAGATATTTCTATAGAGGGACATGCACCCCCTCCACTTAGTGAGGAGGATGGGGAGAGAATTTTCATGCAGAGAGTCAATTAGAGTAGATTCACCACCTAGGAGGTAGGGTGATAGAGTTCTGGAGCATAGAGAGAGGTCTCAGAGCCCTAGGCTTAGGGATGAGCTTATAGAGAGGCCCAGAGGCCGTCAGACCATGACTGCAAATCACATCAGGGAAATCCTAAAGCTTAGGCCATCACATTATTCAGGTGACATAGGGGGATTCCAAGTAGAGGCCTGGTTGGTTAGCTTGAGTGGTTGCTTCAAGCTTTGTCCTTGTTCTAGCAACACGAAAGCTCGTGTTGCGATCCATCTACTAAAGGATGGAGCCTGGAGTGTGGTGGAGAGAGAGAGAGCGAAGCTCCACATAGACTCAACAAGATTCACCTTACGGTGGATTCATAAAAGAGAGGATTGATGAGTAGGTTCTTGGACCTCCCTTACAAAAGGGCCGAGTATGAGAGTAGGTTACATCAATACGTTGGTTACATGCGAGATGAGTCGGTGCAGATCCATAGGTTCATCCGGGGCCTTAATATAGACATTGTAGGTGCATTTCAGATCCACTGCCAATAGACATTAGCATAGGCCATTGAGAAGGCCTACATTGCAGAGAAGACTCGAGGTAAAACCCCCAGGCTAGAGACCGGGTCAAGAGCCGTATTTAGCGATTCTGAGGATAGTAAATCGAGGGGGTCAGCTCCTCCTCCTCATGGTGGTTAGCATTCTTCATAGTCATCTTTCGAGACCATAGTAAGAAAGCACAGCATCAGCAGTGTCGCCCACCTTATAGGCCTCCTCAGAGAGTTGATGCACAGAGAGGTCGAACATGGGGCCTCCTAGGGGTCCCACCAGACACAAGGTGGAGCTAGAGCTCAGTCAGCAGGAGCTTGACCACAGAGGCCACAACAGACTATGGCTGGATCATCAGGGTCCATAACACCTACCTCTAGGGCACCTTCTGGTGGTGCTGCAGTTTGGAGGACTTCAGGTGGTTGCTTTGGGTGTGGAGTAGCAGGACACTTTTGGAGAGATTGCCCCCATAACCCTAATAAGGGTAAGGCACCCATCTCAGAGCCTATAGTTGGAGACATGGGATGGAGTCACAGGATCTACGTAGTGGTTGAGAACTACCAGGCCGAGCACCAGAGCACGGTCATTGAGACTATAGGTAGCATTGGAGGTGTTCCTACTTCTATATTGTTTGATTCTGGTTCTTCTGATTCGTTTATTGCACCATCCTTGGTAGAGTGATGTAGGCTAGTGGCTGTTAGATAGGGTCATAGTTGGGATGTCGAAATGGCTTCGGGAGCCAAGGTCTCTATAGACTCCTTAGTAAAGGAGTGTGTTGTTAACTTGGGACCTTTCACCACCACTTCAGATCTCCACATACTTCCTTTGGGCTCGTATGGAGTCATTTTAGGCATGGATTGGTTATTTACACATAGGTCCAGGATGGATTGCTATCACAAGACTATATCTTGTGCAGATGATCTTGGAGTTGAGTCGGTGATTTTTGGGGTCAAGAGACTTGTTTCTATTCGCACTATCTCTACTATGCAACTCAAGTGATGTGTGCGACGGGGTTATCAAATGTATGCAGTCACAGTCAGTGAACGGATAGAGGATGGGTCTAGTGGGCCATCGCTAGATGACCATCCCATTTTGAGAGAGTATGCAGATGTTTTCCCAGGGGAGCTACCGGGGATGCCACCCCCACATGAGATTGATTTCCATATTGATTTGGTTCTAGGAGCAGAACCTATCTCATGAGCTCCTTATCAAATGACAGCCCCGAGCTCTATGAGCTCAAGTTACAGTTGGAGGGCCTTTTGGAGAAAGGCCTCATCTATCCTAGTGTATCCCCTTGGGGTGCACCGGTTATATTTGTAAAGAAGAAGGATGGATCTTTGCGGTTGTGCATAGACTACCGCTAGTTGAATAAGGTAACAATCAAGAATCGTTATCCTCTTCCTTGCATTGATGACTTGTTTGATCAAATGAAGGGAGCCACGGTGTTCTCTAAGATTGATCTCAAGTCCGGGTACCATCAGTTGAGGATTATGGAGGCAGACATCCATAAGACTACTTTTCGTACAAGGTATGGGCACTATGAGTTCACAGTGGTGCCCTTTGGTTTGACAAATGCCCCCCGCATATTCATGAGTTTGATGAATGGGGTATTCAGGACATTTCTAGATCGCTTCATGCTCATCTTTCTTGATGACATTCTGATTTACTCACGTACGCGTGAGGAGCATGAGGGGCACCTTCGACAAGTTCTTCAGTGTCTTCGTGAGTAGCAGCTTTTTGGGAACTTGGAGAAGTGTGCCTTCTTTCAGTAAGAGATTCAATACTTGGGCCATATCATCTTAGGTGAAGTAATCGCAAGATCGATCCTTCCAAGATTAGAGCCATTATGGATTGGCCGCACCCACTACGATGGACAGAGGTGTGCAGCAACTTCATGGGGATTATAGGGTACTACGGGAGATTTGTCTAGGAATTCTCTCGGATAGCACACCCCATCACTTCCCTTCAGCGGAAAGGGAAGAAGTTTGTTTGGTCAGATAGGTGTGAGCAGGCCTTCAGGACACTGAAGGAGTATCTCACTACAACACCCATTATTGCAGTGCGGATCCACAGGGGAGTTCTTTGTTTGCACAGATGCTTCTTTAGTAGGGCTTAGAGGTGTGTTGATGCAGGATGGCAGGGTTGTAGCTTTTGAGTCTTGCAAACTCAAGGATCACAAGCTTAATTATCCTACCCATGATCTTGAGCTTACGGAAGTTGTACATGCTTTGGTTAGATGGAGACATTTTCTTCTTGGACGAAGATTCACACTCAGGACTGACCATTTGAGTCTTTGCCACCTCTTCACGCAACCCAATCTAAACAGTCGTCAGAGGCATTGGATGGAGTTGCTTTGTGATTATGACATGGAGATATAGCATTTAAAGGGGAAGGAGAATGTGGTTATAGATGCCCTCGGTAGATGAAGGCATTTGAGCATGGCTACTTCAGTGAGCATAGATTTATGGAGCAAGATCCTTCAAAGAACTTCCTCTTGACAGTTTTACATTGCAACTTGAGTAGAGATTGAGTCCCAGAGACCCCTTGAGGGGAAATTTGATGGTTTCTCACTAGAGGTAGATGGTCTTCTCAAGCAGGCAAGAGGTCGGATTTATGTTCCTAGAGATGGAGGCTTGAGGCAGGACATCTTGACAGAGGCACATCGTGCACCCTATTCAGCCCATCCTGGGGTGAAGAAGATGCATGCCGCCTTGAGATAGTTCTATCTGGGAGAGGACTTCGCGTGGATGTGGCTCGCTTTGTGTCATCGTTGTTTAGAGTGCCAGAAAGTGAAGGCCGAGCATCAGCATCCAGCTGGCCTTCTCTATCCTCATGCTATACCAGAGTGGAAATGGGACACCATTTCCATGGATTTCATTATTGGATTACCAATGTCAAGATATCACCATGATGCCATCATGGTCACGGTTGATAAATTGACAAAAGTAGCTCACTTTTCCCCAGTGAAGACCACCTATAAAGCTAGTGTAGTGGCACGTGTTTACTTGGATGAGATTGTCAGGTTACACGGGATTCCGTGGAAGATCATTTGTGACTGCGATCCTTTGTACACTTCTCATTTCTGGACCACCATGCAGTATGTTCTCAGGATGAAGATTAACTTCAACACAACCTATCACCTAGAGACAGATGGACAGAATGAGAGGGTGAATCATATTTTGGAGGATATGCTTAGGATGTATGTGATGGATCAGCAGTCTAAGTGGGAGGAGTATCTGTACCTTGTGGAGTTTGCCTACAATAATAGTTTCCAAAGTTCTATAGGCATGGCTCCTTTTCAAGCCTTGTATGGTAGGGAGTGCAGGACACCCCTTAGTTGGGATAGATTGGAGGATAGAGTATCCTTAGGACCAGCTCTTTTGCAGGACATGGAGCGGCAGGTAGTGTTGATCAGGTAGAGATTGTAGGAGGCACAGGATAGGCAGAAGAAGTACGCTGATCAACATAGAACCGAGCGTAATTTTGATGTGGGCATGAAGTTTTTCCTTCATGTTAGGCCACATAAGATCTCGATCCGTTATGGAAAAGGTTCTAAGTTAGCTCCTCGGTTTTTGGACCTTTTGAGATCCTGGGGTGTATCGCCCGTTGGCTTACCGTCTAAGCATTGCCACCCGGCTTGTCTCACATACATGATGTGTTTCATGTTTTATTCTTAGGAGATACATCACAGATCCTTCTCATGTCGTTGGATTGGACATCATTGCAGGTGCAAGATCAGGGACAGTTGATGGTGGAGCCCGTCCTGTATCATAGATCGCAGGACCCTGGGCCTTCGAGGTAGAGAGATTGATCAGGTACGGGTGCAGTGGGATAGATATGATGAGATTGCAGCCACTTGGGAGGATGCTACTATTTTACGAGTATAATTTCCACATTTGTTCCATTGACTTCCAGGAGGAAGTCGAGTCTAAGGGGAGGGGGATGTAGTGCCCACTTTCCTTAGACACTATTCGAGATACTTGATCCCGACACTATTGGTCACATTTTGGATATTATTATGTTTGATGCAATATGATGTATTAGGGATTATTATGGACATTATTATGTTTTGATTAGTATGATGGTTAGATGTTAGATCCTGGATTAATATTGATCGGATTCGAGATATTTTTATTGAGGATCATTGAGACATTTTTATTATTATGTGGATGATGATATACTAGTTGACATGGACAAGTTATTGATGTTAATTTTAGACATGTGACATTGATTATTATGAATAGCTCTAGTATAGAAATCTATTGGATGATGATATAGTTACAAATTGAATTTTAATGATAAATATTGAATCTTGATATTGTTGTGATTTGGATTTAATGTTTATATATCATTTGGATGTTCTGATATGGCCACGAGGCCGAAGGAGGTATTTTGCATTTTACAGGTTAAAATCACAACAATGTCAGGGGACTAGAGACTAACCATATTGGAATTCAGTGTGAAATCAACAAGGTCACCATGGCAACTATGTTTGAGTTGTATGTTGTGTTTTGTTAGGATTTCCCATGGGGGGATTTCCATTATTGTGACCATGGGGTATATGTGTGTTTTATTTGTTGTGTCCCTTTTTAAAATTATTGTTGTATGTATTTTATTTGTAATGTGCTCTTTATTTTAATTATTTTAATGTGATAGTATAATGTGAGAGTCTTATAGTTAAATTTCAATTATATTAATTGGGATGTGGAAGATAAATTAAATGTTATTGTCTTGGTTAAAAATAAAAATTGATATATATATTATAACCATATGATAGATAAATAAATCTTTATGTCAAAACATGTAATAAATAAATGTCATAAATATAAATGCATGTGTAAGAAATTGTAAGAGGATGTAAAAGTTGTGTAAGTAAAATGATAGATTGTGTAAGGCAGATTTTGGAGTGTAGAACACTCCATCCTCTTTGAAACTCGGATTTGGTCTTGGGAGCCTAAATTGGAGGCTTGTGGGACAAGTTAAACTTGTCCCACACCTCTCAAAACCTCCACCAACCATGTTTATTAATTTGGAGTCAAAATCAGATTATTTTATTGAATTTTGACTTGATTTATTGTAAGAAGTGATTGCACTTGTCTTACAAATTTTAAATGCATTCCCTTTTGGGGTATGGGCTATTGTGTGTGTAAGTGATTTTGTCATTTTTTTCATTAATGGTGATTTGTTGTTGATGTGGATTGCACTCTTGGGGAAGGAAGAAAAATGATGTGGCATCCCACTTGGAATCCACATCATCCTCTTCCACCCTCTCCTTTAAAATTTGATTTCCTCCTCATTTTGAGGTTGTTGAAGGTTGGAGATTTCACTCTTGGGTCAAATTTTTCTCTTGCCTTTGGAGCTTGCTTTGTGGAAGAGCTTGGATTGATTCACATGCTTGTACATTGCTATTTTGGGACTATGTTTTGAGCATCAAAGAACTGTTGTTTTGGAAACAAGTCTCCATTATGGAGAGGTAGGCTCTCATATTTTATAAATTGTTGTTTTTCCCTCTTTTAGCATGAATTTTTGAATGTGTTGTGTTTGTAATTCTTAGAGGGATGGGTAGAATTCTTAGGGCATGGTGTGGAGAGAAGACTATGAGGTTAATCAGAGGAGGGATAAGGGATTTGCCATTGGCACTTGTCTTGAGGAGGGAGTGTTGGTTGGAATCCACCTAGGAAAAGAATATGCATGCATTTCTTACTTTGGGGGAGGTATAAGGGATAAATTTGGAGGAGGGATAAGGAGGGGTTGAGGAGGGATAAGGTTTATGGGATGGTTATGTTCTTGGTGGTTGTTGTAGGTGGATGTCCAATTTCAACATGGGAGGCATAAGGAGACCTCCATAGTTCTTGCTCTTGTTTGGCTTGCTTGCTCAAGCCTTTGTGATTGTATGACTATTTTCTAATGTAGTTGAGAACTGCTGCCTTGTTTTGATTTGTGTTTTCTTTGATTTTTGTGATACATGAGTGTTGCTTGCATGTGAAAGAATTCCATGTTTCCATGAGTTGAATTATCATGCTCCATTTCAATATGGTTGGGGCTCGGGGGCCAATGGGGAAAGATGGCTTCTATTTTCCCATTGGGTATCTTGGTTGGGTGGAGAGTGTTTGCCTTTCCCCCTTCCTTAGTATGATTAAAAGATAAAAGATGAAGAAATCAGTCTATTGTTGTTTGGAGCTTGGAGAAACCAGTTTGATAGTCATTTCCTTTTAGCAAGTTCATTGTAACCTTCCCACTTTGAAGTGGATGATTTGTATTGTTAGTTGTAATGATAAGACATCTTGTATTGAAATTAAAAGGTTGAAAAAGTGAATTGTAAAGAATTATTATTACATACTTGTGTTATGAGAAGAATGTGAAAGAAAGAAATATGTATTGTGCATCAGAACTTGAAATTCAAAGAAAGAGATAAATTGTTGAATTATTGTTGGAAATAAAATAAAGAATTACATTCCTTTCTCAAAATTTCATTGTTGTATTAGATTCGAGTTGCTGTTGTGAAATGAAAACTCTGTTTGAAAGAGATTAAGAAATAGCATTGCCAATAAATGTATTGTGTTTAAAATCAAAACTAGAGTTTAAATTTTGCATATGAATTTTCAATTAATTGTTTGAATCAATTGAATGTCTTAGATAATATTTGAAATGCCTCCCCATATTTGGAAGATGCAAATTGGTTAATAAACTTGTTAGCAAATGATCTCTGTTTCTTTCTTTAATTCTGGCAATGAATTTCATCAAAAATGTACAGTTCATATTTTTAGTTAAAATTGAGAAAGGAAACAAAGTATTATAGATGTATTAGGTCCTATTGAACCCACATTGAACTTCATATTTAAGACAATATCTCAAAAACTCTATCAAATCCAATTTTAACTTCACAATCCAACTTACTGTAAAAAAAAAAATGTAAAATTTACCAAATGCAACCCAATATCCAAATTTTACTTTGAAAATATACTTAAACTTACCCAAGACCATTTCCCAATGCTCAATTTACATTCTCAGAAGAAGAAATATCAAAATTGAATCAAATCTCCCAAGTTGGAAAAACTACCAGTTTTAAAATTATAATCCCTGCAGATTGATTTCTTAAAATTGACCCTCTAAACTTCACCAAATTCTAAAATTGATGATTTCTATGCAAAGAGGACTCGAGATATTTCCGGAAAGTCCTCATTTTCCTAAAATGGAGCTCCTTATCAAAAGTTATGGACATTTGAATTTTTACATCAAAATGGCCATCCCAAACCAAAAATTGAATTAATTCGACCTTAAAAAAATTTAAATTTTGAACTTTGGAAAAATTTCCTAAAAATTCCATGGCCCCGCCAACCTCTCATCCTATCAAAAGTTTCCATGTGGCACCTTGGAGGGGCAGGCCCTTAATAAAAAACTTAACTTTTCCAAAAATTTGTCTTGGGAAAATTTCCCAAATTTTCCCGCAACCCTGCGGCCCCCAACCAATCACGTGCTGACACGTGGCAGGGGGGTACACTGATAAAAATAGAAAACTTAATTTTTTTTTTTTCTTTGGGAAAATTTTCACTTTTCTCCCCGCAACCCCGCAGACCCGCACCAATCACGTGTTGACACGTGGCAGGGAGGGCCCATGGATTTAGAAATGAAAACTTAACTTTTTGCCCTTTTGGAAAATTTTCACTTTTTCCTCCGCCCGACCTGCATCCCCGCAGCCAATAGGATGTTGACACATGTCCCCATGGGTACACGAGTCCATGCAATTCTTTTAACCTTTTAACCCCATGGGTGAAAAAATCCAAATTACCTCCGCCGGCCCGCGGCCAATCACAAAACGCCAAGTGGCCATTTGAGCAAGTGCGGAGGCATGGAGGAAAATTTTCCTTTGAAAAATTGAGACTTTGGTTTTGGGAAAAATTTCAAATTTTTCCCCGCGACCCACTCGCCTGCACCAATCACGTGATGACACGTGGCATTTGGGAAAATTTTCCCAATTTTCTCCCTATCCCCGTGGACCTCCAAGGGAAAATTTTCCCTAAAACTCCACCCGGCCATAACTTGAGTTTTACAAGGAGTTAGGAGGACTTCTTTATATGGTTGGAAAGGTGAGGAAATTTCCTATCCAATGAGCCTAGTTTAGGAAAGTTTTGATAACTATAATTTTGTGAAAAATCTAGTTGAAGTTCAGGGCTTGATAGAGAGCAGGCCTGGCGATAAATTTCTCCCTGAACTTTAGTAAAACTTGTAACCTCCAAATTGGAGCCTTGTAAACTTGTTATAACATAAAAATGGAAATCTTGTATTTGGTTAATCAGAATTTTTCTGGTACCTATTTAGTTTCAAACTAGTTTCTTGCAACTTGGTTGTAGACTCTTCCTAAAAAAATTATTCCATAATTTTCCTAGTTTGTTTCTTGGTCTCAAGTGGTAGTGAAGCAGGCATCACATATGGTGTTATATTTTTGGTGCTATATTCCATAAAAAATTATGGTGTTATCCAATAACTAAATTGTTACATTTAACACCAAATTTGGTGTTACATTTAACACTAAATTTGGTGTTATATATAAAGTGTTATATTTTTGGTGTTATATGCCATAACAATTTTTGGTGTTATACAAAAACTACCACACAACTAACACCAACATTGTTGAATAAAAAATTGGTGTTATATGCCTGAATTTTAGCATTTTTGTGTTATATTGCCTAAAATTATTGTAGTGATATATAGATCATCTTTGTGTTTTTGGATGTAATGTAAGTATGCATGCTTCCAAAATGAAGAGAACAAAAAATGGATATGAAATATGAAAAGTAAATCTTATTGGGTTATAATGAAGAGACATTGGGTTACAGACTCATGGATCCAAAAACCAGGAAAATCTATATCAACAGGGATGTTGAGTTTCATGAGAAGAGTGGGTCATATCTACCTTTTACATGCTCACCTAATGAACATATCGCTCTTGTTATAAAAACTAAATATGGTATAATCTCTAATGATAACAATGATGACAAGAATGATGGTAATGATCTGGAAGTTCCACCACTATAAGAAAAAAAAATGTATACCAAAAATATACTAATGTGATACAAGATGCTAAGTTAGATGGAGTCCCAGACACATCCATCCTTTGGACTAAAGAATCACAATATGGCTTGATAAGAGGCCTATTTTACCTTAGTGATTACAATTGTTTATTATCTTTATCCCTCTACAATCCATGAATCCCTAGAGTAAAAAACATTGCAAATATGCTATGAATGCAAAATATTAGTCACTGATGAAAAATAACACATGACATCTTGTAGATCTACCACTAGAGAAGAATCCAATTTGTTACATATATATCTTTAAGATTAAGTATAAAGTAGATGGTAGTATTGAAAATCATAAAGAAATGCTTGTAACAAAAGGATATGCTCAGAAAGAAGGTATTAAATATGAGGAGACAATTGGTTCCACAACCAAGATCAAGATTATCGGGAAGATATTTTCTCTAGCTTCTCACTTTAGCTGAAAACTTCCACCAAATGGATGTAGAAAGTTCCTTTTTAAATATATATTTATAGTAATAATTCTACACGAATCAACCAATTTTTTTTTCATACTTGAAAAGAGGATAATGAGCGAAGACTCATTAAGTCATTATATGCTATCAAATAGGCTCCCGAACATGGCATATAAATATTTGATGAGTATCCCATTCATTAAAAATTATAGAGGAATCCCTATGATTCCAATATCTACCTCAAAAAAATAAGGGGGCTTGAGATTATTTTTGTACATATCAATGATCTAGTAATCACTAGTGGTTTAGTGAAGATGATCAATTCTACGAAGAAATATATTAATTGATCGTTGACGAGAACAAATATCAGGCTATTACACTATTGTTTTAGACTGGAAGTATGGAAAAAGGAACACATTTTTGTGTCTTAAATGAAATATGCAAAGAGACTTCCTCGAGAAGTTTTAAATGATGTACAACACACCATTTTCCTAACCTATAAAGTTAAATCTTAAATTATATCGTGACAATCCTTCTTCACAAGAAAATATCTCTCTCTATTATTAGTTAGTTGGGAGTCTCATTTACTTGACATATATTAGGCCAAACATTAGATATGTTGTGAGTTATGTCTAATGGTTCATGCAAGAGACAAAAATATGTCACTAGAAAACAACAAATTGGATTTTGAGATATATCAGAGGAATAATGGACTTTAGCCTAAGTTACAATAAGAATGATAAATTGTTCTTGATAAGATATTTAGACTAAAATAATGTAGATAATTTTGATGATAGGAAATCCACTTGCAGATATGTATTCTTTTTAGGATATAGTCACATAACACGAGGGAGAAAGAAATAAAACTTTGTTTCTCAATCTTCCACCTGAAGCATAATATCTCACCGCAAGAGGAGTTGTCTACGGCTAACAATATGGATATGTTTCATACTTGAAGGACTAAGAGTAATACATAAGCAATGACCATATTGTATTTTGATAATGAAGGTGTTATAAAAATTTTTGAAATCTAGTGTTCCATGAAAATAAAAACACATTGAGGTACATGTTTATTTCATACATTAGCATGTTCTACTACGAACATCCAACTCTAGTTTTTCCGATAGAATAACAACATGTAAATATATTCACAATGTTACTTGCATGGGATAAATTTGAAGCATTTAGAGAATATATCTCTTGTTCACTTGAGACCATGTTGAATTAAGGGGGAATGCTAGGATTAGTTTTAAATAATTCAACATTTTGTAATAACCAAAGTTTGTTGTAGTAAATTTTGGGTTGGTAATTCCTCATTTGCTATGTTGTTAGGGAGGTTATGTAAAATCTACTATCTTATAATATCATTTGGTTTGCTAAACTTGTATACATATTTTGCAATCCTAAAGGACATGTATTTGGGTATACAATGCCAATATAAATTTCAACCATACTCTATGAATGGAATGACCATTTAATATTAATAAAATATTATTTGATTTTGGTCAACACGTTCTTGAGTGGACCTGCACTCCACAAAATTATGTGAGAAATCAAAACCTAACATTTAATTCAAAACATAAATTTATTGAATAGTGAGAATTTAGAAATCACCACAACTTAGATATTAAAAATCTTCCTAACAATCACAATTATGACTTTTAATTTATTTTATGTAACCTAGACCATGTCTAGAATAATAGTAGAAAATAATATTATTTAATGCAAGTCACTTATCAATTGTAATGTTAATTAATATAAAACCATATTATATTTCATAGATTTTTAAAAATTGTACCAAAATAAGGCCAAAAATGGTCAAATTATTACATAGTCACCAATAAAAAAAAGAGAACCAATTTTCTATGAAATTTTATTATTACAAATTTGTGAAATCAGCACCCTCACATTAGAGATATTGACATTGGAACAAAACATAAATAATATTGGTTTGAAAATGCTAAGATAATTAAGTAGCCTAAAAGGTATAATATCTTGTCAAAGGTAGAAACTAATGATTTTTTTATTGGGATCTCGGGGTTCGAAATATGGGTATTAATATTAATATGTGTTGTGTTGTTGTAGAGGAAAATATGCAACGTGGTTTTACATTAATAATGTAATCAACACAAAATAATGCACATACCGATATTTTATTATGTCGTTAAGTATGTTGTTATATGCATGGACCTTAAGTAAGTAAAGTATTCATTGGAGACAAAATCCTTTGTCCATCCACCTGTTTTGATTATTTCTATTTCATTTCTCTCTTACATCTGGCATTTCTATACCTAGTTTATGGTCGAGTCACGAGGATCCCTATCTGCCAGTCAAGATTTTCACATATGTTTTCATTTATCCTAGGACACTAGTGCCCATTCGGACACCGACACTCGGGCACTCTTGTCCATTCGGACGCTCTTATCCTCTTTTTATTTTTACACTTTTTGATATTTGTGGTTGGAATTTTTAGTTTTCTTATCCTTATCCCAAGCTCATAGTTGGAATTTTGTGTCACTACTATTGAAATTCAAATACGAGATTCATATATATACACAACATACACTTTATTATTCTGGTTGGAAATTCTAAGGGGAAATCACATCTACATACTATCACTATCATCAAAGGGATTACATTTTTGGGCTATATACACTACATAGGAAGAGGAAGTGCTCAATTCCATATCACACATTTACATTTTATCTAGATACAATCCTACTATCTTGGCATCATCGAACGAGGAAATATAATGAAACTATTACACACACAAACACAAAGAACTACATGGATTCTGGAATGTAGTGTAACTATCAGTCATAAGTTCACTCATCGGGTGATAGTCGGGTCGATCGACTTCACATATTGCATTTTTCATTTCATTTTGATGTGTTTTTGAGCTTGTGCAGTAGCTAGGTTTTTTTATAGTTATAGGTACCCTCAATGATTAAAGAGTGAAGATCGGATGATTGACATGAAGTGGAAGAAAACCCTAGAGACACATAAGAAATCATATTTTGAGCTTCTACACGGTCACAAGTGCCGGTGAATAGTCACCACTACCCAGGTTCCCTTGTCCAACAGACCTTTGGGTGCCCATGTTTAGAATCATTCTCAAATTCCAAATTTTATAGAGAGAAGTTGTGATATTGTTTCAATCCTATTCAACACTTTAGACTTCCCATACCAGTTCCATATTGCATAGGATTCAGCTAAGTCCTTTATCTCTCCTATTTACTTATAGTTTCGCATTGGTTGAGTGCTTAGAATCTATATATTTGTTGTATTTTACCATATCATTTACTATGCAATTACATTTAATTTTATGTTTATTAAATCATTTTGTGTACCCGCTCTCCTTCGAACTTCTTTCCCTAGGATCCCAAAAACCCTCATGGCTAAAAAGAGGTCCCCATCTCCTAAGCATAATATGGCCGATACATGCCTACAACCCTTTTTTGATGATACTACTGTAGAATATGAATTTTGTGACCTTTATCGCAATCCTAAATGTGATTCTTCCATTCTTTAAAAACTTATTCAAAACAATCTTCCTATAGACCATGACACTCGACATTTATATAGTCTTACCGAACAAAAGCATTGTTTAATGTTCTTCTTCATATTCTATATTCACCCATGTTGTTGCACCTTCTTATCCTCGTATTATAGCACATGATAATATTACTGTAGATTCTTTTCTTAATCATGTTCTTTGTTGTGACAATATGGATACTAATAATTCTATTTCTAATGCTAAAAATGTAAATGTGCATGATGTTTTTTTATTAGTAGTCAAGATGAATGTAAAGCTATATCTCCTACTCTTCCTACTTCTAAAAATGTTTCCAATGATTGCAATGATAAATCTGATATTAGTACTCCTACTACTTCTTTGTATGTTGATGATAGTCTTGATGAAATACTTGCTTGTGAAAATATGACTGATAGTGATGTTGATTATGCTTCTGATCATGAACATGTTAGTGATGATGTTACTTATCTTAAGACTGCTGAATGTGAATTTACTACTCTTCTTTCTTCTACTTATGAAATTGTTGCTCATGATGATTCTAATCCTACCACTAGTAAACCTCTCATTGTATCTCCTGAGTCTACATCTAGCATTCCCATAGAGCCTCCATGTTATTCTCCTCCTCTTCCACCTCCTCATCCTTCCACATCTTCTCCTCCTCATGTTCCCATGATCACTCACAATGCCTCTCACTTCACCAACCATTCCTTCACATGATATTCTATCCCTCATGCATGTTGTTGGAACTTTGCAATCTCAATTTCATACACTCACCCTTAAAATTAAAGCCTATTATGCTTCCATTGACAATAATTCTCTACATGGAAATCCTATTCCTAAAAAGATTCAAAATTCCACTTTCCCAAAGGACTTCATTATGCCTAACTTCTCATATTTTGATGGCATTGGAAATCCTTATTTACATCTCAAGCATTATCGTTCAGCCATGTCTTCTTATTCTAATGACCGCTTCTTACTCAAAGCATTTTTTTCATAGCCTTGTGGATCATGCTCTCCAATGGTATACTCACTTGTCTTATGGTTACATTAGTACTTAGTGTGGTATGGAGGATTTTTTTCTTAAACAATTAATAACTAATAATGGTCCTATAGTTACATATGAATGCTTGGATTCTTTGCATCAAGGAAAGAAACGAACCAATTTTATATTACATTTTACGCTTCAATTCTTGTATTCATCAGTTATTATTTCAGCCCATTGATTTAGAAAAGCAATTTATCTTTTGTCATGGCTTGATTCCTACATTGAAAGAAAAACTATTATATGATACATGTGAATATTTTACTCTCTTATGCTACAAAGTCATTGATTTAGAACAAGATTTAATTATTTACACATATTATATCACCCTCTTCTACTTCTTCTACTAATTCATCATCTACTACTTCTTCTCCTCTTCCATCCATTAAGATTCCTCCATGGTCCCCATATCTACCTTTGTGTAAGTGGTTTCCTTCCCCTCCACCATGTTGGAATTCACCTAATTATTATTCATCTCCTACTTGTTAACATTACAATTCTCACATAATGAAAACCACATGATGTTCTGCGAACCTTACTTGATAAGTGGCTCATCTTTTTACCTTCTACTCAACATCATCCACCTCACCGCTTATAGCGCCAACGTGACCACCCTTTCTGCAATTTCCACCACATCAATGGCCATCGTGATAATGATGCTATGCTCTCCATGATCACTTACAAAAATTAGAAGACAAAGGTTTCATTTCTTTGTGTTTTCCATCTTGTGATCGTTCTCTTCTCCTATTCCACATAAGTGTGCTTCCATTATGTTCACTTGTCTCCTTCACCTCCATCTAAAGTAGTCATCCGCCCACCTCCTAAGGTCATCATCCATCTGCATCCTCCATCTAATCCACCTATGGTTGCATCATCTCATTCTTCACAAATTTCTATAGTACCTCATTAGCTTCCTAAGCCCCTTGCTTCCGCACTTCCTCCCACCACACCTTCTATTCTTGGCTCCATTCCATCTGCCATCTAATTAAGAACTTATTATCACATAGTTACTTTCTTAACATGCTCCATATATGCCTTGTAGGCCTCTTAATCTCTAGTAGATGACATACATTTTCCACTTCATCACCCTATGACGCACTCTCATGCTATGGTTCACACTTGAATGTTGAGGGAATACTACATCAATGAACCTATCCTTTCACAACTCATGCTATGTGCTTAATGTCATATCTTTCTCTAGCATCTCCTTGCACGTGACAAACCCATTTACCAATGAGGCACTCTTTTTCTATGGTTCATTCTCAACCGCCGAGGGGATTTTATAAATGAACCTCAATCTCACACTAGGAGAAAATTCTCTTCTTACCCCCTTCATTCTAATCACACATAACTACACCCATTTTTTTACATTCTCTCATCATACCAATACCAACACATCATTATTCTATTACTCTTTAGATTATCTATTATATTACATCACATACCTCTATTTCTATTCATCACATAATAAACTCCTCATTTTCATTTAAGTACAAATCTACACATCCACACACATACGATATATATATATATATATATATATATATATATCAATCCAAAAATCATAAGTTGTAAAATACATCAGAACCATCGGTGGGAAGAAATCCCGTATGCATCACTACAACATGTATAATACATCATACATCCTCCTCACTATCACTATATACAATCGTGGGAGCTCTAGAACTAGATGCTTCACCGCTCACTCTACGCCGCTGATCTCAACCTCTATATCTCTCCAAATTACTTTGTAATATCACAATCTTAGCATTTTTCTCTAAAAATTGGCACTATAGCTCAACATATTCGAAAACACATCTTGAGCTAGGGCTCCTCCTCCTACGACCTATCTATCTCACTTAGTCTCTACACGAGCCTCATCATGCTCACTCAATAACACAATACACATGGTTGTTGCATACACATGGTTGTTGCTATAGCCACTGGCTCAAAAAATGGGCATGCTCACCCGCAATAGCATCAACTCTCTCTAACATACCACCTCCCATGAGCACATATGGAGGCACGTTCCACATTAACGTGTGTATCAACGAATCTACAATCAATGACCAATAGGCATCACCTACAAACAAAAAAACTAACATTAGTTACTACAAACCTTCACCATATAATAACCAAACAACAAACTAAAAATAGAAATGAAAATACTTACATTCGGCTCCTGCCATTGCTACACCATCTACATCATGGGAAGGTGCATGCTCCTCTACTCCTCCAACTACCGGTCCATCGGCCACATCTAACACTACTGGAAATAGAAACACCCATCAATGTGTCACCCACCACTCACCTGTAGGCCTAGGTGTACCCTGCGTCATCAATATTTATAGGCTCTATAGCCACATCTACCTCATCTGGACTAGGATGCACTAGCTATGCTCCTGTCGGGCCCGACCTCACTCCCTGGTCATGTAGCTACTCTTGTAGATCTTAACCATATGTATGGATCTAGGAGCACATTTTGGGCCATGCCAAACTGTCTAGATACTTTCTCATCCTGGAATAACTTAGTCACCTTGGGAAACTATCCTCTAACCACATGGTGCATCGTATGCACTGCAACTCCACACCATCCTCTACCCATCCACCATAATCTCTATACGGTCTCCATATAATGGTCCTAAGGCCCATCTGATCTAGCATCAACCTATAGGTGGTCATATCCATCCTCATACTATGGGTACCTACCCACCTCGCCATAAATATCTTAGGTCAAGACTAATCGGCTTGTGGCCCACTAAGTGGCCTCAATATTGCTATATGCTCATATGCCCATACATGCAATAAAGTGGTGGATCCTATTCTACCCCCATGATCCTCCTGAGTAAATCTATACAAATCTCTATACAAGTGGGCCAATACACACCACACCCATGCATACCTAGTCCCATGTTCCTCTATACTGTGAAAAATATCATGCATCTTGTACAATATCCCAACTCCGCCACCCTCCATTGATATCAATGATGTTAGAATCACTGCAATAAAATTTTGCAACCACGGAGCACTAGATCTCAATATCACATCTAAGCTAATATGAGTCTTTTCCTATACTCATGTGCTTGTAAAATATCACCTCTTCACCCTCATTTACCTCTAGTCATCCACTATAGTCATCACCTATACTATATCTCCTACAATAGGAAACCACACTATCCGATATACATCCTCTAGGGTCATCGTTATCTCACCAGTAGGTAACCAAAATGTATATGTATATGTGCACCATCTATTACACAAAACAGTCAACATAGACATATTATGGGGTACCTCCCTAATCTAGCAATGTGTCGCAAGATGACACGGTCTAGTATATCCCACTCCACATCTAACAACCCCAAAGTGAGAAATGTACTCAAATGAAGACCCTCCAAAAATTTCTTGAGTGTATATCCCTCTGCACAACACAAAAAGTAACAAAATTATTCCATTAGTACACTATACATATTGTAGAAATAACTTATCATAACATAAAACTAAGTAGAATATAGCATTTCAAAACATAGTGCCCAAAACCCTGCTCTCACACGCTAATGCCTAAGAGCAGTCAAGGGTGCCTAAAGCAAGTCACCAAACTGAATCTGGGTGCTAGTGTCCCTAGGAAAAAAAAGCCTTGGCCATTTCTACCCAAATCAGAAACACTGAAAAATACAAAAAAAATAAAATTTTCCTTAAATTGATG
This sequence comes from Taxus wallichiana var. yunnanensis, assembly GCA_018340775.1. Taxonomy (NCBI): domain Eukaryota; kingdom Viridiplantae; phylum Streptophyta; class Pinopsida; order Cupressales; family Taxaceae; genus Taxus; species Taxus wallichiana. The sequence continues at coordinate 568,126,799 of CM031237.1, read as the reverse complement.
AAAACAAACATATTTGACAAAATTTTCCAAAAATAAACACTCTTACCAACTCATCTGTAGTTTGCGAATCCATGAATGTCACTACCCTCTCAAATCTAGTCAAACTCATTGCTCTAACATGTGGCATCCTCACAACCTAGAGCTCCAAATTTTACTTGATCTAGGTACAAATGACAATAATGTTCACTTTTCACTATTGCTATATAGAGTAATTCCAATTTTTCATATACTATAGTTACTATTTGTAACCACTTTTACAACTAATACACGTTGCATAATTTTTCTCATATCTTGAGCCTCATAACTTTGTTTGTCTCTCTGTTTGCACCATATGGATCATAATTTCCTCTAGCACCATACCATATAAATTTCAACATATCATATTCACATATAGCACATGTATTATTCAATATCTATTCACACTGTGACTATACTATCTAATACTATTTATTGTTTACTATTACAACATCTTATATGTCTTGATTTTGACTCAGTGCTCATTTCTCCACCCTTCACCCTTTCACCGAAAGGGGGAATATAATCAAGATCATCCTATAATCCCTCTTAGGTTACAATACAGTCAATCGACACTCCTAGCATATTACTATTATAACTTGCTTTGATCTCATTCAAACAAAGGAACAATCATTCTATATTACAATCAATACTTTCTACTATTTCAAATTTATTCCCCAAATGACCTAATCTAGGGGAAAAGCAAAACCTCTCCATGAGTAATTTACTAAGTACACAATCTCAAAGAAATCTTCTATCATTCAAAGCAAATCAATCAATCAGTTCAATAAGCATACTTACTATCTCTCCCTAGATGACCTAACTTGGGAGCTACATTACATTATTATCACTTCCAGATGACCTAACTTGGAATCCATCCAAAATTTCAAATCAGAACACCCGTTACTATAGGAGTGGGGGTAATGAGACGTCAATGTATTTCCTATACTGCTCCTATATGGGTCCTTCAATCGGGACAAACAATTTTTCAAACAGAACTAAATTAAACTAATTAGAACTAAATCTAGTCTCTATCTTTCTACAGTGGTTGAACCTTTTGAGGATATATTCATGGATGGAGAGTAGAACTAGAATTATCTCCCTAACACTCTTCCTCTAGCAACATGACACCCAAATCCTCCCATTTACAAACAAGTCGGGTTGGAAATTTATCATTCCCTACCTCTTTAATCTCCTTTGACAAAAATTCAAAATATCCAAAGTCTCAAAATCATTTCAATTATTTATCCAAGTGATCCTTAATATAGTTTACTATCTCCATTTACACCACATGGATCAAAAAAATGATCCATGATTCTGCCATGCTACAAGTTTCTACATTCTACACGCACTTTGCAACATGGCTTCTCTGAAATCTATACAAGTATGTTCCTTACTTCCTTTACACTACTTGAATTTCATTCAAATAGCATAAAGGGGGAAAATGTAGACACAAAATCATGCACATACTACTATTTTACTATGTCGTCAAGTATGTTGTTATATGCATGGATCTTAAGTAAGAAAAGTATTCATTGGTGACATAATCCTTTGTCCATCCACTTGTTTTGATTGTTTCTATTGTATTTATCTCTCACATATGTCATTTATGTACCTAGTTTTGGTCAGGTCACAGGATCCATGTCTACCAATAGTTTCACATATGTCATCATTTATCCTAAGACACTAGTGCCCATTCGGACACTAGTGCCCAAGCGCTCTTGTCCATTTGGGTGCTCCTATCCTCTTTGTTATTTTTACACTTTTTGACATTTTTGGTCGACTTTTTAGTTTTCATATCCTTATCCTGAGCTCATAGTTAGCCTTTTGTATCACCTGGTTTCAAAATTCAAACAAGAGATCCATATATATACACAACATACACTCTATTATTCTAGCTGGAAATTCTAAGGGAAATCACATCTACATACTATCACTACCATCAAAGGGACTACATTTTTGGGCTACATACATTATATAGGAAGGGGAAGTACTCAATTCCATATCACACATTTGCATCTTATCTAGCTATAAGCCCGTTATCTTGGCATCATTGGTGTAAGGAAACCTAAGGAAACTATTACACACACAAACACAAATAACTACATGGAGTATGGAATGTAGTGCAATGCTCGGTCATAAGTTCACTCATCGGGTGACCTTTGGGTTCATTCACATTGATTTCATTATGATTTTATGTGTTTGTGAGCTTGTGCAGGTAGCTAGGGTTTGTTTTGTAGGTTATAAGTACCCTCGATGATCAAAGAGAAAATTTTAATTGATTGACATAAAGGGACCATGAAACCCTAACGACACAAAATAAAGTAGATTTCAAGCTTCTGTGTAGTCACCAAAGACCAGCGTCGTTGTCCTACACACTTGGTCACCCATGTCTAGAATCATTCTTAGATTCCAAATTTTACAGAGAGCAGTTGCAACACTATTTCAATCTTGTTCAACACTTTACACTGCCCAGATCAGTTCCATATTACACAGGATTCAACTAAGTCATTTATCTCTCCTATTTACTTATAGTTTTTCATTGCTTGAGTGCTTAACATATGTATCTTTACTGTATTTTACCATATTAATTACTCTACAATTAGATTTAATTCTATGTTTATTAAATTAGTAATACATCTAACCACATACTTTACAATTCATATAAAGTCATTAAAATCAATTATAATACAAAGAACAAAATGTTTTTAATGTACTAATAATCAATAATAGGGATTTTAGAAGAATTATGGTTTTTCACAATTTTGGAGCTAATATAGTGTAATATTATAGACACTAATTTTTTTTAAATCATTATAACATCATGCTTTTGACAAACTTGATATATGCAACTCGTGAAAAATGTAAATAAGTCTTAATGGTGCAAGTCCTTATTATTTTTCTTCTATTTCGTTTACAATTTATGTTGATTTTGATTTCTAGATGTTTACTTATGTTTTTATGATATTTCAAAAATACCTTTGGTATATTTCATTATGTATTTAACTTTTGGAAGACCACACAATAATTTTTTCATGACCATAGTATGGTCTTGAATGAGATGTATTGTCATAAACCTTTTTGAGTTTTGGGTCCTTTCTTCCCTTTGGGTCCCTTCATTTCTATTATATCTTTCAAATTTTATGTTCATGGTTGGATTTGTGTGCCAAGTAAAAATCAAAATTCAAGGTGATATACTCCTATATATACAAGTTAATCTTGAACATTTACATTCTAGGAAGCACCTATCTATGTACCATATATTGAGCTAGAAAATTAAGAATACAATCTTCATACTACATATCATAACCTAGGAGGGAATAATATTATTTCACATATATGCACACAAGGGTTTAATGGGAGAAAAGTATCATAGCCCACTATCAGTGTGGAGGCACAAGGGAAACTCTAGGTCAAGGGGCTTAGATTACATGCACACTCGCACAATGCATTAGGAGAACTACACTTATTTTGAAATGTAGTGTAACTCTTAGTGAATACAAACAAAGTAAACATCAAGGTCAATTTGACTCAATCATTTACATCTTTTATTTTTTACATATAATGAGAGCTTGAGGTTCTTATAGGAAGATAGGCTTGTTTTGTAGGTACAAGTGCCAAAGTTAGGGTTTTAGGAGAATATGAACGTAAAAAGTGTGATACATGTGATAACAAAGGAACCATGAAAAATCATAACCTGTCGAGGTTAGCGGTCCAAGATAGTAGAAAAGGTTAGTTTGTAGAATCTGGTCTTGACCATTCCTACGGTCCTACCCCTATATGATTTTTGTGAAGAAAACTGATCTAAGTTCACTAATATATATTCATACATCCTAGATCAAGAAACGACACTTTGTGTTTAAAAGTGTCCTAAGATAGCTAAGTCACCTTTCTAACCCTAATTGTGCTTTCAAATGTTTTATTAGTTTGACATGCTTTAAAATAGCCTAGTTTCCATTAAAAATATGCAAATAACTATATTATTCTATGCCTTGTAACATATATTATTCAATCATAATTAAATCAATTTAGTTAATCATCATTAATTAATATAGGGTTAATACATTTTGGTGAACCTACCCATTTTCAAAACCTTTACCTAGCTTAGGGTTTAGCTTGTTTATTCCATAGTTAAGCCTTGTTACATTTAAAACCTAAGACATTTAGTTTTTATTATCTAAGTTAGATATGGATTGTCATAGGGATTTACAAAAACACAACTACTACTTGTAGTGCCCACACTTTTATAGCTCAGTTACTTGTTGTTCCTCTTACTATTAGACATGTTTTGATAGGGATTTGTTATATTTTGGACATTACATTAGGAGATTTGATCTGATTAGGCATGTATGGAATTTTAGGTGTATAGCACCAATTTAGCTTGATTACTATGTTATCGAATTATCTTATGATGTCATGGATACTAATTGATATGATGTTGTTTTGGAACGTAATTATATTGATGGATACTTAGTTTGTTGCATGTTGGGGTTCTATGGATATATGTCATTTCATCATTATATCTAACTTATTGTGAATTTTGTATAATTGGGGCACGTTGTCACATTTCTTATTCCAGAGAGATGATATGCTAGTTTAGAACTCATTGATATCTTACTGAGTAGTGGATTCATATTTTATCAGACAAGTACGTTTAATGTGTGCAATGAGTGTGCAGGTGACATGTCACAGGAGAACATGGGATTCAGGCCAGCTACGCAACTTTACACAAGCAGCCCATGGGGCTAAGTCCTAGCCATGTTTATTACTTGAGGATTTAGCATTAGAATTATTATTTTGGGCACCATCGGTGACCCTCATTTGTAATGTAATATGTCTTGTATTATTAATTTTGCTTAGGGTGTTTAGTTTGTGTTGTAAACTTGTTTAGGGGAATTAATGACCCCACTTGCATTAAGTTTTGAATTAGTTTAATGATGTACTTAATCAAAAGGGTTTAGGGTCACATGTGAACCCTTGGGTGGGCCCCACACCCTCTACCCTTGTGCCAAATTTTCCAAACCCGAAATTGGGTTATTTTAGGCATTTTTAGGGACCCCTTTTTAGTTTGGGAGTTCCCTTAACATGAAAATGAGCCCTTAGACCCTACCTAATAGGTAGTGGGCTTAATTCCAAGGCTAGAGGGAGTTTTCCCTCCATTTTTGCCTCTCCTTTGGTCACATCCATGTAAGAGGTATGGATAAGTGTGCTTTGTTAAAAGTTGCACAAGATTGTTTTGTTATCATTTTGGGTATTTTGGGAGAAGAGGGCTAAAAGTCATTTGATCCTTTCTCTCTTTTATCTTTGGCATCTTTGACCTTGAAGGAGGAGAGGGGTGACACATGTCACCCCCTCATTTTTGAGGATTTTTTTGCTCCTCTTCAAAATTCCCCTCATGGGAAAAGAAGAGAACTTTTTTTTTTTTTGGAGTCTTGTGGATTTGGAGCTAGAGTTTTCTTGGGTGAAGAAGTGGAAGAGATTGGTTTTGGAGAGATTTTCTTTGAGGTAGGCTTCTTGAGCTTTATTGTGTTTATTATATCATGCTAGAAATTAGTTGTTTACTTGGAAATGTATGTTGTTGTATGAATATTTTGTTTTTTGTTATTTGATTTTGCTCCCTCCATCATATGGCATGATGGAGTTTTGGAGTTGTGGGGAAGAGAGGGAATTTTTCCCTCTAAATCCTTATAGGCTTGATGGTCAAGCCTTGTAGGATTTAGTTACTCCCCTCAATAGTTTTTTGAAAGGGATTATACCCTTGAATACAAAAAGGGGCCTAGAAGCCAGAATAGGAGTGAAAAACATTATAAGAAGGATCAAGATCCAGATAAGACATAAAAATCTAGTGTAACCAAAGAGTAGTTACCCCAAAACATCTAACCAGTTCGAACACAGTGGAAGAGCAGCAACAAAACAAAAAAACACGACAGAAGTCAGCAAGAACAACGCAGATCCACAATTACTTCTTGGCGGCTTTGGCAATTCTGGATTTGATAGTCTACCAGGAGGTGAACATAGCCAATGCCGTCATGTGAGTAGGGTCAGTAATATCCAGCTGTTGAATGGTTTGTTTGCTTTCTTTTTCCATGCCCCAAAGAGTAGCTGGTATGTCACTGAGATTAGAGACGCAGCGGACATGTTGCTCAATAAACTCCTCAATTGCACTAAATATAGCCATATTATGATCATGGCGAGTCTTGGTTTTTCCAAGTCAGTTGTCTAGGGAGTAAATTTTTTTGTAGATATCTTGCTCTCGATTGTTGTCGATATTAGCCTCCTCCTCCTTCATTCTCTTACCTTTTCTCTTAGACAAGTTTTTTACTTCTTCTTTCAACAGCAACATGTCAGTTTCTAAAGCTTCCAACCTTTTAGTGCAGCTCTCAAAGTGTGTGTCTCCCGAGAACTGTGATGCTAATGTGTACGAGATTATGAGCAAGCCTCCAAGTCCTGAGGCACATTCCCCGGAACAGGGGTATCCAGGTTCATCCTTTTAGAAGATCTAGTTATATGCCTATTAGAGGTGGAGGTGAAAGGGGTGGGAGCAGAGGTGGGGGGATGACATGGGGAGCCGAGAAGGAAGTCAAAGGGGTGAGCATCCCTGCGATGATAGGGATAGAAGGAGTGGTATCGGGCAGCGATGGTGGGAAAAGAAGGAATAGAGATGGGGAGGTTGGAATGCCGGGAAGCTTAAGAAGACACGGTTTATGCAACAAGAAAATGAGACCTTGATGCAAAGGGACCACACGAGCATGTTTTTGGAACTCAAAGATAGAGTGCTCAAGAGAATTAAGTAAATAATGAGGGAAGCATACCATGTAATTTCTTTGAAGTGATTGAGGAACACAAGATGCTTAAAGGGCACTTTGTGACAAATCTCCCCTCTAAACCATTAATCAAAATTTTTTGTCCTCCATATTCAACTTTGCGATCTTTCCAGTCCTTTGCAAATTGAATGGAGGTCAACTCAATAGTTGAGGTGGGGAAGGTGGGTCATTTGGCATGAACCTCCTTCCCCATTTGTAAGTGAAACCCCTTGGGGTTTGAAAATCTTTAAGAGGGCTGGTGAAAATGAAATTGGAGAAATAAGGAGGGTATGGAGATCTTGTTTTTGTGCATCTAATGATGGATGCAACTTTTGGAGAACTTTCTTCTCTTCCCCATTTTAGAGGTAGAACTTGGGTTCTCCTCATTTTCATCTTTACAAAGTTGGAGTCTTGTTTTGGATATTGTCTTATTTTGTGTGGATGAAATGTTGTTTGTTCACCCTCTCTCTTGTGCATAGTTGTGGATAGTTGTCCTCTTTCCCATGGGCTTGGGGGAGGCTAGCATGCATCCCAACCTTGGGAAGGCATGTAATGATGCCTATGGTTGGGTGGAAAAACAAGCTTCTTCTCCTTATATGGTTTTCTTGAAGGCATTTGAAGTTGGAAGTTTGGTGAAAGTTGGAGTTTCTTTGGCATCTTCTCTCTCTTTTTGGACATTACCTCCTTGTATCTCCTTTAGATATAGCTTGGTGAAAGTTTGATTGTTGTAAAACCTCCTTTTTGTATTTGAAAATTACTTATAAACTAGAGTAGGTTTACTTTAACAATCTCTCTCTTCAAGCTTGCAAAGAATCTTGTAATAAACCTCCTTGAATAGTTATGTATTTGGATAAATTGGTTTATGTGAGCTTCAATCCTTGAAAAGGAAAGAAATGTTGTAATAGTGGTTTCTTTAATATGAAAATTTGATTGGAATCTCCCTTTTGAAAAGAATGACTTATGGAAGCTTTCCTTTTGTGTAAAATCCTCCTTGTAATTGCAGTTATATGTAAACTAGCATCCCATTTGTTGATAAATCTACCCTCAATATTTGCATGTTACCTTGCATTGTTTTCCTTTGAATACTTGAAAGGATATAGAACTATGCTTGCCTTTTTGGAAACTTGAACCTTGGAAATAAAGGCTTGTAAGATAGTGAAATTTTTCTTAATATGAATGGTTGGGACCACTTTTTGAAGGAAAGTGAGTTATTGAAAGAAATTACTATTCTTGTTTTTGAATATCCCTCTTGCAAAAAAAAAAAAAAAATTGAATTATGTTTGTAAGAACATTAGAAATGAAATCAAATTCCTTTTTGCATTGAATCTTATAACTATCATCAAATGGAAATACTCTCCTTCTTGCATTTTACCTCTTCTTGTAATTGTAGGTAAAATGAATAAATGATATGAAAGTAGTTTCTTTTTTGTTTTCCTTTCCATGAGTAGTTAAGAAATTGATTTTTTTTAAGTACAAAAAAAAAACCATTATACCTATTTAATTTATTTTAATATATGTAATGTATGTATATGTATATATATATATATATATATATATATATATATATATATATATATATATATGTATGTATATATATATGTGTATATATATATATATATATATATGTGTATATATATAATATATATATATATAATATATATAAATTAAATGTGTGTGTATAAAATTAACTAAATAATTGATATATAAACTAGGTTATATAATAATTGTGTGTAATATATTATATTAATAAATTTAAAAAAACTTATAATAAAAAAAATAAAAATAAAAATATAAATATGTATTGGGGAGGCCGAACCCCCCCCCCCATTAGTATGGCCTCCCCTTCTCCTACGGCCTATAGCCCCCTCCCGACCCGTGGCTATTCCCCATCCACCCGCGGCACCTCCCATTTAAAACAAAACGCGCCATAAACCAAAAAAAAATGTTGGGAGGCCATGAACCCTGCACCCCCATCCATCCACTCCACCGTCTCCCCCCAACCCCGATGCCGACACCTCCCCCACCATGTCCACGTGTCCATCCCTCTCCATCCACCCACCACGTTGTCCCCCTCGCAACCTTCCTCCCTTCCTCTCTTCCCCATCCGCCGATCTCTCTCCTCCATCCTTTTACAAAAAAAAAAAAATTGGTGACCCAAATGTGTGTGTGTGTGTGTGTGTGTGTGTGTGTGTGTGTGTGTGTGTGTGTAACAACAAAAAACAAATATAAAAGAAAGAAACAGGTTCTTGTACTTTATGAATCTCTCAAACAAATACAAGATATGATTTAACAAAACTCCATAGTCCCTCCACAACTTTGCAAATAACAAACACAAGCAAATGAGAGAAGAAAAGAAGAAAAGAAAGGAGAAACATAGAAAAGTTAGGGAAACATAAAGGGGTTAGGAAAAGGGTAAGGAGATCAAGGGCCAAGATTGATTCAATCCTAGGGTCCATAAGTTACCCTACTAGTTAGTCATGGGATTTAAAGTGGGAATGGGAAAACAAATTTTTTGGGTGTGGGAAAAGAAATTAAAGGGGAGACTAATTAAGTTAAAAGTTGTATAGACTTAGTAAACTTTGTGTTTTTAAATTTATACTTAGTAGAATAAAATAATCAGATTGTGTTGGGCTAGGGTTTATGCATCTTCGGGAAATTAATAATTATTATGAATTAAATATTAATGGAAGGGGTTAAGTAGAGCATTAGTAATTATTGGCCACTTTAAAAAAAAATTATCCCAAATTTTTAGTAATATCTGGTTTGATTTCATTGTCCGAGGTAGGCATTACATTTGGTATCAGAGCAGAGGTTCGCACACGTGGACACTGGGTAATCAGTCAACTAGTCAACAATAATTGTAATGACATCAAAGTACATAAATGAATAAAATAATTGGTTAAAAACTTTTCGCAACCATTTAATAACCTCTTTCACTCACCTCGTGCACAGGATGGCACCCATGAGACGACACTCGGTTAGGGGTTTGGGATGTGGCTTGCCCACCACCCGAAACCACCGACACCCGAGTTAGGGCCTTAGATCTTAGAGGCTCTCCAGAAGTTGATCGGGTGTTATGCAGTAGCGTCTCTCACCACCACAGGAGGTGAGAGAGGAGAACATTCAGCTGGGAGACGATGAGCTGATAGGAAAGGATGCACATTTGGAGCTATTAGAGCATGATACACCGAGGTGGGAGAGGTCATGTAGCCCTTCCGTTCATCACGAGAGGGTAGCCTCGTACCGTCATAGCCACTCACACAGTCTCGAGGGACCATTTGGGGATAGGTGACCCCTTTCACTATTGGACTACATTGCTAGGATCGGGATACAGGTAGTGTGATTAGGGATCTTATTCTCTTACAGCTGTCCACCTACAACATTGGCTCTATAGATGGATTTGGGGCTGAGTCATGGCTCCTTAGTTTGGATAGTTGCTTTGGCTTGCACTCTTACGAGAGAAATGTCAAGGCAAGGTTTGCCATACACCTCCTTCGAGACATAGTAGGAATTTGGTGGAGGAATGAGGAGCGGAAGCTCCATTTGACTCGAGAGATAGTGACCTAGGAGATGTTTGAGGAGCGATTCAGGGCTCGCTATATGTCAGAGCATTTTGTGCAGAAGAGGATCGATGAGTTTCATGACTTACGACGATAGGATCAGCACAATAACAAAGTATGAGAGTAAGTTCTGGATCTTTTGTAGTATGTGGACTACCTGCAAGATGAGAAATTATAAGTTAACAAGTTTATTCGAGGCCTTAATGCAGATATAGCAGGAGCAGTTAGGATGTTATCTCCTCCCACGCTTGAGAAGGCCATTGAGAAGGCCTACTTAGCTAAGGAGAACAGGACCAAGGCACAGGAGCACCGAGATAGAAACAAGAGCAAGTTTTAGGAGAGGATACATGCCTTTCAGAGTCAGAGGTCATGAGGTACAACACCACCCCCTAGAGGAGGATTTTGGCCTCCGCCAGTAGCCACGAGGGCTCCACCACACCACGTAGCAACAGAGCAAAACATCATGGCCACCAGTAGTAGAGGGATAGGTAGACTCAGAGATTTCAGAGAGGTGGCACTAGAGGAGGTTTTGGTGGAGCCAGGGATAGGAGGCAAGGTACTCAGCAGGTACAACCAGCTCGCACGCAATAGTTTGCTAGGGTTGGACCGGCAGGATCAGTGCACTAGAGTATAGGAGGGACCCCATCTCAGAGGGGTACAAGAGGATGTTTTATTTGTGGATCTCCTGATCACTATGTGTGCATGTGCCCGCACAAACCCAATACCATGGAAACTCAGAGGGCCGCTAGATTTGAAGATGGTGGGTGACGTAGGACGTGCTCATTGTGTATCGTGTATATGTAGTGGTTGATAACCGTCAGGCTGAGCATCGAGCCACACATGATCATTGAGACGACAAGTACTATCGGGGTATTTTGTCTCAAGTACTTTTTTGATTTGTGCTTCTGATTCTTTTATATCACCTTCTATAGTGGACCAGTGTGGGCTAGTTGTGGCTAGTAAAGCAAATAGTTGGCAGGTTGAGTTCACCTCTGGGGCTAAACTCTCACCGTGGACTCGTATGTGGAGAGTTGCGTACTTGATTTAGGAGCCTTCTCCACTACACTTGACCTCCGAGTTATCCCTCTAGGATCCTATCAGGTAGTTTTGGGTATGGATTGGCTCGAGGCTCATCGAGCTAAGGTGGATTGCAGAAATAAGGTCATTGAGTGTCAGGATGATCTTGGGAGTGCATTTGTGATTTTAGGGATGAAGAGACCTATCTCCTTATACATGATCTCGGCTAAGCAACTCAAGCGGAGCATGCATAAGGGATGTTAGTTGTTTTCTATCACCATCAGTGATCGATTAGAGAGCACTCCAGAGCATTCACCCTTGGATGATCATGTGGTTTTGAGGGAGTATGCCGATGTGTTTCTAGGTGAGCTTCCAAGGATACCACCCCGCAAAGAGGTGGATTTCACCATTGATTTAGTACCTGGATTTGCACCAGTTTCTAGGGCACCCTATCGGATGATGACTCCAGAGCTTCATGAGCTCAAGATTCAGTTAGAGGAGTTGTTAGAGAAGGGTCTCATTCACCCTAGTGTATCTCCTTGGGGAGCGCCAGTCATATTTGTGAAGAAGAAGGATGGTTCTCTTAGGCTTTGTGTAGACTTCAGTAGCTCAACAAAGTCACAATAAAGAACTGTTATCCACTCCCTAGGATTGATGACTTGTTTGATCTAGATGTGGGGAGTGAGAGTGTTCTCCAAAATCGATCTCAAGTAGGGTATCATCAGTTGCACATATCAGATGTAGACATTCATAAGACAACATTTCACACACGTTATGGGCATTATGAGTTCACCGTTGTTCCATTTGGATTGACTAATGCCCCAACTGTCTTCATGAGCCTCATGAATGGAGTATTCAGGACCTTTTGGATCACTTTGTTTTAGTGTTCCTTGATGACATATTGATATATTCTCATTCTGAGGAGGAACATGAGGAACATTTGAGGCAGGTATTTCAAGTTTTGAGAGAGTAGAAGTTGTATGGGAACGTGGAAAAATGTAACTTTTTTCAGACAGAGATTTAGTACTTGGGTCATATCATATCAGGGGAGGGTATCTTAGTAGATCCCTCTAAGATACATGCTATTATGGACTGACAAGCACCCACATCAGTTACTGAGGTGAGGAGTTTTATGGGTTTAGCTGGTTATTATCATAGGTTTGTACATGACTTTTCTAGGATTGCTCACCTTATTACTTCTCTTCAGAGAAAAGGGAAGAAGTTTGATTGGTAAGAAAAGTGTGAGCAGGCCTTTTAGTTGCTTAAGGGAAGGTTAACCATGACACCCATCTTAGTAGTTCCAGACCCTACAGAGGATTTTGTTGTTTGTACTGATGCATCACTAGAGGGTTTGGGAGTAGTTCTTATGCAGGAGAGTTGGGTTATCCTTTGAGTCTCGTAAGCTCAAGGACTACGAGCTTAACTATCCTACTCATGAATTGGAGCTTGCAGTACAGTTGTTCATGCCCTTGTGCATTGGCGACATTTCCTTTTGGGTAGACCTTTCATTTTGAGGACAGATCATCGTAGCTTGCAGCATATCTTCTCACAGCCTGAACCTCAACACTCGTCAATGGCGTTGGATGGAGTTCCTATGTGAGTATGACATGGAGGTACAATATATCAAAGGAAAGGAAAATTTTGTTGCAGATGCACTTAGTAGACAATGACATGTGCTTGCTTCATTGACACTACAGTCAGATTTGAGAGGTAGGATTCTTGAGCATCTTCCAGAGGACAGGTTTTATGAGGGAGCTAGACAGATGTTGGAGTCACAGGGTTCATTAGAGGGCAAATATGTAGGGTGTATTTTAGAGACAGATGGTTTACTTTGGTTCCATAGGCACATCTACGTACCTAAGTTAGGTGATCTGCGTAGCTTCATCCTTATAGAGGCTCATCGAGCCCCATATGTGGCACATCCAGGAGTGAAGAAAATGCACGCTGATCTGAGGGAGTTATATTATTGGCTAGGTCTTTGACGGGACATAGCAGATTTTTTTGCACGTTGCCTTGAGTGTCCAGAGGGTCAAGGCAGAGCATTCTCATCCCGCAGGAATTTTACATCCTCATGATATTCCTGAGTGGAAATGGGATGTGATCTCCATGGATTTCATAGTCGGACTTCCTATGTCTTCTTATCATCATGATGCCATTATGGTCACCGTGGATAAGTTGACCAAGGTTGCACACTTTTCACCAACCAAGGTCACCTATAATGCATAGGCCATCGCCAAAGTATTTATGGAGGACATTGTTAGGTTGCATGGGATTCTAAAGACCATCATTAATGACCGGGATACCATCTACACTTCAGTTTTTATGGACTTCCTTTCAGACCACTTTGGGTACTCAGATTAATTTTAGTTCAGCTTATCATCCAGAGACAGATGGATAGAGAGAGAGAGAGAGAGAGAGTTAATCAGGTACTGGAGGACATGTTGAGGATGTATGTGATGGACCAGTAGAAGAAGTGGGAAGATTATTTGCATTTAGTTAAGTTTGCCTACAACAACAACTATAATAGTTAAATTGGTATGGCTCCTTACCAGGCTTTGTATGGTCGACCTCACAGGAAACCTTTGAGTTGGGACAGACTAGATGATAGAATTATTTTGGGGCCAACTTATCTTAAGGATTTAGAGTAGCAGGTTGTTCTAATTAGGAAACGACTTGAGTAGGCTAGAGCATGCCGGAAGGCGTATACAGACACCAAGAGGATTGATCATCACTTCTCAGTGGGTGACAAATTCTACTTGAGAGTTCATCCGCATAAGAGCCCAATTCGTTATGGAAAGGGTTCTAAGATATCACCTCATTTTGTGGGGCCTTTTGATATTTTAGAGGTCATCGGTCCAGTTGCCTATCGCCTAGCTTTGCCACCATGCCTTACATGGGCCCATGATGTTTTCCATGTTTATGTACTACGTAGATATGTACTAGATGTTTCTCATGTTTTGGATTGGTCAACATTATAGGTAGAGGATGGAGGAGGCAGTGGAGACTAGATCCGTATGCATACTGGAGCACCAGAGGTTGGCCCTTCGGGGTCGAGACTTGGACCAAGGTTAGAGTGTAGTGGGACCGATATGATGAGACAACAACTACCTGGGAGGATGCGATACCTTTGAGGGCTAGATATCCCTATCTCTTTCAGTGACTTCCAGGAGGAAGTCTAATTTTAGTAGAGGGGGATGTAGTGCCCACATTTTTATAGCTCAGTTACTTGTTGCTCATTTACTCTTAGACATGTTTTGATAGGTAGTTGATATGTTTTGGACATTACATTAGGAGATTTGATCTTATTAGACATATATGGAGATTTAGGCGTATAACGCCAATTTAGCTTGATTATTATGTTGTCACATTAATTTATGATGTCATGGATACTAATTTGATATGATGTTGTTTTGGAATGCAATTATATTGATGGATACTTAGTTTGTTGCATGTTGGGGTTCTATGGATATATGTCATTTCATCATTATATCTAACTTATTGTGAATTGTGTATAATTGGGGCTTGTTGTCACATTTATGACTCCAGAGAGATGATATGCTAGTTTAAAACTCATTGATATCTTATTAAGTAGTTGATTTATATTTTATCGGATAGGTACGTTTAATGCGTGTAATGAGTGTGCAGGTGACAGGTCACAGGAGAACGTGGGATTCAGGCCAGCTACACAACTTTACACAAGTAGCCCATGGGGCTAAGTCCTAGCCGTGTTTATTGCATGAGGCCTTAGCATTAGAATTATTTTTTGGGCACCATGGGTGACCCTCATTTGTAATGTAACATGTCTTCTAATTATTAATTTTACTTAGGGTGTTTAGTTTGTGTTGTAAACTAGTTTTGGGGAATTAATGGCCCCACTTTCATTAAGTTTTGAATTTGTTTAATGATGTACTTAATCATAAGGGTTTAGGGTCACATGTGAACCCTTGGGTGGGCCCCACACCCTCTACCCTTGTGCCAAATTTTTCAAACCCGAAATTGGGTTATTTTAGGCATTTTTAGGGACCCCTTTTTAGTTTGGGAGTTCCCTTAACATGAAAATGAGCCCTTGGACCCTACCTAATAGGTAGGGGGGCTTATTTCCAAGGCTAGAGGGAGTTTTCCTCCCTTTTTCCTCTCCTTTGGTCACATCCATGTAAGGAGGTATGGATAAGTGTGCTTTGTTAAAAGTTGCACAAGTTTTGTTTTGTTATCATTTTGAGTCATTTGGGAGAAGAGGGCTAAAAGTCATTTTATCCTTTCTCTCTTTTATCTTTGGCATCTTTGACCTTGAAGGAGGAGAGGGGTGACACATGTCACCCCCTCATTTGTGAGGATTTTTTCTTGCTCCTCTTCAAATTCCCCCTCATGGGAAAAGAAGAGAACTTTTTTTTGGAGCTTTTGCTTGGAGTCTTGTGGATTTGGAGCTAGAGTTTGCTTGGGTCAAGAAGTGGAAGAGATTGGTTTTGGAGAGCTTTTCTTTGAGGTAGGCCTCTTGAGATTTATTGTGTTTGTTATATCATGCTAGAAATTAGTTGTTTACTTGGAAATGTATGTTGTTGTATGAAGATTTTGTTTGTTGTTTATTTGATTTTGCTTCCTCCATCATATGGCATGATGGAGTTTTGGAGTTGTGGGGGAAGAGAGGGAATTTTTCCTCTCAATCCTTATAGGCTTGATGGTGAAGCCTTGTAGGATTTAGTTACTCCCCTCAATGGTTGAGGTGGGGAAGGTGGGTCATTTGGCATGAACCTCCTTCCCCATTCTTGGTAAGGAAACCCCTTTGGGGTTTGAAAATCCTTCCAAGAAGGATTGGTGAAAGGGTGGAGAAATAAGGAGGGCTTAAATGAAATTGGAGAAATAAGGAGGGTATGGAGATCTTGTTTTTGTGCATCTAATGATGGTTGCAACTTTTGGAGAACTTTCTTCTCTTCCCCATTTTAGAGGTAGAAATTGGGTTCTCCTCCTTTTCATCTTTACAAAGTTGGAGTCTTGTTTTGGATATTGTCTTATTTTGTGTGGATGAAATGTTGTTTGTTCACCCTCTCTCTTGTGCATAGTTGTGGATAGTTGTCCTCTTTCCCATGGGCTTGGGGGAGGCTAGTATGCATCCCAACCTTGGGAAGGCATGTAATGATGCCTATGGTTGGGTGGAAAAACAAGCTTCTTCTCCTTATATGGTTTTCTTGAAGGCATTTGAAGTTGGAAGTTTGGTGATAGTTGGAGTTTCTTTGGCATCTTCTCTCTCCTTGTGGACATTACCTCCTTGTATCTCCTTTGGATATGGCTTGGTGGAAGTTTCATTGTTGTAAAACCTCCTTTTTGTATTTGAAAATTACTTATAAACTAGAGTAGGTTTACTTGAACAATCTCTCTCTTCAAGCTTGCAAAGAATCTTGTAATAAACCTCCTTGAGTAGTTATGTATTTGGATAAATTGGTTTATGTGAGCTTCAATCCTTGAAAAGGAAAGAAATGTTGTAATAGTGGTTTTCTTTAATATGAAAATTTGATTGGAATCTCCCTTTTGAAAAGAATGACTTATGGAAGCTTTCCTTTTGTGTAAAATCCTCCTTTGTAATTGGAGTTATATGTAAACTAGCATCCCATTTGTTGATAAATCTACCCTCAATATTTGCATGTTACCTTGCATTGTTTTCCTTTGAATACTTGAAAGGATATAGAACTATGCTTCCTTTTTGGAAACTTGAACCTTGGAAATAAAGGCTTGTAAGATAGTGAAAGTTTTCTTAATATGAATTGTTGGGACTACTTTTTGAAGGAAAGTGAGTTATTGAAAGAAATTACTATTCTTGTTGTTGAATATTCCTCTTGTTTAAAAATCTGAAATATGTTTTGTAAGGGCATTAGAAATGAAATCTAATTTTTTTTTGCATTGAATCTTATGACTATCATTAAATGGAAATACTCTCCTTCTTGCATTTTACCTCTTCTTGTAATTGTTGGTAATATGAATAAATGAAATGAAAGTAGTTTTTTTTGTTTTCCTTTCCATGAGTAGTTAAGAAATTCAGTTTTTTTTTTAGTACATAAAAAAAAACCATTATACCTATTTAATTTATTATACATATATATATATATATATATATATATATATATATATATGTATGTATGTATGTATGTATGTAAATAAATAATTGATAATAAACGAGGTTATTAATATTAAATTATATATATATGTAATATATTACATATTAATAAATTTAAAACAAAACTTAATAAATAAAAAAAAAATACAAAAAAACCAAGTATATTATTGGGGAGGCCGAACCCCCCCCATTGTATGCGGCCTCCCCTTTTCCTACGGCCCGTAGCCCCCTCCCGATCCCCCTATGCGCGCTGCCCCCATCCATTGCAGCACCTCCCATTTGCTCAACGCCGCCATTGTGCCATTCCACCGCCACTACTACGCCCACCCTCCACCCCCCTGTCGCCCTTTTCCCCCTTCTTCCATGCGCTTTGCCCCTCCTCCATCCCTACCCACGACCCCTATGACCTTCCTCCCTTCCTTCTCCTATCGCTGCCTCCATCCTTTTAAAAAAACTTTATATATATATATATATATATATATATAATATATGTATGTATCAAAAATAAAAGAAAGAAATAGTTCTTGTACTATATGAATCTCTCAAACAAAAACAAGACTGATTTAACAAAACTCCATAGTCCCTCCACAACCTGCAAATAACAAACACAAGCAAATGAGAGAAGGAAAGAAAAGGAAAGGAGAAACATAGAAAAGTTAGGGTAAACATTAGGGCAAAAGGAGATCAAGGGCCAAGATTGATTCAATCCTAGGGTCCATAAGTGACCCTACACCCTTTTTTTTAGTCATGGGATTTAAAGTGGGAATGGGAAAATAAATTTTGGGGTGTGTGGAAAAGAAATTAGAAGGGGGAGACTAATTAAGTTAAAAAAAGTTGTATAGACTTAGTAAAATTTGTGTTTTTAAATTTATACTTAGTAGAATAAAATAAGCAAATTGTGTTGGGCTAGGGTTTATGCATCTTTGGGAAATTAATAATTATTATGAATTAAATATTAATGGAAAAAGGGTTAAGTAGAGCATTAGTAATTATAGTCCACTTAAAAAAAAAATTATCCCAAATTTACCTAGTTCTAAATATGAATAAAGTGATAGTGGTGGATTATTAGGATTATACTCCACAATATTATTAAGATGCTTTATTCTCATAATCATGCCCCATATCTTAACATAAAACCCACTAAAGAGGTAGATGAACATGTTTAGATGATGATGTCTTGTTTAGTGGATGAATAAACAACTTATACCTAATATTCTATAATTCATCATGATATTGACAAATGATAATCAGTTGATGAACATTTTTCTACTTCTATAGATAGTGATACACATAGTGATTGTGATATTCTAAGTGATTATGAGGTTTCTAGCTTAAATATTTTCCCTAACTTTCCTAATGCTCGTGATGATGTTTCATTAATTTTGTTATTTATAGTGATGATGTTTCAATTCCTAATAATTTTTCTAGTCTTGATGATCTTTCTATTGTTATCAATGTTGCTAGTCATGACGATGTTTCTATTCCTAATAATTATGGTAATCATAATGATTTTATATTCTCAAAGTCCACGATGTTGTTATTAATAATGATGTTTCTCCACATGATGATGTTCTTATTTGTGCTCTTGAAAATACTAATCTATTACCACACGTGATTCTACTCTTCCTCTTATATGCAACTAATGTTATTCTTTAGTGATCTCATCAAGGAAATTAATGCCAATGTCAATATACCTTCTATATGTTTTAATGACAATACTAGTAACCCTCCGCATGCATTGATTTTAATGTTATTACCATCCTTGGATTACCTAAAGATAAGGTCCCTCTAGATAATGTCTTCCAAAGTTTTATAGCTCTAAATGTGCCTAAACATCATTACATCACCTCTAAATCAAATAGTTTTCCCATAAGCACTATAAATGGTAAGATCCAACCTTAGAATTAACCTCTTAGTATTTACGCAATATCTCCTCAAGAGGTTCTCCCTCTCGCACATGCGGAAGTGATAATACAAAGTACACATTTTGACCTTAGAAAGTAAGGCTTACGACATTCATAATCGATTCTAACATTATACATAACAACCATATATGGCACCAAATATTCCAATCAACCACCATTTTGTCATGCCTAAGTTCAAATTCTTTGATGGGTTTTGATCCTTTCTACATCAATTTAGTTCTGCAATGGATTCTTATAACAATGGTAGGTTGTTTTGAAAGCCTTCCCACAAAGTTTAAAGGATGTATTATTTTACTCATCTTCCAGTGGATCTATGACCATGTTATTAGAACTCAAGGAATAAGCCTCATTCACTTTATCAATAATAAGGGTCCTAAAGATACATATGAGCATACCATGTTTGCATTAAGGAAATGTCTGAGCTCATTACCGATTACATACTACACTTTAAAACTAGTGTGCAACAATTAATATACAATCATTTTCAAAATGAAAAGATTACTTCACATAGATTTATCCAAAGATTAGAATAATCATCTATCATAACGGATCAATGGAATCCTAAAATAAAATAAAATATCTAAATTGGGATAATATAATTCAAGATCATTCCTTATTGATTACTACTCAAGAAGAAGTGAGATTCTCATAAGTCATACTCCTCTAATATCTCATTAAAATATGCTATCAAACTCAAGATAGAGTAAGAAAAGATCCAAGAAATACAAGAAATGGAGAAATTTTAAGAGACTCCTTAAGAAACTTTCTTTTGTAGTTTGGAAAATATATGTAAATAATATTGTGGCTGAAATCATTTCTCCGTGGGAAGGATTATTCTAAAATCAAGGAGGTTCTTGATGTTGATTATTGAAGGTGACTCCCTTCTAATTGTTAATGTTATCAGGAAAATATTCACAAGCAATTGGAGACTGACTACTTACTTTCTTTAGCTTGTAAAACATTCTCCTCATTTTTCAATGTGGAAATCAAATATTTCCATAGGGTATGAAACAAAATATCTAATTCTTGGCAAACTTAGGGTATGATTTGGATATTTTTAGAAAATTACAAAGAAAATATTTTCTACATTCAAGCCTAGAGAATATTCTTAATAATTAATGTCAAGGGTGGAAATTTATAGGCTAATGATTTTAGTTAAACATTTCTCCTATGCTTATCATGATTATTCCCTAAATCAATATAAGAATTGATATAGTTTAAATAATGATTTGCATAGTTCATCAAGTTCTAAATCATGATTATGAATAAGCTCTAATGAAAGTATTGAAAACGATGTTTCTATTGTTATTTATGCCTCTCATATATTGATTTTATCTTAGTCAATGTGCAAGTTTGTTAGATAATAAGCATGGCTCAAATTCTCCGATCATATGATGTTCTTATTATTTTGTATGGGGGAATTAATAAATTTGTATGCCACATCCTTGATTTGCTATGTGACCCAATGGACTACTACTGAATTATTTACTCCAGAATGTGTTAGAATGGGGTTTTTAATCAAGGCTTTCATCTTTTCCCCACTGCTTTTTTATGTATTTTAGTGATGCTTCATCTTCTCCCTCATGAAGAATTAGCTAGATTTGAAACCCAATGTCATAATATACCTTCTATATGTTTTAATGACAATACTATGTAACCCTCATGCATAATCCCAGTCCACCATAAGAATGTGTCTCAGAATTGATAGACTTCACTTTCATAATGTTATCCAAAATATTGGACTCCATCGATAAGATAATGGGCCTATTGATAAGTATGGTATAGCTTCTAAAATCAAAATACATGAATATTTATATTGAACACACAATAAGTTTGAGATGTTGATTCATATAGACTGATATATTATGATAGATAAAAGCTTATATAGGATTTTCATCACCTATTACAAATGATTCAATCCTTATCAATGAAAAATAATCCATCCCCATAATATCCATATCTCTATCACGTATATCTCTCACTATATCTTTTATAATTTCCACATTCTTATCTACATGAATTGTCAATTGTTAGCAAAATAATTTGTCATATTGCAAATTATTAAGTTCTAGGTAGAGTAAATAGATATATAGATATATGTTTTCCTTTTCATATAGAATAGAATACAAATATATAAGGTAGGGTATAGTAATGGGAGAGGGCCATCCCCATCCACCCAACAACATTTGAGGCCCTCAATGTGTCTAATAGGAGGAACCATATCAAATCTAGTGTACATCACCATTTTTCAGTTTTTAGATATTATTTTTATATCATTTATGCGCTTTTGGCCACATGTTTTTGATCTCTTCCTACAAAGTGTTGGACAAAAACATTGTTGTGCGATGATGACATGGACATTGGTCTTGCTAATGGTCAACCCATGGGAGCGTACCCCAAAGTCATGTAAAATCGGTGGGAGTGTATGTGGTTTTGCCTACTTGTCTTTATATGAAATCATGGAACATCGCATCCCTCTATGGTAGTTTGACAATAGTTTGACACCATGCTCATAAAATAGGGCTTGAAGACTTTGGTGATGAAGGACATTTGTAATATTCTATCTACTCTAGCTCATGATTTTCCGGTTTATTTCCCACCAAGTTCATACATAAATAGCTAGAAGGTTTTCACAAGGTGAAAGTCTTCAGACTGGATTCAAGTGCTACTTTATTTTTGATCCAAAGTCACTCCCCTTCTCTTCTTCCACTCTCTACCATAATTTATTTATAAATACCATCGGTTAAATATTTTTGAGCCATTTTAGGTTTTGGGGAAGATTTTTCCAAAGAACTACTTTCACTAATTGTGCCAAATTTATCGAATGCATCTTCTAAAGCATTTTTATTGTATAATGGGCTTATTTCTCTTAAAGTGGTTGAGGGTTTGTGTTCGGTATTTCATACTTGTCAAATTGATTTCAATTCTACTTATCAAATAATAACTACAAAATCCCACCTATTGACTATTTTTAAGCTTGGTTATGGTTCTTAAATTTTGTTTCTTTTGACAAAATCTACCTTTGATTTATTTATCGGTTCTAGGACTAAATTTAATGGCCCTACTTGTTCTTCTAGGAACAAATTGGAAGCATTATTTCTCATATTATATGATTCCTTATGATTTGTGATGTGCTCTATAGTCCTCCATTGTTTTAATTGGTAAAAGAGTGCAAGGGCATATCTCGTGATATCCGGTTCATAGAATCAACAAATTTGATCG
This sequence comes from Taxus wallichiana var. yunnanensis, assembly GCA_018340775.1. Classification (NCBI taxonomy): domain Eukaryota; kingdom Viridiplantae; phylum Streptophyta; class Pinopsida; order Cupressales; family Taxaceae; genus Taxus; species Taxus wallichiana. Next base: position 568,104,151 of record CM031237.1, on the reverse strand, counting down.
ATCTAACTTCTCTAGATGTAGAATCAATCTCGATTCTCAAGGTGATCGAATGACAATGTGTGGGGACCAAATGGATGTTAATAAGAGTGATATTACACTTTGTAAACCATGTAACACCTTTTGCAATTGTACAACAAGTAACCCACTTTGAGGTCGTCAAAGCCTATAGAGGTTGGACAATAGTTTTCTCATGTCGTATAAAAGTCTAATGTGGTGTCAATAATCGGAAAAAATATTTAGTGGATGGTGATTGAACCAACATAGTTCAAACCAAACAGGGGTCATGTAGTGTTATAATGAGGGAAAATATTGAATAAAATAAGATAAGTTGGAATTATAGGTGATCAAACTAGCATTATAAATGAGAGATGTTGAATGGTTGTAAAGGAAATTATAATGTCAAACAGATTTGGAATTTAGGATGTTGAATTGTTCTAAGAGGTCATAATTAAGTTGAATGATGTTAAATTTCACAGAAATTAAGTGATTCTTAAGGACATGTTCTATTGCCACAACATCTCGTGTTTGATACTTCCAAGTTTTTCTCATGTAGTTGGATATTATTAACTTCTTCAATATTTGTATTATGACCCCTATATTTGTTTCACTAGTTTTTTAAATTAGGAGCCCGATTCATAATATATTGTTTCTTTATGTTCGTGTTTGACATAACTTTACTTTTTAAAACCATTAATAGGATTTAATTCAAATATTTCTTTTTAACTTCTCCATTGTAAATAAAATAAAATTTTAAATGGTCACAATCATAGTACTTCAAAATTATTTGGATTAAACACTTGTGCCCTATTGTTACTTAGAATAAGAGATCCCACTTTAAAATGCATGCATCATAGATGCTTGTCATGTTTTTAAGCGATCCATTTACCCATTGTAGCATCTCGACATTCGTTGAGTTTATTTAATTGTCTTAGTCATTTTGCAAAGCTATCATCACTTCCGAATTTATTTTGCATTATCACCCGTATCATTAGAACTAGGTATTCTATATGGAGCATCAATTCTTGGCCATATATTAGTTGGAAGGGTGTATGGTTAGCCGTAGCCTTATAAGTTGTTCCATAATCCCATGTTGTTGCATATAGGTATTATTATGAATCATTTCCTTCTACACCACATGATTTTTAAATAACATAGATTAACATTGTGTTAGTCACTTCAATTTGGTTGTTGGCTTGTGGGTTGTATGGACTTGATATTGAATAATAAATTTTGAAATCCAAAGTCATCAATGGATCACATGGTTGAAATCATTTCCACCTCTATCACTAGAAATTTCGTTGAAATTTTGAATCTTCATGATTACTTGATCATGTATGAACTTGGTCATACTTAGGCACTATTTTCCAACAAAGCTCTTACTTCAACCCAATCGGTTAAGTAGTTAGTGACCACCAATATGTACTTGTAATGGTGTGTTGCTTGTTTTTAAAGGCCCTATAAAATCCAAGCCCCTCCTTTGAAAATTTTTGGGGTTGTGATGCCCAAAGGGGTATGAAAACACTATTTAATGGTTTCTTAGTTAGATAGAAAGTATCACATTACATCACCCATTCCTTTCCATCATGGTGTAGTGTTGGCCACCAAATCTTTCCAAGGCACTTTCCTAGACTCGACCTCAATTCTAATATGGCATCTTACTAGTCCTTCATATACTTATGAAAGCATATCCCGATTTCCTCTTTCAATACAAGGTATGATCTAAACCAATCTTATTTTTAAAAAAACTTTATTAACTAGAACTTAGGGAATTCAATACCAATTTCCTTCTCTCCCTACCTACGTATTCCTTGGAAAGGATGTAGAGAACAAGTAGTCCCCAATATTCTCTTACCATGTTGGTACCATTGTAATTTGAAATAAGTAGAGAACAAGTAGTCCCCAATGTTCTCCCCAATATTTTCTTGCAAAGAACATCAGGTAGTCCAACCCTTGGGTTCCAAATTTGGGTAATAACTCTACAATCACATAATAAAAATAATCTACATGGACATAAACTCCTTCCCCCAATCTGAGTAAACAAGTAGGAGAGATGATTAATTAAACCTTCAATTTTTTGAGTGTTTGAATTTATTTTTTGAACTATATGAATAGACTCCTCATCCTTATTAGGGTCTCCAAGGGGTACGAAATTTCAAAATTCTTTATGAAACATCAATAATCCCCGACATGGCCCAATATGGAATTTTGATGATATTCATTGGTGCTTCCATATCCACCATTTCCCTTGTCTAATTTTTCTTCAATCCTAATTTGCACAATATATGACCCAAAAGCTTTCCTAGTAAGGCCATGAACTTGTACTTATTTGGATTCAGGGCTAATTTCATCGATCGACATTGTCACATACATTCCATGAGGCCCATTGGGTGATATTATTGATTATTATAAATGGATCAATTATCCAAATAACCTTTGAAGTTACTCGTGGTCATTTTATTGAAGATGTGTAGAATTATCCTCTCGAACATGGTCAAATCATTGTTGAGTCCAAAAGACATTCAAATATAAAGATAAAATTCATCCTTTACTATAATAGCGATGTTCATTTTATCTTCCTTCGTAATGCTAATTTGATTTTAGCACAAGAACTCATCCATAAAGGAGATGATCTAATGCTTAGCTACTTCCTCTAATATAAAGTCTATAATGGAATTGGCAATGAGTCTTTGATAGTAGATACATTCAAGGCTCTAAATTTGACACACATCCTTATTTGTTCGACTCCTTCCAGATCATTACTATCGAGGAAAACCATTTTCTTCTTTGGACTAAGAATTATACCTACCTTTAGCCTCCTTTCAATCTCTTCCTAGACCTCAACAATATAGTTTTGGTTCTTCTATAAGATCTTCATATCATTGGAGCTCCTAAAACTAATGGAATCACCTATGTGCATATCTCTAGTGGTACTCCATTCAAATATGTGTAGATCCATGAAAACACATCCTTGTATTCTATAAATATGTGAAATACAACCTTTAACACTATGTTCCAATTGTCCACCAAAGATGATCATTTAACATTTGTTCTCGACTTTAAGGTTCACCTTGATTGTTGTTGGTTCTTTGTATTTAATATTTGTTATCCCCTCAAAGTGGCCAAGTGATTATTCATTTATCTTTGCATTACCAAATCAAAATTTTGTGAACTTTGGAGGGTAGGTTGAACACAAAGAAGGTGGTTTAACATGATTACAAACTATAGTATTTATTTTCTTCATGCCATGTAGGCCCCTTCTTACTTATAAGTTGTCTACACATACCCTTTACTTTTTCCTATTTTCCATAATCTCGACAAAGTTATAATATTGTTGGAATACTTTGAAATCCTTGATCTCGCCCATTAAATAGACCATTGAGGTAACATGTTTCATCCTCAAAGCATGAGTAAACTTCAATAGACCAACTTTCTTTGGTTTTATAAACCTTGGTTCACATGTTGCAAGTGTTATTTCACTATATCTTATGTTAATTGAAGAGTCATAATCAAATGTGGGCTAGCTATTTGTTGATACCCTATATCTTTCCTCTTTGCTCAATCGAAAAACAAATATTCTAATTGTGGTTTTACTTGGATATTATTAGTCAACCTCGACCCAATAAAGCATCATAGACTTTCTTCATTTAGGAGATGACTACAAATTTTAATATGAATTGATAGGTGTCGAAGATTACATTTTTTCATAAGGAATCCAAGTTCCCATATCTTGTTCGGTCAACTCTAATAATTAGAAGGTTGGTGACCAAATAATGGGTTCTCCAAAGCTCTTCCAAGTTTATTTTGGAAGCACATTCAATATGAAACCGCAATCAATAATAGTACTAGTTAAATTGAATCCCATATTCTCCATGTGGACCACACTCGATCTTTGAGTTAAGTTGATTTTTCAGTAGCATTAGGTCAGTACCCAGTCTCCTCACCAAAGGGATTTGATAATGGGATCTATCTACTCTTCCCCTTTTGTCCTCTTTGTTGGTGTTTTTACCGTAGATGCAAGGTTTGCCTTTTCCTTGTGTTGTAATTGTTGTCTAATACCATAGTGGTTAAGAGACAATCTTGAGCTCCGAGAAGCTCTACAATAGATCTACTACTTTGATTGGTTATAACACTCACCTTGCACTTCCTGTCTCCGATCCCAACCAAGTAGTTGGTGTCCTCTTGTACATTCCTAATAAGGTGTTTGCTCTTCCCTCATTGCCCATTTACCTCCGGCCTTACTTCAGCGATGTGTGACTTTTCGGTTCAAGGATTAGGACAATTCTTTATTGTGTTAGGCCTCTACCGATCGCCAACACTTCTTTATTTCTTACATAGATTATGTTGATGTTTTCTTATTTCGAATAGTTAGCATCCTTATGATCTCTTGAACCACACCAAGAGCACATAAGTCCAATGTTGATTGGTAGGACAATCTCATGTTAAATAACACCACTTATTGCACTTTCGAGATGAACCATTGACTAACCTTGGTCAACAGATCGAATGTGACCACCCACACCCCCATGTTGTTCAAACATCTAACATTATTTGGTTTATGTATCCCCCACGTAATGGTCTAGGTGATGTGTATGCAATGCCTTGGGAATATGTCATTTTGAAGTGCTCATACAAATCCTCGGCTCATTGTCACTGTAATAAAAGTCCTCTTCACTCCTTATGTGTGAGGATGGTGTCTCTTTCTCACTTTGATGTCCATTTCTTTGTTATAAGCATTCTCATATCATAAAGATGGGGCACTTTCATTATTTTTCTTAGTGAAGGGACCATCCCTTCGATGAACAATCTATTTTTACAAGTCATCGAATACCTCCTCAAGTTTGGTCAATAACTTCTTGAGAGTGTGATTATAAGATCGTATGGTCTCGTGCTTACCTTGATGGCTATTGAGATATCTGCATGCAATCTTGTTGTTATGAAGAAGTCTAAGTTCTTTCTTAAAGGTATCCTCATATGAAAACGGTGGGCCACTTTCATTATTTTCCTAAGTGAAGGAACCATCCCTTTGATGAACCATCTTTTTTCCAAAACATCGACTATCTCCTTACATTTTCCTAGCTACTCCTTAAGAGTGTGATTGTAATCTTATAAGGTTGTGTGCTTATCTTGATGGCTATTGTAGATCTTGGCAGGAATCTTGTTATTTCATAGAAGTTTGAATTCTTTCTGAAATGCATCCTTGAAAGCCATCCATGTCACTTTTTCACTCATTATTGCCTCTTGTGAGGTGGTTAGGAAACATTGTAACCAAGTACATTCCTATGTCATCACATTGGGAAACACACGGTGAAATAAATTCTACAAAGTGCTAAACTAGGTCTTTGGAGCCGTCTTCATTGATTTTGGGCAACTTTGTTTTTTCAAGTGGTTGACTACCCATGGTTAGATGCTTATGAAGTAGTGTAATCTTGAATAATATCTTCCTCCTTGAGAAAATGTTTCAAATATTCCTTTGCACTTTAGACCACGTCTCACCCACATGTCCTTCGACAATTATTCATATTCTATCTTGTCACTCTAATTATTCTAGTTGTTTTATAGGATTTGAGGAAGGAATTTTGGCCAATAGATCTTCAACCCCACATGTGTGACTTATACACAATATGTTACGCCATCATGAGGAATTCATTTTCAATTTATTTATGTGAATGGACACTTCTTTCTAAAAAGGGGTTTGTGTTATGTCCTCCTCATTAGATTGTGTTGTACCCACTATAGAAAAGCCCAAGATCTCTATAGGTTGACAATCTCCTCCCACCGCATCGAGAGAGTGGTGCAAAGTACTTGATCTTGTATTGTTGTCAACTAAACCCTCTCTTGATTCTTGCTTCAACACCTCCTTACACTACATCTTGGGCTAGGACTTGGGATTTTACTTTCCCATCTTTTATTTCTCGAGGTGGTTGTTATTTATAACTATTATAGTCTCTTTTCCAATAGTTGAAACAATCTCCAAGTTTAAAGTTTTCCTTCACAACTTTGTGTTCTTTGTCATCCTTCGTTTCATGCTAATTGTATTGATGTTTTCTAAATCTCTCTTCTTTTTGGATTTTCCTTTCATTGTATCGTTGCAATTTTTTTGCCTTTTAATTGATTGGTCATGATCATGATTGACATTTTTTAGTATCATGTAATTATTATCAAGGGATTGTGGAAGGTGGTCAAGGAGCCATTCTACATCGTCAATTATTGTCAAGTTACTATGGAGAGCTTGACAGTACTTTGGCTCCTCCCAAATGTGTTGTCGTATGTAGAGACCCCACAAGTACATGAGATTTTTGTAAGTTCTTCCTTGTTGGTTTGTTTTGACTATTCCTTGGATGATTTGGCCCATTACTTACCATCTCATTGTTTAAATAGAACAATAATCAAGAGGATTGTCACTAAATTACTTCCACATGCACTATGGTCTTAAGTTCTTTTTAAGGAACACCACCAAAATGTAGTACATGTATAGATCATTGAGTGATTAGCCTCACATTAACATGCACATATTATCAAATGCGTGTACATACCATAACAAGTTATGAAATAACATCGGCTTGGTATACCTCAAGATTACTTTTTGCTCTCCCTTTTCGCTTAGGAGGCCTTAATCCAAACATCCTTACCCCCCGCATGGTTTATGTTATTTAAAGGTCAAGGCCCAATAGCGTGGGGCCACACAACTGCTACAACTACCATCTTAAGTATTATTAATCTTCTAACCAAAATGCCAAAAACACTAATAAAATATGTCGATGTAGCGCCCACATTTTCTAGCCTCAATTACTCGAACCCATAGTTGTGACTTAACATGGTTTTTACATAAATTTTGACGTTATGATATGTTGGTTGGCCTTCATGGACATGTATGGTGAATTGGGGTGAAACGCCAATTTGACTAGATTAATAGATTGACACTCTTTATTTGAGATTGTGGATACTAACACTTTTCTATGCGATTTGGGCCTAATTCCTATATGTTGGATAATTAGCTTAGTCACGTACCTTGATTTTGTAACGTAATCGTTTTGCTGATAAGGATACATGATGGCATGGTGATATGACATTTGTATGTATTGTAATACCTAACATACGATGAATTGTGTGAGATTGTGCATTCCATGTTGATGATGGTGATATCGTTAATTTACATGTTTGAATTTATTCGCTTAGTGAGCAACTAGTTTACTCTTGTATTGGACATGTGCATTTAATGTGTGCAATGAGTGTGTAGGTGACAAGTCACAGGAGAACGTGGGATTCAAGCCAGCTATGTAACTTTGCACAAGTAGCCCACGGGGCTAAGTCCTAGCCGTGTTTATTGCTTGAGGCCTTAGCGTTAGAATTATTGTTTTGGGCACCATGGGTGACCCTCATTTGTAATGTAATATGTCTTGTATTATTAATCTTGCTTAGGGTGTTTAGTTTGTGTTGTAAACTTGTTTAGGGGAATTAATGACCCCACTTGCATTAAGTTTTGAATTTGTTTAATGATGTACTTAATCAAAAGGGTTTAGGGTCACATGTGAACCCTTGGGTGGGCCCCACACCCTCTACCCTTGTGCCAAATTTGCCAAACCCGAAATTGGGTTATTTTAGGTATTTTTAGGGACCCCTTTTTAGTTTGGGAGTTCCCTTAACATGAAAATGGGCCCTTGGACCCTACCTAATAGGTAGGGGGCTTATTTCCAAGGCTAGAGGGATTTTTCCCTCCCATTTTTCCCTCCTTTGGTCACATCCTTATAAGGGGTATGGATAAGTGTGCTTTGTTAAAAGTTGCACAAGATTGTTTTGTTATCATTTTGGGTATTTTGGGAGAAGATGGCTAAAAGTCATTTTATCCTTTATCTTTTTTATCTTTGGCATATTTGACCTTGAGGGAAGAGAGGGTGACACATGTCACCCTCTCATTTGTGAGGATTTTTGCTTGATCCTCTTCAAATTCTCCCTCATGGGAAAAGAAGGGAACATTTTTTGGTAGCTTTTGCTTGGAGTCTTGTGGATTGAGAGCTAGAGTTTATTTGGGTCAAGAGGTGGAAGAGATTTATTTTGGAGAGTTTTTCTTTGAGGTAGGCTTCTTGAACTTCTTTGTATTTGTTATAACATGTTAGATAGTAGTTGTTTTCTTGGAAATGTTTGTTGTTGTATGAAGATCTTGTTTGTTGTTTATTTGATTTGCTCCCTCCATCATATGGCATGATGGAGTTTTGGAGATTGTGGGGGAAGAGGGGGAATTTTTCCCTCTCAATCCTTATAGGCTTAATAGGCAAGCCTTGTGGGATTTAGTTACTCCCCTCAAATGGTTTGAAGGTGGGAAGGTGGGTTATTTGGCTTGAACCTCCTTCCACATTTTTGGTGAGGAAACCCCTTTGGGTTTGAAAATCCTTCCAAGAAGGATTGGTGAAAGGGTGGAGAGATAAAGAGGGGTTGAATAAAATTGGAGAAATAAGGAGGATATGGAGATCTTGCTTTTGTGCACTTAATGTTGGTTATAAATTTTGGAGAACTTCTCCTTTTTCTTCCCCATTTTAGAGGTAGAACTTAGGTTCTACTCATTTTCATCTTTACAAAGTTGGAGTCTTGTTTTGGATATTTGTCTTATTTTTGTGTGAATGAAATGTTGTTTATACACCCTTTCTCTTGTGCATAGTTTTCTCCTTCCTATGGGCTTGGGGGAGGCTAGCATGCATCCTAACCTTGGTAAAGGCATGTAATGATGCCTATAGTTGGGTGGCAAAACAAACTTTTTCTCCTTGTATGGATTCCTTGAAGGCATTTGAAGTGGGATCTCAAAGTTGGATGTTGGTTGGAGCTCTTTGTCATCTTTATCTTATTTGTGGACATTACCTCATTGTAATCCTTTTGGAAATGACTTGTGGAAACTTTCTCTTTATCGTAATTCATCTTCCTTTTAGTATTTGAAAATCACTTGTAAGATTGGTATTTCATTGTATGTGAAAACTTTCCTTCAATATTGGGAAGGAGTTGATAGGTTGTCTTCTTATGCATTTTAGTATTTTGAAATATGATGTAGAGAAATTGTACAAAAGAAGTCTTGTAAAATATTTGTGTTCCTTTAAAATACATTTAGTAGAATATGTTTGCAATCATTTAACATGCTTGTTTTTAATGTTATTTAAAAAAAAAAGAATTAAATATTGGAAAGGAAATCTAGTTGTTATATGAAGTTTTCTTTTTAATATTGGAAGAAATTATTATCAATTTGAAAAGTACATCCCTTGTAAAATTTTCATAGACTTAGATACTAAGAGAAGTTTGACAAAATAAAAAAATTTACCATTAAAAGGTTTTGAAATCTGATTTTTTTTCTTGTGTTCAAAGGAAAGTTGATCTGTTGAAATTTGGTTGTTTTGATATATGGTAAAAGCATAATAAAATAAATCAAAATTATATTAATCAGATTTTCTTGGTATATTATTGGAAATAAATGTTGCAGATTTGTATATTAAAACTGTGTTTCTTTTTGTGTAACATCCTTAGATTTATTATTTTTTTATTTCATTACATAGATATCTACATATGTTATGTGTGTGTGTGAATTTTAATTTTCAAAAAAATAAAAATAAAATAAAATAGATAGTTTTATATATATAAATATATTTCATATAAATATATATAACATATGTCATAGTTTTAAATAATAAACATTGTTGAAAGTTTTTTATTTTTAAAAAAATATACAAAACAAAAACTGTTGGGGAGGCCGAACCCTCCCCCATCCACTGCGGCACCTCCCCATCCGTCCGCTGTTCAACCTCCTGCCCCCTATCCCGCGCCTGCTCCAACCCCTGCCATGCCTGCCCCCATCGCGACCGACTGTCCCGGCACTGCCGCCCTCCACAGCACCCTCCGCAGCCACTTCCCTGCCATGCCGCCATCTTCCACCTTCCCCTCTGCTTGCGACCTCTCCCACCACCACTCTTTCGATGTCATTGCCCCAGCGCAGTCCACACCCTCACCACCATGCCATTCTTTCCCCCACCTGCATGGGAATTTTAATCCGCTGACATTTCACAACAAAAAAAAATGTGGATAAAAAAATAAAATAATAAGAAGGAAACATTTATTGTCTTGTATGAATCTCTTTTACAAATACAATTCTGGTCAATAAAACTCCATGCAATCAAGCCCCCATGGCTCCTCAATCCACCTGCACAAGCTTAAACAAGAAAGACAAAAAAACAAAATGAAAACCCATTGGAGAGAAAGAGGAGATAAAGATGTGTAAGGAAAGTTTAGGGCAAACTTAGATCAAGGGCTGAGAGAGCTTCTATCCTATGGCTCATAATTAACCCTACATACTTTTAAGCCATGTGTTTTATTGTAAATATAAATGGAAAATAAAGTCTAGTGTGTATGTAAATAAAAAAGGGGAAATATAATTAATTAAATATAAAAGGGGTGTAGTCTCTATTAGGATGTTCCTAGCTAAATCAGATGTTAATTAAATAAATAAAGTTGTCCGGGCTGGTAGATGAGCAAATTGGGTAAATTGATTTCGTTAAATTAATTAATATCGGACAATCGTATATGTATTGTTAAGCATTCACTTTAAAAAAAAAATTTACCCTAAATTTTTTTGTACTTTGGTTTGGTTTTCGGTGTCCCGAGCGGGACAATACATCGAACACATTTATTATTAATGGAACTTTTTAACCATCGCACTTGTCAAATGGAAAACATTTATTATTAATGGAACTTTTTAATCATCTACACTTGTCAAATAGAAAACATTTATAACACCATAAGGTCAATTTACAAGGTCATCATCCCAGGGGAGGGTGGAGTAGGAGTCTATGTAGGGAGGGAGCAAGACACTAGCACAAAGCTAAAGTGTTTCAAGCAACCAAGGATTTGAGAAACCCTGGGAGAATAAGAGAGAATAATGCCATGAATAATAAGGAAGCAACAACATCATAAACCTCAACTTACCATTTCATATAAGATTTAGACTTCCCACCACATTTTGACTTCAAATCCAAAGCCCATATTCATCGTTAACAAAACATATAACATAGAAATTAACTTGGATGCCATATGCCCTTACTACCTAGTAAACATTGTTATTCTTACCATCTTCAAAGCTTACCTTCAAAATTTCCCAAACCAAAATGGTAAGTACATGAAAGGGAATGGTAAATACAACATTTAAAGGCTAATAAGGCCCATATCAAACGACGTAGGAAGGGCTTGTCACCCCATGCTCTATCGTTATTGCTCAAGGTAATTTCAAAGGAGCTACAATCAATATTTGGGTAGTTGTTAAAATGAAAAGGACCACAAATGTTTTCCATATTTTAAAATACAATAATTCGAGATAGGATAATGGGATTACAACATCGATGAAAGTGGAAGAATTTGGAGTGTTGGGGTGAAGGGGTGAGGGTCGAGGAATAAGGGCGTCATAGACCGTCATCGTCTAAAAATGATCGGGAACTTACCTTCCCAAATTTGGTCCAATACTTTGTAAGCCAAAAGATCGATGCCTAAATTAAGTAAATATGACCATATAATTTTCTTGAGAACCACTTCACTTCCTTATCAACCACTTTCAATTCCCATGAATCATTTTTCTCATACTTCATTGCGTTGATTAGAATTTGTAAGTAATCTTCCACCATTAACTTTCTCAATCCTCTTATGATAGTAATTTGGATGCCCTTAAGCATGACCATGGCTTCCACTAGATTGTTTGTATGTCTTAAACTATTGAAACAATCAACATGGGTTGAATTAGGTAGCCACTACAGTACAATTATATGGATATGGGGATGGGAACCCGATATGTTGGTACAAACAATTTTGGGGAAGGGGCTTGGGTATGCCTTTCGATATATATATATATATATATATATATATATATGCATATTAAAAATTAATACAAATTAACCATAAATATGCATAAATAAGTAAACAAAATAAGTTAAATAACCACAAAACATAATGACCATTCAATGCCAAATGTAGTACTTAAAGAAAAGGGATTTTTTTGTTTTTATGATAGGTACTATACCATGTACTATTAAGGCACATACCTATACCCAAACCCTACAAGACTATACCCGACTACCAGGGGTTGACCATTCTTATCTCGTTAAAAAACATATGCCCAAATAGGGTCAACGTTCCTTTAGCTACTCCATTGAAAATCATATTTATAAATCCTAGTGGTGGGGGAAGCATCTATTTCAAGGTTTCTCGATGTTTTTGATCAAACCGATGATTGGGAAACCACTTTTTGATCATTAATATAGCTTAATTACTAGGTAAACACATTGTATATGTATACAAATGGAAAAAAATTGAGCCAATAAAAACATGAAATGATTTTTCTAAATATTGGACATTAAATTTTCAATAAGCAAAAATACTACATAAATGTTACCAAATTGGGTACTCATATGGAAGCCCATAAATACGTGCACATACATCCTTATTGCGAATATTTACTGGATAAGACGACTCTCATCTGCAAAATGTGGAATGAGAGGATTGGTACAATACAACTTTAACCCGAGGTTCAGTAACCAACCCCTTTACTTGTCAAGACATACTAATGATATTTTTAAATATTGGACAATAAATTTTGAATAAGCAAAAATGTTGCATAAATCTTACCAAATTGGCTACTTAGAAGCAAGCTTGTCAATACATACACACATGCATCCTTAGTGTATTTTTACAAGAATAAGATTACTCTCATATGAAAATGTGGAAAGATAATTGGTTCTATCTCCTTGCACCTTTAACCAAGTTCTTCCAACCAAAACCTTTACCTGCCAAAACATATTTCTTTTTTTGGATAAAAGGGTAAAAAGAGAGATTTTCCAGGGGCCCTACCCTGTTACAAAATAAGGATCTAACATCCAGATATAGCAATAGACATTACAAGGAACAAAACAAGAACAAAAAATGCTATTGAAAACAACCCAAAACCAGCCTAGATATACGAAAGTGCAGCCCAAGTGTGGCCAAAACCACCACGAAGCAGATGACGACCAATAATCATTTCTGATTATTCACTTGGTTAGAAATATGAATAAGATCTTCCAGATACTGGTCTCTCTTCTCTGCTTCCTTTCTTCTAGCTTCCTCGTTGTCGTTGCTCTTGTTGCCCTTGTTATTTAGCTCTTTCAAGATAAAGCTTAAGATAACATTTTGTATAATGAAGCCATCTACCAATATGTTGCATTTGTTTTCCACTCCCTCCATCTTGACTTCCATTTCTCTCTAGTTCTAGATATCCTTGTTTGCCTTATTAGTATTGAGGTCTTTTACTTTCCCCGAAGTTCGATATCCTTTCTCATCCATTTGATAACATCTTTTTGGAATTATAGCTCATTATGGACAAAATATTTGCTTTTCTTATCACTATTGTTTCCTAGACTCATAAGACACCTAGTAGCCATATCCCCATCATTCCCTTGTTGAGTGTTATCTTGTGCACTGCTAGAATCTTCAACATTTTAGCCTTTGTTAGTGTTGCTTCTCAACACCCTAGTCGAGATGATATCCCCACCCTGCCTTTTGTTGTTCTTTAGAGTAGAGGAGGAGGGAAGATTTTGTCAGGGCAATTTCTTCTAAAATGGTTCAAAAGCACCAAGGGATATGTACTAATGTGGTGGAATCTTCCTTCCAGAGTCAAGTATTTGATGAGATTACCAAGACCACCTCATCTAAAATGGGAAGCACCAAGGAATGGATGTCCGAAGGAATTCCCCTAGTATGTGGTGGAGTTGTTCACCTTCCTCCGAGAATTTAGCCTCTTGTTCATCTCTATTGCACTTGCTTTTGTAGAACTTGGTACCCATAGTACTCATACCTATAATGTGAGCTATAAGTCCCTCTGAAATGAGCCATCTTCGATCCCTAAACCGAACAATTCCATCCTTCCAAGCTTAACAAACTCCATGGAGATATACGGGTCATGACCACGAATTCTTTCCATGAATGTGGAGAAATTACCCATGCCCAAAATATTCCATAATTGCTCATTATCTCTCCAGCTTCTGTTGAATGGGGACTCGACATGGCGGTGGTTCTCCACCCATCTTTTCCCAATATCGCAAGCTTTGAAGTAGAAATGGGAGACAAGTATAGCATAAGAGTGACCCATATTCTCCAAAAATGGAGGCTCTATGAAGTGAATGGACTCACGAGTGAGGCAAACATGCCAAAATAAAACCGTATCAAAAAGAAGATATGTGGCAAGGCTATGTTCGCTTTTTGTGTTTACATAATTCACCAAATTCATTACTTCCAATGGGATATCTAAACTCCTAATCCAATGGCAAAGAGAAGTGGAGTTAACTCCAATGTTGGCACAACTATCCACAACTTTATTTCCCTCTCTATAAGAGTGAGTAATATTGACTTGTGGGAAAGTGCTAAGGATAAGGAGAGCATCCTTAATGATTTTACTTATAGACCAACTATGGGGAGATTTATTGTGAAGACAATTGATGATATTAAGGGAATCCCCTTCCACACAAAGGTTTCTAATGTCCAGATGTTTGGCAAGTTGGATCCCCACAATGCAGCCATAACTTTTGTTAAATGGTTAGTTTGGAAGCCCAGGTTGCCAGCATAAGTAACAATTAATTCCCCCTTACTAATTCTAATGACACCACCTCCCCCCTCACCAGGATTTCCTTTTGAAGCTCCATCAAAATTGAGCTTTGCCTAAACCTTGAAGGATGTTTCCATAGTCTCATGTCATGAAGGTCTGGAGTTACCTTGATTTGGATTCTGCTCTATTTGAATACTCCACCTTTTGAGGAAACTCAAGTCCGAATCTTTCACACTCTCTTTGTTGGAAGTTATAGTTGACTTAAAGTTTTCAATAATCAACAAAGCTAAATTTTGAAGGCCAATTTAATATGAAGGTTATGATCTTCAAAGATTCTTTTGTTTCTCTCCTTCCAAATGGCCCAAATGGTATGAGAAAAGATGATATCCCATAGGAGTCTCACAGATTTACATTTTGATTGAAAAAACCATTGAGACCATAAATCAGTTTAAGTAGAAGGAAGTACCCATTTTAATCCCGGTTTTTCAAAAATGAGTCCCCACATTGAGGTGGAAAATTGACAATGGATGAAAAGGTGATTAACACTTTCCTCCTCTAATTTGCGCATGATGCACCTATTGGGTAGCATTTGACCTTTTCTTCTGATGTTGTCCACATTTAGAATTTTATTCTAAATTGTCAACCATCAGAAGAAATTGATTTTAGGTGTTAGTTCTTTGATTCACACTTTTTTCCAGTGAATTAAAGGATTATGAGTTTGGGTCGACTGTTGTAACCCGAGTGCACATTGTAATTTCCATCACCAAAGTCTTCCCATATAAGTCCATATTCAATATTTATGTTGGGAATGTATATGTTAGATATCATATTCTGCAAAGTGATCAGATTATCTTTGTCGCTATGTATGTCTCCTTCAAGAGATAGTCTTATCCAATCTCTTTTTCCATCAATATTATTTAGATAGTCACAAGTTTTATCCCCATATTTGTGCTTGATCTTATTAATTTGAACTTGCATATTGTCCCTTTGTTGGCTTATCCCAAGATTCCACGTGTCTTCCCAAAGGAGATCTGATTGCCATTTCCTAGCTCCCACTTAATTCCTTTAGTGATCAAATCCCGACTATTAGTCAAAGAATTCTAGAACTGTGATCCTTTAAGAAGATCTTAAGACAAAGTAAAATCTTTGATATACTCATTTTGAGAATTTTGCACAAAGCAAAGATCCTCTTTAGGAGCATCTTTCCCATCTTAGCAAGGAGTGTTTTATTCATGTCCTTGAGGTTCTTAATACCCAATCCTCCTTGAAACTTTGGTTTGCAAAGCTTCTCCCATGCGACCAACAACACTCTATTTTGTTCTTCCACTCTAGCCCAAAGGAAGTTTTTGAATTTTATCAATCTTCTCCACAATCAATTGTGGAATTCTAAAGAGAGATAGGAGAAAAATGGGCAGATTTTGCAAAGTACTTTTAATCAAGGTGCATTTTTACACACTTGAGAGAACCGCCCCTTTCCAACCTGCAAGTTTGAGTTGAAATCTTTCGATGAGGAGCTCAGGACTTCCATAGGGTCGATCCATTGAAGAGATGCATACCCAAATGGGTGGAGGGAGGGACTTAACACTTGCGACACCATACACTTTTAGCAATTTTTGTTGTCTAATCCAAGGAGTGTTAATGAAAAAAAAAAAAACTTTTAGCATATTTGATGAGTTGTCCTGAAGCATCTTCATAGTATGAAAACAATAATTTGAACTATTTAACTTCTAGAATAGAGGCTATGGGAAAGCAATATGGTATAATCTACAAACTGCTAGTGTGTAACTGTAAAATTCTTAGAAGAATGATTGAAGCCTTAAATAAAACTTGAAAGAGTGGCTTTGTGGAATGCTCTGTTAAGACTTTCCGCCATGATGATTAAGAGAATGGAGGAGATAAAATCTCCTTATCTAATCCCTCTAGTATTTCCAAAGAAACCAGAGGAGAACCATTAATGATGATAGAAAACATTGGGGTGGAAATACATTCCCTTATCAACTTTCTGAAATTTAAGTTGAAACCAATTTTCATTCCTTATCAACTTTCATGAAATTTAAGTTGAAACCAATTTTTCCTAGCACTTTATCCAAAACCCAAAAACAAAAACTTTGTCAAAAGCCTTGTTCATATTCAACTTTATTATCATTCCTATTTTTTACTCTTTTCCATAAAATGTATCATTTCATGGACCACCACAATTCCATCCTGAATTCGCCTTTCTTGAACAAAGCCACCTTGCTGCTAGGAGATCATGTTCTTTAAAAGACTTTAAAAGAGGCTGCATTATCGATGCTATAGAATTTTAAAGATTTTGTATATTATGTTAGAGAGACTAATAGGTCGAAAGTCTTTGAAATCCTTAACGCCAACTTTCTTGAGGATGGGGAAAATAAACATATTGTTTCTTTCTTTCAAAAAGTTGCCACTGTAGAAGAATTCATTAATGGCTTTGTGCAGGTCATTCTTGCATATTTCCCAATAGATTTGTAAGAAACACGCCGAGAAACCATTTGGACCGGGATTTTTCTCCTTCAAAAGAGAAAACAATTTTGCATAGCTCCTCCATATCCATGAGTGCCAAAAGGTTGTTCAACTCTTCTTGCATTTGAGCAACTAGGTATATTTTCAAACATCATGTTTATACAATTTTCATCCTCCTCTCCCTCTTTAGAGAAGTTTTTGTAAAATTCAATTGCCTTTTTTAATGATGTCCTTATCCATGCTTTCCTGTCCATTGTCTAAATTTATAGATGTGATCTTGCTATGACTTATGTGCTTGAGGGTGGTCATATGAAAGTACTTCGTATTTTTGTCTCCTTCTTTGAGCCACAAGGCCCAAGATTTTTGTCTCCAATGGATTTCCTCACAATCATTGATGTTATGTAGCTCACTAAGCAACTCTTTTTCCCTGTAGAAGTCATTAACATCCATACCCAAGTTCGCACTTTGGATTCCAACAAGGTAATCTCATTTATGATTTTTTTTTCTTTTCAAAAATGTTACCAAAAACAAGCTTATTCCATTTTTTCACATTGAGTTTGACATTTTTCAAAATTTTAATCAAGATGAACATGGCCGACCCAATCTTTTCCGTCTTCCACTAGTCTTGAATTCTGTTATGAAAGTCAAGATGTTTAGTCCACATTTTCTCAAATCTAAAAGGAGTAGGGGCATGTTTTCCTTTTCTATCGAGACTAAGGCCAAAAGGATTGTGGTCCGACCCAATTCTGGGAAGAGCTGAGAGACAAAAATCTTGGTGATCCAAGTGTAGTTGACACCTCTTAATTCAATATCATAAAGATTCCTATGAGCTATGAAGTTGGCAAAATTTTCCATGCTTGTACTAGAATCTTGATTTCCTCCTTTTTTTCAGTCAAAGACAATCAAGATCAAAGCAACTTTTCCTAAAGTTACATACTTGGACCAAAGCTTTCTTCTACCATCTGTATTTGTGGGAGCATAGATGTTGGACCGGATCCAAGTTTTATTATTGTGAAGAGAGGTGAATAGGACAACAAAATGATATGGTGTCTCAAGTATAGTACTTCCTTAGCCAAATTTTCATCCCACTGAACAACAATGCCACCGGAAGCACCATTAGAACTAACACAACTGATCATTGCATTTCTCCAAACCTCTTTCCTCATGTCTTTAAAACTCTTTGAGTCAATTTTAGTTTCTTGTAGAACTAAAATAGTGGGATTGTGAGTCGAAATTAGATCCTTCAAAATTCTTTGCTTATTAGCACTATCACGTCCTCTAACATTAAGATATAATCTTCACTTGAATTTTGAGAATTTCGTACCACATTTTTTTATCTAAGGTAGATTTCTTTGCAGCTGGTATCTCTCTTTCTGTAGCTCTGTTTTTACCTCTATGACTTTTAGTTTTCCTCTAGTGTTATTCCCTCCTACATTTGATGTTCTCAAAGTTTTCTTTGGCGTTCTTGAAGAGGAGGCTTCATGGTAATCTTTGCTTTTTCCCTTGATTGGGGTCACCATTATTTTGAGGTGCTCCTTCAGATTGCTTTGTTCTATCGCATTCTGATCCAGTTTTTGCATATCATCTGCTTCTTTAATCAAATTTTGTTTTACTTTCTTTTATGTAACATGCTTTTTCTTCCAATGTCTCTTTCCCTGCTCTAGGATATTGTATATTTCCACTTGATTCCCCTCATTCTCAGTCAAGTTCTCCTCTAAATCTATATTAGGCATTATAAGTTCTTCCAGTTGGGTTTGCACAACTATTTCTCCTTCTTCAGTAGTGTTTTGATCTTTTGTTTTAGATTCCTCTTTATTTTCCAAATGTTGGCTTTCTTGGATATTGTCATTCCTTTTGACCTCTTCATTTGGTTGTTCTTTTTCCTGATTTGTATTCTTTTCCTTCCATTATGTTCTTTTTTTGTTTTCCTTGTGTTTCCATTTCCATAATGTTTTGGACATGACTTTGTGTTATGTCCCAGTTTATTGCATTTCTTGCATCTCACAGTACTTGTTTCATATTCCAATTATCTCCAAATACCCAACTTGGAATGCAGAAGAATGACATCTGGTAGATCTCTTTCCATGTCCACATTAGCACAAAATTTAACATACATCAATTTAGTTCTAGCTTGTGTGGTCCCATCAAAGGCAACTAAGGATCCAAAGGATTTAGCTATTCCAGTCATAACGTCCTCATCCCAGAATTCAAGAGGTAGACCTGGCATTTTGATCCATAGAGGCATAACATTAATGTTTTCCTCATCAGGATCAAATGCAGGAGACCATTGCTTTAAGAACAGACCTATGTTTCCTAGAAACCATGGTCCATCCACAAGGGCATGCGTACAATCCTCTTAATTTATTAAACTGAATAAGGAAAAATCCCTTTGTCATTATAGATATATCCATATTTCCTTTTGGGTTCCATTTTCTGCTTGTCCACCTTCTAATAACATCTATATTTGGTCTTGGGCCATGAAACTTACCTATCAGAGCCAAATTGTTCCTTTGCATTGCTTTGTTGATAATAGCATCTGAGATAATGAAATGATGCCAATTTTCAGAGATATGACGCTTTATTTTCGCTTGGATGAATTGGTTCCCCACGTCCGTATTTTGCTTGGAGACTATTCCAGCTCACTTGTTCTCGTGTCTCTCTCATCTGATCCGATTCAGGATCACGTGCAACTTCCCCATCTCCATCCCCTTTCTCCCGCTCAGAAGAGGAATTCAAAAACATTTTCCCGCTCAAACCCACTCACACTCAAAAATCTCCAAATTCTCAGTCATACATACTATTCCACTGTCAGTCTTCACATTACTTCGGTGCCAAGGAGTCGCATGAGACTTGTTACTACATTTCTGTGATGTACTATGAACCACAACAGTGTCAGCACCATACAGGTTGTGATCATCAGGATGACCCTTGTTATTTTATTTCTGGATTGTGCTCTAAACAATAGTTTTGTCACAACTATCAATATTGTGATAGAGGGCATCACTTCTAATAAATTTTTCCGATGTGCTCTGTCCCATTGAAGATTCACGGTTGCTGGCATTTTGCTCAACCTGCCGATTAGTTAGTTCTACCCAATCAACATCAGAGCTTTCTATTGAATAAATTTTTCTGATGCCACAAATTTCTTAAAATTTTCCAAAGCCAATAAGGCCTACATCAAACGACATTGGGAGGTTTATTGCCCCACATCCTATGTCGTTATTGCTCGAGGTAATTTTGTAGGAGCCACAATCAATATTTGGGCAGTCTAATAAATGATCAGGAAACTTACCTTCCCAAAACTGGTCCAGTATCTTTGGAAGCCAAAATATCAACACCAAAGTTTGCAGCCAAATCCACCACTCTATTACCATTTCATCTATTGTAAGTAAAGATGACAACATCTAGTTTGCTTCAGAGCCACTTTGCTTCTTTGATAACTGCTTTCAATTCCCACTAGTCGATTTTCTGTTCTTCATTATGGTGATTAGAATTTGGGGTCACATTCCACCAATAACATTACCGATCCTCTTATGATAGCAATTTGGATGCCCTTAAGCATGACTGTGGCTTCCACTTGATTGTAAGTATCCCTTCCAACATCTATTGAAACAATCAACCTGGGTTGACCATTCTTATCTGTAAAAATACCTGTGTCACAGCAGGACCAGGGTTACCCTTAGCTGCTCCATTGAAATTCAGCTTTATAAACTCTAGTGGTGGGAAGAACCATATACCTCAAGGTTTCTCGATGCTTTTGATACCAGATCCATTATCAGGGAAACCTCTTCTTGATCATCAATATAGCTTAGTTACCAGGTAAAGACACTCTACATTTTATATAAATGGGAAAAAGCTTCTGAGCCAATAAACTATGTAAGAATGAACTTTTAGAATATTGTATGATAAATTTTTAAAAAGCACAAAAGCAAAAATGCTGCAAACATGTTACTAAATTAGGGACTGAGATGCAAGCCCGTAAATACATATGCACAAACATACGTATGTGTGTATTTTTACAGGAGGAGAAAATTTCATCTGCAAATTGTGGAAAGAGAGAATTGGTACTATCTCCTTCCACCTTTAACCAGGTTCTCCCAACCAACCTCTTTACCACAGTCAGTACATACTATTGTACAATTAGTCTTCACATTACTTCGCAGCAAAAGTGTAGCATGAGACTTGTTACTACATCTCTGTGATGTATTACAAACCGCAACAGTGTCACCACCATACAGGTTGTGTTCATCAGGATGACCCCTGCTATTATATTTCTGGATTGTGCTCTGCACCATAGTTGTGTCAAAACTGTCAATATTTTGATAGAGGGCATGATTGCTAGTAAATTTCTCTGACGTGTTCTGCAACAAAGAAGATTCACAGTTGCTGGCATTTTGCTCAACTGGGCGATTAGTTACTCCTACCCAATCAGCATGAGAGCTTTCGATTGAATGTTTGAATTTTTCTGACTCCACAAATTTCTTGAAATTTTCCAAAGCCATTTCCCGTTCTTCTTTTGAGAGTCTTTCATCTTCATTCTCCTGAAGCAGGGTCTCGTGTTCGTGATAGTTAAATATCCAACTGCACCAACATATTACCCATATACATAATTAATAAAGTTGCAATCTAACAAAGACATCTCTAGTTAACGACACTACAAAAATGTGATTTGAAATATAGTTTTTCTTATTGATTGTACCTCGAGCAATGCTTCTCAAGTATTCTCTTCATAAAGGATGCATCAGTCGGTAAAGAACCAAATGGATTAACCGCTGGGTTTTCATATCCATCATTGTGCGCTCCTTTTGTAGTCTCTAATTGACTCATCATTGGCTCTTTGCTTCCTTCAGAATGACAGTCATTAATTCCATTATCTTCAAGCTTGAAGAGATGTAAGATTTCCTCTTTAGTCATGGTCCTGTGAACCTGCTGTTGATCAACCACGCGTGCTGCAAGACCCTCTTTTGTAACCTGTGAAAATCCAAACACATACGATATGGGTCATGAAGATCTCTCATGATAGAGAATTGTAAAAGAAAAGACATTTTCTACCTGGCGCTTGTAGATTTTCTCCTCCATTGTCCCATGAGCAACCAAGCGATAAACATACACATCCTTTTTTTGTCCAAATCTGCATATAGAATTAGGGAAGATCAGGTTTTATAGATGCCATCTTTTAGAAGGTCAGTTATAAAGACTGAAAAGAAAAATGTTCAGTATATACTGTCAGTAAAGAATTCAATTGTGGTGTAGTAAAGACCAATGCTCAAACAAGACCAGAAAATCAAAAGGTAAAGAATGATAACCATGTCCTCAATTGTTACCATATCATGCACAGAAACAAAGATGAATTCACAACATTAAGAACACCAATTTATGAATTTAAAAAAACAAAGAGATTGTTAAATGCACCCTTGTTATGGTTGATTCAATATTGGTCCATTTAAGGTGAGATAATAAGTTGGCTAGAATGCTTTTGAACTAGACCTTCCAAACCATATAGGGTCGGACTGATTGGTGAAGGCAAACAACTTGAAGATGTATGAACTTATGAACCTCAAAAGATTGATTACCACCAACTTTGAAAAGAGAGGACTTCGTTTCTGATATGCAGAAAAATTGCATCCAGACATTGGACATTGTCCTTCACAAAAAGACCATAGCTGCACAATGAGGACAAATCAAATAGCACCAAATTAGGAGGCAGGATGAGTTCTTAAATTTCCCACACTTGTATTTGACCCCATACTTGGAAAAGAAACCTTAACTTCAAGTGTAGCTACAAGAGTTTGTAAGGATGGTGTTTAGGGACCAAAAACAATTGAAGAGGGAGGATTGATTCATAAAGCATCAACAGTTAGTCAAATTTCAGGCTTGAAGATTGCAAAACTTGGGAAATGTAACATTTACGCTAAAGCCAGGACCAATAAGGTGTTAAAAAAACGTGAAAGAAAAATAAGATTCATTTTGGGGTCATAGGACTTGTGCCATAATTCAAGTCACTCATTGGCAGTATCAAAATTCATGTTGAAGTCGTGACCTCGAGATCTAACTTGTGCCAAACTGGAGATCGTCACCAAACTGAAGGTTTCACTATAGATAAAGGTCAAGATCAGCATTAGATTTGCACTTACACTTGATTTGCATTTTCCAATTATGTTACACTTAACTCCAAAATTTATCTTTGTAACTTTGTGCTAGGACGCATGCTGAGAGTATTGTTACACCAAAGGGCACTTTGATGTCAAAACCAAGAATGGAGAAGATGGCCACATTAAGAAAGTCTCAAAATTTGGAAAAAATGTAAAACGGTTGTTCTAAGATTCTTTGTAACTAATCCATTGGAATTCACATGGTTGTTAATTGTCAGCCTCCATATGCCATTGTATTTATATTGTAACATACCATGAATTTCAGTGACCGCCTTCTCCGTTCTTAGTTTTGACACAATCCTCGTCTTTGGTAGCATTGAGAATATCTTAACATTTGGAAAAATACATGAAATGGCTGTTCCAAGTTTCTCTGTAAATAATCCATGGCAATTCACATATTTGTACTTGTCAAACTCTATATGGCTTTGCATTTATATTGTAACATGCCATGAATTCTGATCATCCATTGTTAGAAGCAATTCAATAGAGCTTGGCAATTAGAAGGGCACTTCATACTAGGCAACTTGAGTGCAGTGTAAGAGTCATCCTCCTTTCAAGATCATATTTATTAAGAATTCTATATAAAGAAATATTTGTGTTGCTTGATGGATTGTAGAGTACTGTTTGAACTTCCTTCTTGCTTCCCCAATCAGGTCTTAGTTAATTTCATTATCATATTGAATCTTAACGAGTGGATGCTGACTTAGCCCTGTTCAACAAATCAAACATATAATATCTGGGTTAAATCGAACTAAAGTGGGGTTAAGAGACCTTAGTTGAGATAAATAGAGCTCCACTCGAAGTGGTTACGAAGTCCAAGTCAGTTTTGGTGAGTCTGCAGCCTTGACTTGCAGACTGCCAAGTCTGACAGACCGAGTCTCAAAATCCTGCTGAGATTTGAGAATCCCTCACTGAGTCTGTGCAAAATAAAAAGAATAAGCATATATATATATATATAAAATTGCTGTGTTTTGGCCTGAGTGTTCCACCAAGTCCAAATCTCAGTGCTGTGACTAAAATAGTTTATAGATGCATCTTCATTGGATTGAAATTAAACTCAACTGGCTTAAAGATAAATCTGTACTGACTTCAGGTTGGGCTAAGGATTGTTAGCAATACAGGCATCAAGTCCAAATCTCAATGCTGTGAAATAGGCATAAAGAGAAAAGATGAGTCATCTAACAAGATAAACTCACCTCTGCATTGGTGAAACACTTAAATTGGGTTAACTCAACTTCAGGTTGGGCTAAGGATTGTTAGCATTACTGGATATCAAAAAACGGGCTTGTTGATAAAGCCCTTGATATATTTAAGCAATTGTAATGTGCAAGGATAAAGCCAGAGTCATCATAGCAGGTTCCTCCACTCTTCCATCATAAGCATGTGAAACAAGAAAGGAGTTTGTGATAGTTGGTAGAAAGCAACATCTTTTTTTATTTTTGCCTGTTGATGAAGAATGTGCATAAATTGGTATTCTTGATGAGGCTTTATGTCTCTTCATTGAAATAGCTCATCAAAATGTGGTCTCATGGACTGCAAACTATGCTTGATTTTCAAAATTGGGCTTGCTGATAATAATATTGTGGATATTTTCAAGTAAATAAAATTGGCAGGCATATGAAACAGACAAACAGATTGGTATTTAGTGGAAGGCAGCATCTTGTTTGATTTTTGCATGTGGATGAAGGATGTGCATAAATTGAAGTTCTTGATGTGGCTTTAAGCTTCTTCGTTGAAATATCACATTGAAATGTGGTCTCATGGACTGCAATCTTTGATTGATTTGCACAAACTGGGCCTGCTGATAATAATGTCACTGACATTTTCAAGTACATAAAATTGGCAGCTGCAAATCCAGACTCTAAGATCTTGGGCAGCATCCTCCATCCCATGTCAATCTTGGAGCCTTAGAACAGGTGTTTAAGATCCATCAATAACTAATTCAAAAAGGATCTTTGGCTGATTAGGATGCAATTGCCATATTTATTTATCTTTTTGATAAAACAGCAAATGATACTGAGAAGGACAAACACATATGAATGCCCAAGCCCTGGTCTGGACTCGATGCAGGGCATTGGAACATAGAGCAACAGCTTCAAAAGATCTCTAAAACATCAATATTGGCAATCCACCTGTGGAAAGAGTAGTAAGCAGCAAAATACATGGTTTAGAGCAACAGCTTCAAAAGATCTCAGAAAAAACATCAATACTAAGGATTGAACTTACACATACATTTTCTACTGTTGCACATCCCAGAATATCCTACAAGTTTCTACAGATTGGAGGCTCAAATCCTCCCAAAATAGTCCAATTGCCTGCATGAATGTTGGAAATATGTAAAGGCTGAAAACGAGAACTGACCACTTGGGCTTATTTGCAGTGTGTAAACACTTGAGATTGTTTGGTACCAATAAATAATGGTGCCTTATTTTATATGTTCTGTATCTTTTTTTCTAATAGAC
The DNA here is from genome assembly GCA_018340775.1 of Taxus wallichiana var. yunnanensis. Taxonomy (NCBI): domain Eukaryota; kingdom Viridiplantae; phylum Streptophyta; class Pinopsida; order Cupressales; family Taxaceae; genus Taxus; species Taxus wallichiana. Next base: position 568,078,463 of record CM031237.1, on the reverse strand, counting down.
TACTTGTTGGCTCCTCCTGGTTTAAATTGCAAGTAGAATATTAATTGCCAAGTTTAAAAGTAAATTGGAGTTTATGTTGAAAAGACATCAAGACTAATTATATAGCTTGCAAATATTTATTTGAAATTTTGAACCCATCCACATCATCAAAAACTCATCAAATTGAACCACATTTTGATCAAAGGACATGGGAACTCAGGTGATCCAATCCTGCATGGAACCACCAAGAGGGGTTCATTCCTTGTTTTTGACTTGTCTTACTAACGTGCTAAGTCACAAGGTTCATGTTCATTAGGATAAATCCATGTTAATGTTTGTGCTCGTTAGGATAAAATTTAAAACCAAAACAAGTTTGCCCTTTGATAAAACCTAGAAAGAAAATTGTGACTATGTTTGAAGAATATATATATGTACTATATATTATTTTTATTTTCAAAATAAGAAATAAATGCCGAAGAATGTCAAAATAGATAAATACTACTAAATAGCTTTGAAAACGATATAAAATGTCAAAAACATATAAACTGTGATAAGTTTATCAAGAATAGAACATTAATTCAAATTGCACATGAAATCATAATTTTAAGGAATATTTGTTTTGCAGATTTGATTTTATTCAACCGGTCCATTAAAATCTGAACTGGGTTGGCTAGCAGATTGGGGAGAGGTGAGATTGAATAGAAGTTCAACCATAAGATTTTATGGGGGCAACCACAATAACACTAGATTAAGGAACTATAAGTTTGCTTCTATTGCAGACCATGAATCCACATCAAGTACTAGGCATTTTGTCTAGGTTAAACTCACCGAAAATGGCCTTAGAAGGCCTCGGGAGCGTGGTAAGGCCCCACACTACTTCATTTTCATTCACACAACCATTTGGAGTATTGCTTGGCAACGGGGAGCGAATTTGAAAAGAGAATTTGGGAGCGGCAAGGGAGCTGCCAGATGCCTGCATGTAATGTCGAATGCTTTTTTTTTTGATTTGCAGCGGGAGGTATATTTTTTTACGCAAATTCCGTTTTTGGATTTTCTTTTAAATGCGTTCAATGTGAATCATTTTAAATTTTAAAAAAATTTTTAAGGATGGAAAAAAATTTGCCATTTTTTTGTGAAGGGTCGACATCGAGGAGTTCGGCATCTCGATCGGAAGATGTAGCAACAAAAACTTGGATGAGCCATAACTTTCATTTCGTGGCGAACAATGTGGCTCAATCGTTTGAAGTATCACCTTGTGTCTATTGTTTTCGAATGTTTTGGTTTAAAAGTGTATATTTTCTCGAGCTCTACGCATTGATGGCAATATTTTTCTTATTTTCATAAAATCCATTTTTGCACCTTTTTGGACCAAGCAACTTCTTGCAATCTTCTGAAAGAATCTTCTGAATTTAATTTTATTCGTTTTGTATATGCACGAGGAAGCGGATAAAACATGTGTACATTATTATAAATTTATAGTTAATAGTATAACTTGTCAAAATATTTTATCTTGTTTTTCATATACACAATATGTGGTTTATAATTAAATTCCTATTTAGAAGGTTGAGATTTATATATAGTTTTTAATTTTTATATAGTTTTTGTACTGCAACAACACCGTATCCGGGGTCTTTTGGAAAATTGCCTTGGCCTTTTGCCGTTTCCGCAAAGTGCATCGGATACCCCCGCTGAGAGAACCCGCTCCCATATGACATCCAAAAGCGCTAGACTCCCAATATTCAAATAATGTTGATGGAGGTAAGTTTTTTAGCATTTTGTACAAACTTGTGTGCCTACCGTTGGTGAGGGTTTTACGTTTGTTTGATATACCCATGGGATACCGAGCCCATGGATAATTACCTATCTGAACTATCTGGGTTGGCTAACAGATTGGGATGGGCGGGATTGAATAGATGCAGACTCATGTATGTTTCAGTATGGGGCGATATGAGCAGAGAGGTTATGGAGGTTGATACTAGATGCAGAGAATACCGGCCAAACAAATAGAGTGGTGTAAGGGGGACCACGTAATATTATCTCCATATAGTAGATTGGGAATAGACAAAGTGAATTGTGGTCTAGATTAGATGAGTCACAGATATAGATGTAAAGGCATCAAAGTAGAGAGTGGGATTCAGCTCAGCTGTAGCCCAGGTGAAAAAACATGTTTACTATGGTAGCCACAGCATGACATAAATATCAAAAGCATCTTAAGGTCAAATCTACAAGGCAAAATATTTACTGAGATTCCACAGAAGAAAATCTGGATAGACCCAACAAGCCGTCCTCATTGTAGCAGGAGATAGAAACTAAAGACTGTATGTTCCTTCAATACTATTATGCTAAACATGATGATGCGGTTTTGTATTGTATAAATTAGAAAACACTTCTCCAACATTTTATGGACTCATTTGATACATTTTGTAGCTAATATGTTGCTTAAAATTTATGTTTTTAAAGAAATTTGCGTAAATTGCCAAGTATTCGCGAGTATTGCCAAGTTTTTGCCGAGTCAATTTTTTTTTGGTCTGCCGAGTATAAGTATGTGAACTATGATCAAAATCATGGAATAAATTGGCAGGAAAATTCATTTTCCGAGGAGCTAAGTGTCACTCAATGGTACAGATGTCCAAAAAGACAGGACCAAAAATGGAAACTATAAAAATAAGTTGCAGTATGGCGATGGGATTCATCATATGGAATATTTGGAAATAGCATAGCAGAATATTCCCAGATTCTTGGCAGGATACAAACAAATTAATGAGAAATTATAAAAGATTGCACCATATGGCTGCAGGATTTATAATATGGAATATTTGGAAAGAGTGCAACAGTAGAATATTCAAATATCCTGGGAGGAATACTGAAAAATCATGAACCATCAAAAATCCGTTACGAATCATAGCTTTGGTTTAAACTAAAACTAATCAGGGAAAGTTTGTCTAAACTAATCATGGAAAGTTTGAGTCCACTGGTATGTTAGACATACATATAACTCCACTCTTAAGAATCCCATATTTCTATAATTCCCTTGCTTTAGAGTAGGTGACAAAGCAATATGGCTCTCTCCTCCTCAAGGATGGAGCAAGTTGAACTTTGTTGATGCTGCTAATTGGAATCCTAGGGTTGCAAGAATAGGTGGCATCCTATGACCTAATATAGGAGATTGATAAACAAACAAAAATGTGGCAGAACTCCTGACCCAGAGAAAAGGTTTGCAAATTTGTCTCAATTTTGGTTTGATGCATCTTCTGGTCCAGAAGGTGTGTCATGTAGACCGTCATTATGACAAAATGTATTATTAGTAGCCATCATTAGTTATGTTGATCTTTTGTTGGCATTAGGTAATGGCATAACAACTATATGTTCAGATGTTGATGGTATTTTTAATAAACAAATGCCAAGGGTTGTCATAGAAATAGCACATTAGATGTCAGGGTAAGGGGACTGAGTATGTTCCTCCCTATACCAAACAAATTATAGCCAGCACTACCTGTGAAATAAAAGTTGTGATACTCTTTATGGGCTTCTATCATGTGTTATGGTATGCATCTACTATTCTACAATTGATGTTCCTTTCATAGTGTATTTGTATAACAAACATATCAAACCAACTTTGAAAGTAATTTGCATACCTTTTCTCAGAGCCAAGAGTTCTGCAACATTGTTTGTTTACCAATAACCTGTTTGGTAGGAGACAATGTGTTGTTTTGTACAAGATCATTGGATGCCAGGTATTCCTGCAGCATCAGGATTACGATTAGGAGTTCCATAAAAGCTCAACTTGCTCCATCCTTCAGGCATAGACAGCCATACTGCTTTGTTACCTTCCATAAAGCAAGGGAACTTATAAAAACACGGGATTCTTGAGAGTTGAGCTATATGTATGTCTAACATACTAGTGGAGACTTTAGTTCATGCTTCATGACTAATGTTTTAGTGTTTGCATAAAATTGCCCGTATTCTGCCTGGAATATTTGAATTTTCTACCGGTGCGCCTTCCCAAACATTTCATATTATAAATCCCAATGCCCTACAGTACCTTATTTTATAATTTCCATTTTCTGTCCTGCCCACCTGGGAACCATTTGTACTGTTCAGTAACATTTTTCCCAACATTTATTACATATTTTTTATGCACAATGGCACTGAAGGAACAAATGATCTATAGTTCTGCCTCCCTGTTACAATAAGGAAAGGCAATTGGTCTTTTGTGGCAAATCAGCTGCTAATATTTTGACCTGTAGACCTAATCATAAGAAGCTTTTGATTTTTGGTCATGTTATGACAGCCATATTAAATATGTTTGAAGAATAAGGCAGAATATTGTAGGCACCCAAATATTTTGACAAAATGTCACAGCAAGATGTGGATTCATGATCTGCCATAAAAATTCCTCAAGCATTATTGTGGTTTCAAAACTGATGTGATTGTAGACATTGCACTTCTGGTTTTCTTCCTATTTTTAGAAAGGGTGGGATACAAGTTTTCAGACCCTAATAATCCAGCGAACAAAAACGTGTAAATGCATACATCTTCTGATCAAGTCTGCAATGCCTCAAGCTCAAGAAGTGGAATGTCTCTATAACAAGGTATCTTCTTGAAAACAAATTTTCTGGTCTTCCTTTTTCCTATGTTAGCCTAGAGTAATTTGTAGCGTACTTGAGAGGTTTTCTGGCCTCATAGCTGAAACTGAAAGTCCTCAAACAGGCTAAACATTCCTCTTGTTCAAATCTCAGATGCCAAGAAACAACACCCAAACACAATCCAAACAAAATATTTTCAGAGCAAAGAAAAGATTAGTAACATGGAATAAAATTCCATCATAAGAATATGCCATATAGAAAATAGATTGTAAGTTATGGAGAAAACAGAGATAACCACAAGTTGGAGAGGGCCCACAAGTCATGTTAATATCAGAGAGGAGGATGCTAACACATTGAATCAAGGAGATTCGTCCAGCACCCTGCTTCTGGATTGGAAAAGGTAAAGAGTATTTGAGACTGTTAATTTGGATCATTATCCTATCCCTTGATAGGGATATGCCTCTAGATTAAATAGGTTTAAGATTATGGTTATCACATGTATGAAAACCACAAGCTGGAGAGGGGCCACAAGGCATGACATCAAAACTGCTGACAATTTAAGACGAGAGGAGGATGTTCACACATCAATCTGGGGAACTTTTCCTTGAAGCCCTCTTGTGGATTGACAATGTTAATTTAGATGTGTAATAGCTACTAAATAATGTGTTAAATAACTTGAATGTCATGATGCTGATGTACCTACAGTAAATACTCTTTTGATCAGGAAGACCAGTTATACAGATGTCTTCTACGTCTTTTGTATACCATTTTGTTAGTAGTGAAGTACCATGAAGATAAAGTTTATGGTTTTGGTGTGCCTTATTTGTGCCATAAGAGCCCAACTTTTTCAAAAAAAAAAATTACCCATACAAAAAGTAAAAATACCAACCTTATACCCTGCCACTAAGCAAAAGATGGAAGAAGCCTTTCCCAAAAGATGATGTAGGTGGTGGAACTCTACTTCTAGTTACAGAATATTAGTGAGAAGAATAAAATCTGCACAACATTATTGCATTGAATGCAATGGCAAGTGAGAGTAAAATTGCATGAGATCATCTTAGACTCATCAGACACAACCTTGTAAATAGCTTATAACATCAGTGATAAAAGATTTGCACCCAAAATTTGACAGAACAGAAGCATTTCATCAATAAAAAACAAGCAAATAGGAAATGAAAGTTTAATAGCCAAACTGAAAACCTAGCTAATGGATTGGATAACATATCTGTAACAAAGCATTGCAGTTCAAAGATGCACTTAAACCATGCATATATAATACCTTTATTCCTGCATGGTTTCTAATCTTACAATCTAAAATATAAATACTTCCATTGATCAATCTTCTGAGATTCAACAAGAAATTTGCTCCCCAGATTGCAATTAAATGAAGCAATCCCTAAAGTTTTTTTGAAGAAAACATAATCCTAGAGGTTTCTAAAACAATTATTTGTATTGAAACAGGAGAGAACCAACAACATATATTAGCATCCAAACTAAGATGACCATGACAATGTTGTTTTCCAGTGCGGACACACGTAGCTGAAGGCACATGTTACAGAGAAACATGCACATGATTTTGGATGGAGAGTGTTTTTCTTATACATTGTAGCAAGGACACGTAAGGACAAAGCATTGTGTGTCCATTCCTTAACAAAGACTTCTGCTGTTTGTGGTGAAAAAAGAACTAGATACAATTGAAAATAAATGAATTAAGAAGGCACGAGGTAGGTTTCTTTAACATAATTATGCCCAATAGTAGTATCTTTTCTCACACTTCCATGGCCAAAAACCAGCTCCTTAGCAACATAAGTATGCAACAAGTTAGTGGAAATAAAGAGAATACTACCTCCATACACGAAAAAGAGCCTGAAGATCATGAGTTGGATTCCAAGAACCATCTACAATAATCACACGGTTGGCTGCTGGAAGATTTATGCCCAATGATCCAGCTCTCGTTGATATAATAATGCATTGGACCTTTGTATTAAATGGATCATTAAATTGCTCTACTAGCTTTTGTCTTTGAGCTCCAGTTGTGCTTCCATCAAGCCTGCACATTGTTTTCATTACTATGGACTATAAAAAGAGGGATGTGATTTTCAGAATTTCCAATGCACAGTGCAAACTTTGACCATCCAATGTATATCTTCTTTCCTAACTTAATACTAGAAATAGAGTTTACATTAGAAGCATACGCAAATGACATAAAATATGAACTTCACTCAGATATGTAAAACACAGTATCCTATTACGTTAAATAGTAATGGAAAGAAATATTTTAAACATGAAATGTTGATAGGGAGAGAGACTTGATGAACTAAACAGATAAAATAGATCATTGTAAAAACAATAACAAATTATAATGTACCCAAAACATAGCCAAGAATGATATTAAAGACCAGACTTTAAGGATTGTCTCCGGACAAATATTCATTTATGTTCGAATGTAGTGATGCTGAAAGTAATCATTGGACTAAATTACTAATGACAATTTTCAACAACCATTTAAATTTGTCTTTTAACTTTTGCAGCAGAATTTACATATTATCTTTTAGACTAGTCATTCTTAATATTATATCCCACATAATACCAAAATTTTTCAAGCTTTGGTAAATATAAATAATTTAAAGTTGCAATTCATTGCATGTCCAATTGATGCAGTGCAGAAAAGACATTGGCTATTATATGCAAATAATTCTTTGATAATATCTGTAATTGGGAAACTTACATACACACAGACTTGGTCAATTAATAACAAAAACATTATAAGCATAGATAACTATGTTGAGGAATGTACACCACCCTTTCTTAGGTTCTCGTCTTGGTCATGATTCTTAGGATGAAAACATGACATGTCCCATCTGTTTCTACAATGGAACTGTAAACTCATGTGTCAAAACTCAAAAATTACACACCAAAAATAAAAAAAAACTAAACCCTGAACTCACCTACCGTAACCTCTGAGCCCAACTCAAACCCCTCTAAACACTACAACATTCACATAGCCAAAAGAAAAGAAAAACATGAAGTCCCATTTCATTCCTACAGCCTACATCACTACTGCTCCTACAACTACCTGAGGGCTCTGTACTGCTATTACAACTGGATAACATGTTCCCACTCATTGCAACCTTTCATTGCATCAAGGAAAGTATTGCAGCCTGCTTGTTCACCAGGTACTTCGATGCTTGTTGATCAACATAGAACAAAGTGGGATTTGTGACAAGGGAATATCTAAAATTTTAGACAGCATACAACATCACAGGCACTTCTCTCTCACTCATGCTATAAATTCTCTCTTGTACACCAGGTTGTCAAGTCTTTGTTTGATGTAAAAACCTTTACCTAGAGATCAAGACTCTTGTGCAAGTACACACTGAATTGCAAATTTAAAAACAATAATGTGAGTAAGGAATTCCTTGCTCTAGTCATGGTTTGCTGAGATGGAAGCACTTGTTTCTCGCAGCTTTAACCCTTTGGTAGCCTTTAGTTGCTCCTTTTCCCAGATGAATGGAATTCCCATTCTTGTTAAAACATCCAAAGGGTAGGAGACCCGCAGAAAGTTCTTCGTGAATCTTTGGTAATACTGACACATCCTAAGAAAGACCAGATGGCTTTGATGTCCTGCAGAACCTCCATGTGTCCTCACAATATTTTCTGGGTTGTTCAACCCACAACGGCATGCATTATGTCCTTGTAACTTCTAACATGGATTCATGATAGAACATTTCTTTACATTCAAAGAAAGCTTGGCAGGTTAGCATAAATTTCTCTATTCCTCCATGTGTCAGAGATACGTCTTCCCTACCATGTAAATCAACCAATCATCGAGGAACACCTTAAAGTTACCTATCTTCATTTTCACGAGGAAATGTTGTTGGAGCATTATATAACCTGATTGTCATCTAGTTTTAAGCTCACATACCGCTCAACAACAAAGGTCATTTTCAACTTATATTCCTCTTCAATACCTATCAAAGTACATCTCATGACCGACTATTTCCTCGAGGATTGAGTCAGTAAGTGGGAAAGGGGTTCCTCAAAGCAATTGCATCCAAACTTCAAAAATCCAAACAAATTTAAATCTGCTCCTTTATACCAATGACTATGGTTGACACCTTGAAGATAGTTCCTACCTCCAACCTCTTGTTTATCTCATCATATACCTTTTCCTTAGACTTTGGGTTCATTTAACAAGGTCTCCTTTGGATAGGAGTATTGTGTTCAAACAATTCTAGTGGCACATTCTTCAAAACTCTAGAATCAAAAGCGGGAGAATTTTAGGAATCGGCTCATCTTGTAGGAATCAAAGCAATAACAACAAAGTAGCTCTGCTACCTGTTCCACCATGATGAACTAATAGTGCAACACTACCAAACTCTAAAGTAAGCAATATATAGAGATAGGGGCACTCCTGGACTCCTGGACTGTATTATATCTTATCATGTTGTCCCCATTTGGGAGCATCCATGGATAGGGCCCTATCTTTTCAATTGGTTATAGTTATGCTTAATCCAAATATAGGCTGAGGAGGGGAGCTATTTCTATAGTAGGACTTGATGTTATATGAATAGAGGGTGTTCCGATGTCCCATGGCTGAGATGGGGAGGCCATCCGAATCATTGCCCTTGGAGCGAGGGGTGGGTTAGGTAGGTAGTATGGGCCCCCTCTAACTTCCCATGTGCTGCATGTGCGCTGCTCACAAAGTGGATGAAGCCTGATAGTCTTGCACCCCCATCCAATCTCCAATCTATAGAGACCTGGGATCTGGGCGGGCGCCTATACTATACATATATAGGGGTGATGGGGCCATCTCTCTAGGGTACATCGTTCCCATTGCGTGTCGAGAATTGGCTCCATACGCTATCTAGGGGTGTGGAGGCGGGGCTCTAGATAGTCAAATCTATATAGAGGGGGCCCCTATCTCTCTATGGGGGCCATATAGAGATAGGGGCTCTGGAGATATTGTTAAGCGGGATTATGTATAGGGGGCCATATATATAAGATATTCATATCTCAGATTCATATCCCCTATTGGTGCTGTTGGAAAATCCGCACAGATAGGATTGCATACTCGGTTACCCGATGCAATGGAGGGTCCCACTTCAGTATCCGCTTTGATTGATGTAGCTATCATGACAACATGTGTTTCCATGATAGTGAGTTGCTCCCCTCATACATCCACACAAACACATCCTTGTAATTGGAGAAAAATCAGAAAGCAACAACTTTCAATCTGGGATCCCGGCCATCTCAATCTGGGGGATCCCAGTCACTTCCACCTCGTTAAACCAACATAGAATCTTCTGACTTCCTCACGGAGTCTTAACTCTATCCCAAATTCACTTCCACCACCTTTGAACCAACATATTTAATCTTCTCCTTCCTCATGAATGAATGTGTTGGGTTATTATTCATCTTAAATTTACGAAGCCAAACTTTGTAGTATGTATCCAAGAACTGTTGGCTTTTGTCTAAAGCTTTGATCATAACTTTTCTTGTCTTCCTATTATCAATGTCTTTACCTGGCTTTTTTTTTCTCTCTCCTTTAGAGGGTCTCCACTATATAGAAATAATACATAGAGAAAATCCGAATCCACCATTTCTTAGTGAATGAACCTGTTGTGTGAGTGTTCTTCATCTTTAAGCATTGCCTCAAGTGTAGGATGTTGTCTTTTATAGGGTCTATAACTATGTCATTGGAATACCCATCTTCGTTTGAGTTAGATGACATGGCATCTTGGCTTACCACTCTAATCTTTATGTCTATACTGATTTTATTCATTGTTTTCTCTATTAACACTTATTTCTTATTCATGTTCAACACTCAACATAGCATTATCCATCCACAGTTATCGTAGCAAGGCATACTATGTTTGTTTCATAACAGATAACCATGAAGTCATATCACAAGTTGACGTCCACTTATCACTACTTGTGCTGCCAAAAACTCCTAAGAAATCGATGTCTAATTTTTCCATTGACAACCTAAACATTGGTAGCCACAACATTGGTTCCAAAAGTTCTCTGGAAGCACGTTGACCTTGAGCCATGTATGGGCTAAGCCATTTTTCTCCTCTTCATGTTTTATATTTCTGCTAAGTCTCATTAGCATCTTGGAGTAAACTTGAACTTGTTCTCAACGACTTTCCTTAGCATTGATTTCAAATCCTTCTCAAGGTCGTTGGAAATGCCCAATACAAGTATTCATGGTCAACTTTTCCATTTTTGACCAAATTGTAATGATATGTGTTACAATGTCACAAGGGGTCTTAGTTATTTGTGACCTTGGGTATCTTTTGCCTGTCCCATATTAGTGGCAGACTTGACATGGTGTTCAACTTTGGCAGCAAAATGATGCATGGAGTGACAAGGGATCTTGGCAATATTCCTTTTCTTTGCATTCAATCAGACCTACTTAACCTCTCTTTATTCAATTGGACCTACCTAACATCTCTTCATCTTCCAACCTACTAACCTCATCTCCTTTAGTAATGCCAAATTGTTCATTCTCGAGTTGGTTGGTTCCCAATCCATATTGGCAATCAACTTAGTTTCCTATTTTCCTTTGTCTAGTTTTTGTCCTTGTTCTCGACTACTAATTTCTCTCTTGCATTTACTATCAAGTTGACTTCCTTTGGCATTTTTTCTCAATCAAGTTGATCACCCTCTTCCCTAACGTTCTTCCCATTATCACAATGTGATCCTTATGTAATCCTCTAAAAGTTTTCAAATATTTTTATCAACAATCCTCTTATCATCCTCACTTTTTCCTTCAATTTCCCCCTCTTCAATAATCATTCCTAATCCTCTATTGAATTCTTATTCCCTTCCTTTGTTTTTTATTCCCATAGTATGGGTCACAAGGTATTTCACCCCTTTCAAGCTTCAACATCAAGGTTGTTGGTTCCCGAGTTCAACTTCATACTTCATAATCGCCTTCACTGTTCTCTTTCTTTTTTTTTCTTTGCAGACATCCAAAGAATTATTGGTCTAGAGTCTTCTTGATGTATGGGAATCCCCGTATCTCTAAGTAATCCTACATATGGGTGTGTCCTACACCATTTCTTTACTAGTAGCTTCCATTTGAAAGAAGTTCGGAGCTATCTAGTGAAGCATGGCATGTTTAACTCATGGACAAGGGATTTTGCACTTTTGGTGCACCTTTCCAGTTTCGTGCACTTTTCCTAAGCATTGCTCACCTTTCTCATTTATGCTTTCTAGTGTTGTGCAATTTTTCTAGCATTGTGCACCTCTTCTAGTATTGTGCAACCTCCTAGTTTTATGGAGAAAAATTGGAACCATCATTACTTGGAGCAGCTTATGTGTCGAGAGTCAACAAACGTGGAGATCATGGAATTATACCCAAGTCCACTAGATTCAACATATTTCATTAGACCATTTGCACAATGGACTAGAAAAAATGAATGATCTTGTAACAACGGTGCTTGTGTCAGGGAGTGCAAAACAAAGCAAGAAATGTTCAACATGCAAAAAGATAAAAATATAATGTTTATTAGTGCAATATTTACCTTTGTAACGCTCTATTCAATATAGTATTAATAAATGCTCTAAAATTCTACTATTATGTGCAATCTAGTTATAAGTGTAGACACCCTAATTTCATATCTGTCCTAAGTCAATTAATTCCCTTCCTCATTTCCCACAAAATACACTTCGAATTAATCAAATATAATTTGATTAATTATCCATTTCAAAATCCAAAAAAACCCAATCCTCACCACATGTCATTATTCTTCATGTTTTTCTACTATTGAATTAAAAATTCAAATTCAAATTCTCACCCACCCTTCGTGGTCCCCACTCACCTAAAATCCTCCACTTATGAATTAAAAATATAATTCAAATCCTCACCCATTCTTCGTGGCCCCCACTCATCTAATCTTGCCCACATTTTCAAACCACTCACCTAATCTTGCCCACATTTTCAAACCATGACTACTTAAATTACTCTAAGTTAATCACTTCCCAAGCTATAAATACAACCTTACCCCTCCCCTCTAAACACACGGAGAATAAGTTTGAATGCCATATCTAAGTTCTTGCATCCTTTGAACAAAGAACATCCTTTGGCCTCATCCTAATGCCCAAATAGCTTCATAATCCTTTTTCCCATCTCGGGGTGCAAAGTAAGAGGATCATTGTTGCAAGAAAGTTTGCTCCGTCTCAAAGAAAAGCACCTACATATCACACAATCGTGGCTCAATCCAAGTTTCCTAGCCCATTCTCGAGGTTTGTTGTTAACGTGAAGGAGGTATGATTATTGGTATTTTACTTCCTTGTTAGTAGTATAATTTTCCTAGCTTACATACATTAAGCACGCCAGTTACTTTCGATTTGTTACCATTAATTTCTCAATTAGTGGTTTTATCTGTTCTTTGTTTATTATTGTTCGTTATTATTTCATTTTCTATTCCTTATGGCCTTCTTTGGTTAACCTTCACGCTTTGGGTAGTGTTTTTGTTGTGTGGTGTCTTGTGGTGTATCTGCAGGTTATAACAACAATGAAACTATGAAGCTCATCCTATCTTTGATCTCCTCGGTGCTTGGTGTTTAGTTCCCAGTTCTGATTTTGCTATTCACTCGTAATCTATAGAAACACATGAACTAGTCATTAGTTTATCATCTTACTGTCATGGGACAACCAATCCGGAAAATGTATTTATTTATTTACTTTTGCTAAAATAATTGCTTTGTAGGAAGTTAATCATTTTTTTTTTTTCCTTTTATTTTAGTCAATCATTTTGTGATCTAACTCTTTATTTATGTTTATTGTTCTTTTTTAACCTTGCTGTCAAAATTTTAGCTCCTCAGGTGAAGTACAGAAGTCAGAAAATAAAAAAATAGCTCCCGGGACGTTTTTCTCACATTTAAAATTTTCATTCAAAGTGCTACCGTAGCCCATCTTCCGAAAGCCATAACTTTTGCTCCCGAACTCGGAATGACTTCATTTTTTTAATGTAAATGTTTCAAAAAGATATATGCAATGGAAAAAAAAAAATTGATTTAGACTTACGAGAAAAATTTTAGTTTTATTTCTTCTAACACTGTCTTTTTAACAAAAACAACAAAATTATAATTTCTTTTGTTTTTATTTTTTATTTTATTTCACGTAACCTCACACGTATGCTCTTTCCTCACACTTCAAAAATGATCTTAGAAATCGAAATGTGAGGCCACCCGGCTCGCAAAACAATTTTTTTAATATTTAATTTTTACCTTACATTTCAATTTTCCACGACAACACTTCTACGTAATGTTTTCACTCTTCTTTCATCATTTTTTTGTGAAAATAATCATTATCGCTTATTTCGCAATCATAATTAATTGTAATAATTATTAACATTTAAAAAATATAAAAATCTATTTCAATTGTATCCGCGTATGCTCTTTTCTTGCGCCTTTGAGCGATCTGGAAAATCAGAAACGGTCACAATTTTTTAGTTTCTTGTTCTAACATTGCAGGATCCTCTAGCTTTGTTTTCCAACTGTCATTTCAATAATTATTTTCCTTTGTCATATTATTAATATTTGTTTGGTCGTTGGTTGTGTATGCTCTTTTCCTGTGCCTTCGAGCGATCTGGAAAATAAAAAACAGCCACGATCACTTTTCTAACATTTCGTTTGCAGGATAACTACTAATTTGTTTTCTATAGAACAGCGTTCGTTGGAATATTGTCAAAAATGAAAAAAAAAACAACAAAAATCCCGCAAAAATACCACCATTCAAAGAAAATTGCTGAAACCAAAAAAATAAAGTACGCTCAGGTATGCAATTATTTTTTGCTAGTGATTTATTTCAAGTTGGAAAGAACCTTGCGTTTAATCACTTTATCATTTTTTTTTTGCACGTAGACGAGGTGGATTTCATCACCACCAAAGCTACACTGGTGACGTGGACTTGACTACCACGCACCAACAAAGATTGCCTCGCATTGCACTTTGAGACCTAGTCTCTCATCACGGCGGTCGGTATTTACCTCGCCCCGCTCTTCACTTACAGTAATGTTGTTGTGCAGTGCAACACATGCGAGTCACGCCTAAATCATTTGTGAATAACGAAGTCCGGGCATCGTCCTCGTAAATCTTCTAGGAGTTATAAGAACACCATACACATTCATCCCTCTATCACCTTCCACGTTTTCACAAAACCTATTCGGACGTGGTGATTCACTCCAAAAGCAAGTAAGAATTGGTGAGTCTCCTCCAGTTGTTTAAGGGTTCCTCATACCAATTTTGTCCCCGCATGTAATTAGGTATATGAGGACTAGGGTATATCGGAGGACGCATCTTCTTGGAGTAATAAGAGCTCGCATCCACCATTTCACAAAGATACTTGTATGATTGCATGAAACAATGATCATTCCTGAAGAATTTACCTCATAAGCCAAAACAATTGAATCCACATGATTGTTTGCTGTTTGAAAACAAAATAGTCTTAGCATTGTTTTATTATAAAACTTGGTTGATATCAATGTGTTCATTCCCCTAGTTGTGTTCCACAACAAAATCAATTCTCGACCAATTCAATACCAAGTGAAAACATCCAAACAATCCAACATGAGACCAAAACATCGCACCAATTTCATTAACTTGCTTCATCCAACAATACATCTGCCATAGCTTGTCTTGGCTATATCCAATTGATATTGAGTGACTAGCATTCACTCCCCATATCGTCAATTGTCAAAACATCCTTCATAGCTTGTTTCTAGCTATATCAAACTAATATTGGGTGACTTGTTTGAGTTCACTCATTATTTTGTCCACCATCGCGTTTATCCAAATCACAGCCAACACAAATCCTTTCATAACTCATTTTGAGTTATATCACAACCATATCGAGATTAACCTGTTTGGGTTACTCTCCCCATCAATAGTCCAGAACTTGTTTAAGCCAAATCTACACAACGTGCAACAAATCCTCTAATAACTCGTCTCGAGTTACATCATCATCATATTGAGATAACTTGTTTGAGTTACTCTCCTTATCGATCATCATAATCGAAGTTCTCATTTCTCACACCTGTTCAAAATTCCTACCCACTTTTCACCTTAATCGACACATTTCATCATGGTATTCACTAAATCCACAATCATGAAAATGATGACGAAGTCGCACAACCAACGTAACTCACCAATGAAGAACAAGAACAAGTCAATAGGGTGATAGAACAAAACAAAAATAAATATCATTACGCATCCTCAAAGCCATGGGGCAAAACTACCCCGACTTCGAGACGGAAAATTTAAACAAACTCATCGACAACGGTGAATCACAATATCACAACAAAATACCAAACAATCCAAATGGTTCTTCGGCCGAAGAGTTATTCACTAAAATCCAAGACTTAACAAAGAAACTTGAGGAAGCAACGACTAGAGCTGAAAGATTAAAAGACCTCAATCTAGATTCCAATACTCACGACATGTTTGATAAACCATCCCCACTTCTCCATTCACACAAGAATGGAAACTTATGAAAGACACCATTCAGGGACTACAAAAACAATCGAAACAATTCAACTTTGAAGAATTGTGTCCTTATCCATTTGATACAGAGATATCACGATTACCATTTCCATCATCCTTTGAAATCCCTAAGTTTGATAAATACAAAAGCAAAGGCGACCCCCGCGAACATATCAAGGAATTTTACATGCAATGTCGAAGTTGCCTATCGAGACACGTACCTTTTACGATTATTCCCCAAAGTTTAGGAGCTTTAAACTAGTTTTTCCATCTACCCAAAGGGTCGGTCACGACATTTCGCAAACTTATCGAAAAAATTTGTCAAACATTTTTCCTATAACTTACACTCGAAATAACCATGTTTGATCTCTGCAACACTCAGCAAAGGCCAAACGAAAATTTTGCCTCCTTTTTACAACGATGGCTCGAAATTGCAAGCCGATTTCCCCGCTCGACTGCGAGAGACAACTAGTTAGCATTTTTGTCCCTAATCTCAATGCTGAATTATCATTCCACACATGCAAATGCATTGTTCGAATAGTTTCAAGAAGTCATCGAAAAGGGGACACAAATCGAAAAGCTCTCATTTTTAAAGGCTTACTTAAAGCACCCTTTAGAGACCAACCTTATCGAGACACTCCTCAGAACTAGGACAAATCTAAATTCTTTAACCGGAATCGAAATATCGTCAACGATGGCATTACTGATTCCCGCCATGTCCGAAATGTCCAAAACCATCCCACCAACATTTTAAATCTAAACAACCAATCATTATCCCTAGAAAGGAAGTTCCTTCTCGGGATCGATGAAGAGAGTTCACTCCTCTCGGAGAAAGTCTATCTAGTGTCTTTCGTCATTTGGCAAATGCTAATATGATTACATATCCCATTGTCAGACCCTTCGAAGAAGGACAACCCAAACCAAATTGGTATAAAGACAACGAATATTGTGATTACCATCGCATAAAAGGGCACTCCACAAATCGATGAATGCAACTCCGCCATTACATCCAAGACCTGATTGAATGTGGAGACATAGAAGTTGAAAATACTTCTGAGACAAAAACACCTAATGAAAAACTTCACATGTTCAAAAATCCGTTCCCTAACCATGATAACAATTCAAAAGATAAGGGTCAATCATCAAGTAATGTCGAGTATGACTCAGTCATCTCGACCATAGATTATGACCAAGACTTAGTGGCAACTATAAAGATCAGAACTGACTGTGCGATCACCACTAGACAGAAAAAAATGTGGGTCCCTACAACAAAAAAATCTGCCACTTCGTCCCCAACATCACCTCCTAATCCACCATCTAATTCCGCTACCAATTCCTCTCCACAACCTACGCCATCATTTAATATTGTCAAACAATTAGAGAAGACTGCCGCACAAATTTCAATCATGGAACTACTTAATTCTTCTCCCGCACTACAACGCATCCTTATGCAAACATTGAATAACGCTTGTGTCCCTGAGGACATCAATTCACAACAATTCCAGGCTTTAATTGCACATCTTACAGTCCCCAATCCTATTTTATCTTTTGGTCCCGCTGACTTGCTTAATCCCAACATCGCTAATAATCATTCTTTATACGTCGAGGGTTATGTAACTCATCGTAAAATCAAGCGCGTCTTAATCGACAATGGATCAACATTAAATATTTGTTCCATGAAACTTTTACGTTGTCTAGGTTACATTGAAAATGATTTACAAAACAATATCATAACCATTCATGGGTATGATAATAATAAAGAAAGTCTCAAGGCACTATCACGTTGCCTCTCCAAATTGGACCCATCACCTTAGACACGGCTCGTCATGTGGTAGATGTAGAAGTTGATATAACATTCTCGTTGGCCGACCATGGATTCATGCCATGAAAACCGCCCCATCAACATTCCACCAATGCATTAAGTTTCTTCATTCGACAAGGAATTTACATTACGTGCGAGATCCCTAACCTTTTGAGTATGTAGATTCCTCGAAGGATGGTATCGACATGATCACTATTGTCCATCAACATGATAAATATGCCGCACTCGCATAATCCCTAATGAAACACGCATTGATCTGATACACTCCCTAACAATGATCCGAAACCATCATCTCATAACCAAAACACATTTTCCAATCCATTATCTTCCGCTAGTCAACCATCTTCCACCACGGTCCTCCCACTAATCAATCATCGCTTCCACTAATCAAGTTTCTTCTTCCAACAACAATTATTCTTCCACCACACTATCTTCTTCTTCACCTAGCCAATCTTCTTCATCCAACCACACCTCTTCTCGTTAAGATACCTCCTCCTGTGAATAACCAACCTTCACCTTCAATCCACCCCCTTCTTCTTATAACCCATTCTCTTCATCTTTTAAGACTACCAAACTAACTTCCCCACCACATAAGGTACCTATGGTTCCCCATCTCACACATTTAAAATCATTGACCGGGATGCGATGAATATCAATTTCAAAAATGGCACTCTTTTTATATCACCAAATCCCCACATAGCTATGGCAAACCTAACGCTCCACATCGAGAATCCATCCCACTTACCAAATGGGACAATACGGTTCGGAAAAAGTTTGGTTATCTTGACAACGAACATATTCTAAGTTCTTCAGGATCTTGGTTATATAATGACGACATTGCTCCATATTATGAGTCCCCTCAATTTACCAAAGCTCACCGAATAATGAAAACATGCGATGGAAGGGTAAAGGACTCGGTCCAAATGAACAAGGTCGTTTAGACCCAATAAATTGCACACAATATCACCGTAAACATGGTCTAAGTTTCAAGGTGTTTGATGTTGCTCCCATAATAATTTCAAGTGACAATGATGACACCAGTTTTGATAATGACATCAAGTCTCCATGTAGTCTTTTTGAGGACCTCGCTGAAACACATCTTTCCTTTGAACATTTATCTATTAATGTCATCAATTTTGAGCCTACACATCCGAGTCTCATAGACCATGGCCAACCACATCATCCACCATGGACATGTTCCAAAATGATGAAGCCATCGAAGAATTCCTTGGAACTCACGACCAAATCCCTACTTCCGACCATAGAAAAGGATTTGAAATCAATCTAAATGAATCGGCCTATTTTGGCGAAGAGATAAAATATTCAGATCCTTCACCCTCAAAAAATTTGGATCAAAAGCGCAAACAGAGGATTTCCCATAGTCAAAACCTCACCGCCACCCTATCTAACAAACATGTCAACAAAAAGTTCCAACAAACACCCGACACCGATGACCTACATCAACCATTAGCATCATTCTCCGAAAAGGATACATCTAAAATGCTTGTAGAAGAAACAAAAGACATAAACATTGGCACCACCAAACAGCCAAAAATTTTACTTGGCATTAATTTGTCTGACCAAGAATGCATGGAATTCACAACACTCCTTATTGAATTCCAAGATATATTTGCATGGACATATAAGGACATGTCAGGCTTGGATCCATCTCTTGTAGTACACCATCTTGTGGTACATCCAGATGCAAAACTTGTAAAGCAAAAACTACGCAAAATGCATCCCCAAGTTGCATTGCTTGTCAAAGCCAAACTTGAGAAACTCTTGGAAGATGACTTTATCAAACCTATTGATTATTTGGCATGGATATCTAACATAGTTCCTCGTCACCAAGAAAACTCCCGGCATCAGAATATGCATGACTTCCGCGACATCAACAAGGCTTGTCCCAAAGATGACTTTCCCTTGCCAAATATAGACATGATTGTTGATTCTACGGCAGGCCATGAAATGCTCTCCTTAATGGATGGATTCTCTAGTTACAATCAAATACGTATTGTTGAAGGGGATCAACATAAAACGGCATTTACTATACCATGGGGTACTTTCTGTTATAAGGTCATGCCTTTCGGCTTGAAAAATGCTAGTGCCACCTATCAACGAAGCGATACTGTCATCTTCGCATGACATGTTACATGATATCATGGAAGATTATGTTGATGATATATTAGCAAAATCCAACACACGAATAGCGCATCCGAGCAAGTGTGTTGAGACGCATTTTCGATAGATTACGCGAGTATAAGGTTCGCCTTAACCCAAAGAAATGTGTGTTTGGAGTAACCTCTCGTAAATTATTAGGTTTATTGTTTCACGAAGAGGCATAGAAGTGGATCCCGCCAAAGTCAAAGCCATTATGGAAATGCTTCCTCGTAACCTAAAACAATTGCGCAGTCTTCAAGGAAAGATACAATCTATTCGGCGTTTCATATCACAGTTGGCTGACAAGTGCCATCACTTTAATCGCTTACTCAAGAAAGATGCACACTTTCACTGGAACCACAATTGCAAGACTCTTTTGCTAAGTTACAAGAATACCTCTCTAGTCCACTGTTCTTATGTCTGATTCTTCGATAAACCCATGTTGTTTTATACATCGCCATTGAACATGCCATAGAACTCTATTAGCACAACATAACGATCAAGGAAAAGAACAAGCTATATATTACCTTAGTCGAACACTTATTGAGCACAAAATACTTTATTCCCAAATCAAAAAGTATGCTTAGCGGTTGCCTTTGCATTCCATAAGTTACGTCATTACTTGCTTTCAATCACACAACTAAGTTGATTGCCAAAATTGATCCTCTCAAGTATTTGTTGTCCGGACCCATTCTCATCGGAAGAATGTCTAGTTGGGTCGTATTACTTAGTGAATTTGATGTCGAATTTGTTCCGCAGAAAGCAATTAAAGGACAAGCTCTTGCAGACCAACTTGCCGAGGCACCCTTCCCGCACAAAACCACTTCGCTTCTCTTTTTCCGATGAAGATATTCTACACAGACATCGCGCCAGCTTGGACTCTATTTTTTTATGGATCTTGTAATCTCCATGGCTCAGGGGCTGGTATTTTGCTTATCACACCCAACGGACATGTTATCCCCAAATCATTTCGCTTAGCATTCCCATGTACCAACAATATCGTAGAATATGAAGCTCTCATCGCAGGATTAAAACTGGCTATATCTTGGAATCTTACAGAATTAGTTGTATTTGGTGATTCTTTACTTATCATCAAGCAAGTTACCGATGAATACCAGGTCAAGGATGAAAAACTTATCCCATATAAACGCATGGTGGATAGTCTTCGAAGCTATTTTCGATTAATTAGCTTTGATCAAATTCCTGAATTCGTAATAAATCTACCGACGCTATGGCAACCATCGGATCCCTATTAGAAATCGCGTCTAGTCAACCCCAGGCACATTTTCTCATCGAACATCTCTTAATTCCTGCCTATGATCTTCCTGAAAACACTATGGTATGTGAGATCGTGGGTCCGAATAACCTCGTACTACGATCTTTATACCTTCATCCGTGATAAAACATTTCCGCCGACATGAAACCAATACATAAACGTGTTTTAGCACAACACGCTTCTCGTTGCACCATTTTAGCAAAAACTCTTTATAAACGAGGATATGATGGCACCCTGCTCCGATGTCTTAATCAGGAAGAATCCTTGAGTGTCTTAGAAGTCCATTTTGGTATCTGTGGAGCACACACAAATGGTATCGCCTTAGCCAAGAAAATCTTGCAAGTTGGATATTATTGGCCCACCATGGAAAGTGACGCATGTCATTTTGTCAAACGTTGTCAAGCATGTCAAAAGCATGAAAATCTTATCCACGCACCTTCCCAAGCATTACAATCGATAACCACACCATGGCCCTTCTCTCAATGGGGACTTGACCTCATCGGTAAAATCAGACCAACATCGTCCGATGGACATAAGTTCATCATTACCGCTACCGATTACTTCACTAAATGGGTAGAAGTTATGCCTCTCACTTATGTTACCGTAGCCAAATATCGAAATTCATTTTTAATAATCTCATCTGTCAATTTGGTATTCCATCCGCTCTAGTTGCAGATAATGGCAAATCATTTAAAAACCAGGATGTAAAAGACCTAGCCAAATGTTTTCACATCAAACTTAAATGGTCCACTCCATACTACCCTCAGGGAAACGGTCAAGTGGAAGCAACCAATAAGACCTTAAAATCCATCATGGAAAAGATTGTCAACACCCATGGACGTAATTGACATACTCAAATTTACCCCGCTCTTTGGGCTTATCGTACATCTTACCGCACGCCTACTGGAGCCACCCCATTTTCCCTTGTTTATGGTTGTGAAGCCATTTTACTTATTGAGATAGAACTCCCATCCTTGAGGATCTCCCTTAAAGATGTAATTAATGAGGATGAATACCGATAGTCACGGCTTCAAGAGCTCGAGCTTCTCGATGAAAAACAACTTAATGCTCTCAATCATCTTCAAGTCTATCAAAACCGATTGCAACATAGTTATCATAAAAAGGTAAGACCCAAAGAATTCGAAATTGGTGACCTCGTTTTAAAAGAAAATCAAAAGAATACCACTAGAGAACGAGAAAAACAAGGAAAATTTGAGCCTAATTGGTTAGGACGCTATGTAATCATCGCAAAATTTGGCTCTGGAGCCCTTAAATTGGCCAATGAAGATGGTCAAGATCTTGATGAACCAATGAATGCAGTTCATTTAAAGAAATTTTATCCTTGAGATGTTCATTATTCCGGGAAACAACGTGTACATTGTTCCTTTTGTCTTGCTTATCTCCGAATAATTTAAATTTATTCATTTCCATTGACAGATATTTTCTTTATCAAAATCACATCTTCATATTTATCATCATGAGACAAGTGCTAATATAAATGCTATTAAGTTTGTGAGCATCATACTTATTCCATTTTCAGTGCTTTCATCTATGGTCATACCTGAAGCTTACCGATGGTAATATATTTCCTTTAAAAGACATTCTCTCTTTCATAACAAAGCTCTAAACTTCGTTACCCAATTCGTTTGGTCATCCATCTCAGTCTTCGATGTTGAACCCTCGCGTCCTACTAGTCGTGTGGGACTCAGATTGGGGGCAGACGTTTCTTCCCAAATACAAATGTAACATCCTCATTTTAGACAAAGGGACAAGTCAATTTTTTTATTTTTTTTTAATTGCATCCGGTTCTAAATACATAATTTAGAACTCACAATTCAAATAACCATTCATATAACAGAGATAACCATATGCGCACATTGTAATGACTCGGAGTACCTCCGATCTATTCATTCCATGACTCGGTAATCTACCGATCTATTCATGAGAAATAAGAGTTGGCGTTTTTATTTAACACATCACTTGCGGTTCTCTTCCCTATTCTCGGGATTGTAAT